>CAJQZP010000643.1:877500-1477500 GCA_907164705.1 Parnassius apollo | reverse complement strand
TCTTGAATGTCCTACCATAATATAGCTGCAGAGGGGCTCTACCACATAAAATTAAGGTAAGGTTGTTTAATAAAGAATGTTGCTTACTCACTAGGTGGCGATATCAGTTGGACGCCATGAAACTTTCCAGTCACCTTGTGACACTTATGGAACGAAATGATTTGTTGGATAATTTTCTTACGCCGGAAACACACTGCAAAAGTACCCTGATCGGAAACAGTAACAGTATCAAAGGTGATAAACCATTGACAGTCCGGTTACCAAATATGTCGATTATGGCAAACCCTCCTTATGGATAGGAGAGGCGTGCGTCAAGCAGTACACTGTATCGGTTTATAATGAGGAAGAATTATGATCTGAAGCTCTCTCTTGAGTATTGAGTCATGGTGCTTGGCATGCCAAGAGCACTTGATAATGGATCTTCTCGTTTGTATTTTTAATTTAATAATTGTCAGCTTACACATTAATGGAAAGGTGTCTGTAGAGGAATTTAAAGGACAGGGCAGTAATGTTTGTATCTTATTAACTTCAGAAAAGTTGTGTTTAATTTCTAAATTAATTAAGAAAATAGTTTGTGATCTGCATTGAAAATACATAGGCTAAAGATTATAATGTATGTAAATACGTTATGATCTCTAGCCTCCCATCACTTTTTTCACAATTTTCTATCCTAACCTTTTACTAAATCATATTTTTGGCTAAACTTAGTCAAAGTGGCATGCTGCTTCTTGAAATCTGCCTACTCCCTCGAACATTACAGACGTAATGCTATGTATAATGATTTCATATCTTGTAGTTCGGATTGGAGTACTCTGTGTGTATAAAATGGAGGAATGGGCTAGAAATTCTTTAAACCAGAAATTTATTAAAACTGATTGTTAAAAGTCCAAGTGTTCGAATAGATAAGCAACGGAGCGAATATTGTACAAAATATTTATCGGCATAGGTATTTTATGTTTGTACATTATTCCGACTGCGTTTTACTTTAAAATATTTTTTTCACTTGTTTCGTTTAATAAAAGAGGATAAAATATAAGACATTTATTTAAGCTTCTAAAGCATTTCTAAGACATAATACGTAGTGATTTAAAATAAAGTCCCCTCCAATTGTCAAATCGCCTCCCTTCGTCTGTGGCCTGTAGTTAATGTGCTGGACATTCTGGGTTCCAATTGTTAACAAAAGGTTCCTTCGAAGTTATAAATTTAATTATATTATAATCAATGGTACTAACTTACACTTAAATAAAATGCTGTGCAAAAGACAGTCATTGGATATTGATACTCAAATATCTTGAATTACTTAATAAATATTAGTAATAATAGTTCACTAGTATGGTAGGTATCACTTTATATATGAACAATATGCAACCTTCTTCAAGAATTTATTTAAGTCATAGTGAAAACTGTGTTAAATTCTATCATATACTTTCAAAGCTTTAAGAGATTAGTATTTAAACAGACGCGGATAAGTGAATTTCTTTTATACTAATTAGTAATTATCCTACGATCCTTATATTTAATAAAAATGAGATTATAATACGTAAATATTCTTGATTGAAATTAGAAAACGTAAATATTCTAAAACACAACTATTAGAGTAATCACTTCTTTGCATTGTCCTATACATGTGAAGCAAAAAGATGTTTCTGCCTATTCATAGCTCGGAAGTTACAAATATTCTTTGTCCTCGTCGATTGCTGACACGCTAAAGTTCTTTCTTACATTGTCTCCACTGAAATGGGGTCCGATTGGAACGAGACAAAAGAAACACATCACTCAACTGCCCCTACGTATCGGACATTGGGCACAATGATCATAGGACCTCTATTTATCTTGCGGATTAACTTGCTTATCACAGCGGTCAGACTTAAAGTACCTTGGAAGTGATATATTAAAAAATGAAAATTATAGGATGAACAATGATTATATATATAAAAGATAGTAACGATGTTTAAGTAAATGTAGGACAGATTAAAAAAATCCAAAGCAAGATAGAAAATGTTATCTTGAAAAAATTTGAAGAAAAGACCACCATCATCTCGTATAAGAAGGCAAAGGAGGAATTGGTAAATGATAGGATATGTTTGCAATTCTTTCGTCGACAAGATCTCTTTAATATTACAAAAATATGAAGCATTGTAAAACTAAGCAACATAATGTAGTATCTAATTCATACAATTCAATAAATAAAGTTTTTCATAAACAATACACAATAATAATTATGAATTTTAATTAAAGAAAAAAAAAACATTAATATTGTGATATGAATAAAAGTATCACCTTATTTATTTTGTTAAATAATTTTCCATTCTTTTAGTATTGTTGTGTTTTATTTAACATCAATGCGGTGAATTAAGACGTTAATTTACTCAGATGACAGGACCCGTGAGGGTAAAGTAATGCCCCTCTTAGCACTTTAATAGTGCGCTGTGTCCCCGAGCGGGCGGTCAAGCGTTTTGGATAGCCCGAAGGCGTTCCGAGGACATTAACGGAGTTCCAGCGCCGCCCCTTGTTTGTAACCGCAAATTAGACCACGACACTAAGAAAACCTCATCCCGTCGCCTCATTCTACCGACGCAGCAAATCTTTTCCGTACAATACACAGAATTTGGCGTTATATTAATATTGGGCCCGATCTTCGCAAGGGGGTGAATACTAAATTAACATCCGCATACCTTTAGCAAACATCGCCAAGACACCGGTTCGTAATACAATGTTTGCTTCCATGTAAGGGTCTTTCGATGAATCTTAATCTTACTGAGTCAGGTTACCCTTAACCCGCATGTGTATAACTTAATCGGCGGCCCCATCCACCCTAACTTGCCTCTAATTGTTTGCTCTCGATATTGTACAGTACATGTCTTCTTGTTGTATTCATTATAGTTAAAATATGTACATATATAGAATTCCACTTGAATGCGTGATTTAATTTATTTTTTATTACATTTTATAACAGGTTATGTTAAAATACAAAGTATTGATATTTTAAAAATTAGGAGACCTAAGCAACTTGACGTTTGAATGTGAATTACAATAGACTTTTGTTAAGGTAAGTCAGTGCGCTTTAATATCTTTGGATACATCACAACTTATATTTATAATTGTACTTTCGTTGTACGAAGATTTCACCTTAATCGCCATGCTTAGCGGTCGGATTGCCGAAAGCATTCAAAACCATTGTGTTATTTTGAGGTTAATGCCAATCGCCCGTCGGGGTATTTTATGTCTATTGTAAACGAGATCGTTATACTACTTAATAACTATCAGAAGCATAAGATTTTTCTGCATTTCTCATAAGGGGATGATGGATCCTTTCACTCCACCATCATACATATATATATATATATATATATATATTATAGTACCCGGATGACCGAGCTCTGCTCGGTTTTTTTTTTTTGAAATTACATTTATAAATGACATACTGATGAAACATAAATAATATTTTTGATCTTATTGACAGAATAGAAAAAACTGAAATGGTTATTTGAATAAAAAATCATGAGTGCAATTAGTTTTATTAAAATTTTCGTATTTTAAAAAAATACTAAAAAAAAGGACTTGAAATAATAGATTTTCTCACAAAAGAAAGGAACTTGAAAAAAAAAGGAAAAAAAGCCGAACCAGAGACAGGACGCTAACCACGGAACTCAGATATCACGCCCGACCGACATCCCACCTGAGCTATTACAATCGTTATTGATCAAAATTTACCTTCTTATATTGTAGCAGTTTTTTTATTGCCTGAAAACACGGACAAAAGGACATTTTCTAAAAATAAATCCTAGCTAGATCGATTTATTGCCCCCGAAACTCCCTGGACACTAAATTTTATGAAAATCGTTGGAGCCGTTTCCGAGATTCCGATTATATATATATATATATATATATATATATATATATATATATATATATATATAACATAACATAACACAGCATGAATTCCGAAGTTTTTAATTCCGTTACATATTCAAATATTTTTAATTTAACTGACTATATATTCACATAAAATTAACATTACAGTGCAATAACGATGCAGGTATGTAGGAAATTAAACGAATTTCTCAACGCGCTACCTTTTTATTACATGAAGTGTTTCGCCTCTTACGTGGAGTGTTCTCATTAGGCTAGGGCCCTCCCACGTGCTCAATTGTCGTGACGAATCGCACTCATAAAGTCGCATGTTACTTGATAAAGTCTTGGAACAGTCGTAGAAATCGTACACTTATAAAGTTATTTTGTAATTAAGCCTCAGCCCCGTTTTACATATGTCGTACGTCGGTACATGGTTGCTTTTTTGGGGGTTTAATTAAAACAGGTTGTAACCCAGACTTTTGAAATTCATGTCATATTTGTAATAAATATACTTTTTTTATTATAAGATAGAGTGACATACAAACACACAGTCCACCTGATGGTAAGTGGTTGCTGTGGCCCATAGACATCAACATCTATCCTCGATTATGAATCAAAATGCAGATGCGTTGTCACCCGTGAGGACTAAGATGGAATGCCTCATTTCCAGTAAAAAGGGTCTCCGGATCTCTACACTCACCATACGAAACATAGCAGCATTAAGCTACTATTTTATGCTGGTATTCTGTGATAGCGTGATCCTTCCCCGGTGGAGCCAACCCATTCGTGCTACAACTATTCTACTAATATAACTGCAACATGGCTCTACCACGAATAATATAATACCACGTATTATATTTAGAATATACTCTATGCTGTGGCCTATAGAAATTATGTAAAATACATAAAATTACAAAAATGTTTTCTGTTTCCTAGCAATTCGCTATTCCATTTTTTCTTTCTGCCATTTTTGGTACTTCAATGTAAAGGACGTGATATCTATTAATAAATGTCTCTTGGTCTTCAATTATACTGACTTTTTATCTTCTTATACCCCTGCTGCAATGTTCTTTAGTGCCATAACTGAATAAGAGGGTACCTACCGAGACGGACAAAAGAGGTGTCATCTGGTAAACTTTTTTCTGTATAAACCCGTTATAGTCCACTGCTGAACATAAGACCACTCCTTTTTAGGGATAAGTTGCTATAATTGCCATGACCGGACGGTTTGGTGATCGCAGTGGTCTCTCACCTTTGACGCTAATCATCGTCGTCACTGGTATTTAAGTCTGATGTAAACGGAATGTTTACAGCAATCTTTTGGGAGCCATAAGATCTTTATAGCGTTTTGTACACTCACACACTCTTAAGACAATTACGGATTAAAAATGCTGTTAATGCCATCAAATGGCATTAGTAATAACTGAAAATAGACTATACAATATACAATGCATTTTGATTTTAATATTGTTAAACAGTATTGTTGTGGGTTTCATAAGAGAAAACAGAGGTAAACTGAATCAGGAGATTGGCAGTGACATCTTCCTGATACCAGCTGAATAAAATTAACAAATTGTGGTTACCAGCTCGCTAGCCAAGCGTGGCAACTATGGTAAATATTCCTAATGAGGCAATCTATGGTGAAGATCCAAGTTTAGCAGTGTAATTTTGATAATCTGTAACGGTTGTATGTTAGAGTGTAGGAAAAATTCGGTCACTCCAATTCGTCTCGGTGATGTCTTTTTGAATGAACATACAAAATTTATCTCATATTCTGTTACAATAGTAGTGAATAAAATGAATAATCAAGTAAAATATACACAAATTATTTTTAAGAATAAGGATTTTTGTCACTGCAGAATTGAATTGATAGAGTCTATGTCGACAGTTCTTTTAATGATAAGCCTGCGGCAGAAATTAAAAACAAACGCCGTTTTCTACGCTTCGTCGTGGACTAAAATAAACAGCGAACTCGCTCTGTGTGTTTTCCTTTAATTAGCATATCACTGTTGTCTTGTGCGCTATGTTCGTTACATCATTTCCATATGGAAAAATGATACGAACGTTACCCCAGTGGCCTTTGTATGTCCCCATACACAGCTTAAACGAAAAGCGGGAAAGCATTTTACGTGTTGTTTGTATTGATTGTCGGCATTGATGTTTCATATTTATCATCGTCATTATTGGTAATGATGACATTAGTTACTTTTTGGATTTTGAAAAAGAAATAAGTTTTGTTTGATTAGAATTTCTTAAATTACTTCAATTATAATAAAATTTAACTTTTAAATCAACATTTTAAATTTAGGGTCATTATTTTATAATTTGTTAAAGGAGATATATATATATATATATATATATATATATATATATATATATATATATATATATATATATATATATTGTTCGAACCTGCAAAATATTATGTGTAAGTTCGGTTCAAACAAAAACTATGACGTCATGCAGTTATTAGTGTCACATTTCAGGATTTCGTTTGTGAGACAGCTTGTCTGATTGTACGTTCATGATAAGTAAACATTTAAATAGTAAAATTGTTGCAATCGAGGCATAATACGAACGAGTTTACTGATATCAAACATGATATAATTAGTTACATCATTTTATCCTGGCCTACCGCTTCCGCTATATGCTGGAATACCGCACGCACACCTAACATGATTTCCCCTACAATATGGAATGTCGCAAGAAACACCCCCGAATACGTGAAAATTATACGGTTGCGGGACGCATTAATTTGCCATATTAATTTGGCCGTAAAACTCTGCTCGCGACAAGCCGACGGGGAATTCTGAAAGTTCGACGTCCCAAGCGGCCGCTTGTTCACACAATCGCTTGTTCAGAACGAGCTTTATGGGGATGTTGCTATTGAAGAAAGTACCTTAGAGAGGCTCCTTGTTATGTTATTGCTAATAACAGTGTTGTTAAACCTTTTATTGTAGGTACAACTTATGTAAGTATACCGTCTTATAAGCATCTGCGTAATTAAATTTGTACGTTGTCTTCAATTTAACTTAATTTCCTTATGAAACGACTTCGGAAATTCGGACTGATATTAAGATATCTCTGAGGTTAGTTAACCTATTTAGTATGTCAGAGTTTTTATTTATTGATCAGTCCAAAAAACAAATATGTTTTTTCGTATCGGACATCGCTTTGATTTTAATAAAAATTTGTGGAAAACTCTATTTTTGTATATTTAATACGGTTTTTATTTCTTTTATGAAAAATCATAAAAACTTGTGTTGTTTGCATCTAGTCTCGTGAGGTGCTATTATCACTAGCACGAGGTTCACTCTATTAAATAACGAACGTGACCCTTGCTCTTAAAAAGCTCATCGTCATCATCATTACGGCCCTTCACAAGTCCACTGCTAAGCCATTTACAGCCTGTAGGCCTATAGGCCTCCCCCAAGGAACGCCACAAAGCACGGTCCTGAGCCACCTGCATCCATCGACTTCCTGTATGTCTTACCAGGTCGTCACTACATCTAGTGGGGGATCACCCTACACTACGCCTACCGGTACCAGGCTGCCACTCGAGAACCTTTATTCCCCAACGGTTGTCGGTTCTTCGAGCTATATGGCCGGCCCATTGCTACTTCAGCTTACTAATCCTTTGAGCTATGTCAGTCACTCTGGTTCTACTGCGGATTACCTTAAAAAGCTCGGAATATTGAAAAGTTATTTGTTATATAATCTGAGGTGAAAAGTATAGACCTAACTCAAGTCCCGCAGACTGGAGAAGAAGAGTAATCAATGTTAATGGACATGTGATGTGCCATTTTCACCAACATATCGTACAGCTAAATAACTTACGAGTCTCTGACTGTTGGTGAAGAGTACAAACCAAAAAATAGTCCCGCATACAGGTGACGGAAAGCAGCATTATATTTAAATTCAAGATTGAATAGAAATAGAAATAAATTTATAGAAGTGTAATATAATATTTTAATTTTATATTTTATGCATATCCTACTGCCTCGTTGGCCTGCTGGTCGTAAACGCGATTTCAGATTATCTCGTTTAGGGTTCTAATCCCCGGCCGTGCAAAAATCATTTGGTTTTTTCATCAAGAAGTTTTCAGTAGCAGCCTAGAATCGGGAATCGGCGGTACTTTACCCCTATGCCTCGGAAAGCACGTAAAGCCTCAGTCCTGTGTCTGATCTCTCTCCGGTCATGTCTAATTAAGTCATTAACTTCCTATTAATAATCCTATCGGACTATGAGAGTGAAGAAATAAAAAGTGCGCTTGTGCTTTCGTATTCGTGCTTTATAAACCTGTCCCACTCAGATGGCTAGTCTGCGTTGAGCCTGGCCGCCGTCCCCAAATAGTACGTGAGAGTATGGTCATCCGGTAAATATGATCACTTTCCTATAACTCTAAAAGTACAGCCTTATTTGCTTTATGGGGATGTTGCTATTGAAGAAAGTACCTTAGACAGGCTCCTTGTTATGTTATTGCTAATAACGGTGTTGTTAAACCTTTTATTGTAGGTACAACTTATGTAAGTATACCGTCTTATAAGCATCTGCGTAATTAAATTTGTGCGTTGTCTTCAATTTAACTTAGAAACAAGATATCTCTGAGGTTAGTTAACCTATTTACTATGTCAGAGTTTTTATTTATTGATAGTTTTTACTTAGCTCTTCATCAGTCAATATAATAATAAAGGATTAAAAAGCGCTGCTTCATTGACGCAATTTTAGTTGATAATATAGTGAATGTTTCAGTTGATTTAGTATGGCATAAGTAGTTAGTTTTATTGAGTTGATTTTTCGAAGTGTTCCTAATAATTGCCTTTTCATATTTTTATTAATATATTAATTATATCATACGACTTTGTGTTTTGTACCTATCCTCCTCCTAGTTTTGGTTTTATAGGGCAGCAAAGATTAAGGTGACGTATTACCCTCATGTACCTTAATACAATAAAAGGTCACCGTCTTTGTAAATACGAAAACTCCTTAAACCATTATACTGTACGTTACCTCCGTTCGAAACAAGATCTGAGTTATTTTCAAATCATGCTTAAAGATTAATACTTCAATAATAAATACAAAATCAAAAAATTTATTACCATGTCCATACTAAATATTAAAAAATTATATTACTCTGTACCTTTTTATACAACCTTTTTAAATAAAATATCTTGCTTATGATTAGAAAAATAAGCTATATCAGCTTGGAGCAAATTAATCGTTAGAAAATTGCAAATAATACCGAGGAGCCCTTTCCTTTTTCAAAATGCAGTGGAGTGATACATCTGGGCCGACAGTTGGACGCAGCGTTCATTTTTAACGCCTTTGTTGAATTGTCCGGTGTAACGATACCGGCGATCAAGAAACCCCTTAAATCCCAACGGAATCGAGTGGTAAATCGAAGTATAATTTATGTTTGGAATTAATTTTTATTTTTAGTTCTTTATTCTCTAATAAAATAGACAGCTAAAAGTGCTATTAATTCTACTAATATTCCCCTTAACCACTCTAGTTAAGTTTAACATGCTTGTGTTAGAAGTACACGACGGTAGTCGAATGGCGGATTCAAACCCACGACTTTTCAGTTTCTTAATCCGTAACCTTAATCATTGTGTAAAATAAGTCAAGTGGTAAATAAACAAATGACTTTCAATAAGTATTATGCAATAATCTACATTGAATAAAATCATTCATTTCATTAAATTAAGGACGGACCTCGAAGACACCAATGAAATTGTTCATTGCAATATGAGCGCTAATTTAGCATATGCTCCGCGGTGAAGAAAAATCATTATGAGCGAACCTGTTCCTATGTCTGAGGAATATTTCGAGGTCGTTCACATCTCCGCCAATACTATATAGGCAATATATTTTTATTAAGTTTAAATAAGCAATGTATACAAAATATTAAAAATTAAATTATATATATTCTATATTCAAAAGTTAAAAAAAAAGTAGAAACATTACCCAACCGGTTGGCTTTTTTAGGTACAACCGTTTTCTAAAAACTTTTGATTATTTTGGATTGTGGAAACGAACTGCTAGTTAGATTAAATTAGAAACATATTATTATTTGAAACAGAAAGGCTGATGGCCTTTTGATATTGATATGACTACTGTTAAATGTAGCATAATATGAAACTTCTTGATGTAAACGAATCTAACGGAAGTTCGCACTTAAAAATACGTCAACGGTTTAAGTTATAGGTCACAAGATAATAAACACAATGTAACTGTTTGTTAATCTAAAAGACATAAGCATAACCCTTCTGTTGTAGAAGTCGATTAATAAAAATTAGCCTTTATGTGTACATGTAGCACATAATGTATGAAATAAAATGATTCATTTCGTATTTCATTCATTTCATTTCATTACATTGACTTCATGTAGTACTTATTAAAATATCATGTAGCTCGATCGCAAGTCCTAATGACAAGAATCGGATTATTCAATCTGATTGTTATGCTGTTTAATTCATAAACCAAACCATTGGTTTTCGTAATCTAGATATATTTTGATTGTCCCTGTCGTGCTATGGTCACTGCTCAAAGTTCACTTACGTTACTCTATCAGCCATAGCAATCTATTTTTATCTTCATAACTGTTTGAGATTGCGCCCAATAATGAATAATGTGTTATTAATTCTTATATCAAGTAAGAGAGCAGTTTGAATTACCAAATAATAAATAAAATTTTTGTATGTACTTGCATTACCTCTGTGTATCCATTAAATTTATTCCATTACTTCTATATGTACCTACGTCCTGCTTTGCATACGAAAAAAAACTTACAGATGAGAGAGCAATATGTTACACCATAATTCATCTCACGTCTATCTCTTAGCTATCTAAACCTCGTGATAAGCGTTTTCTCATGACTTGCATATTCGAAAGGGAGCGCGGCCACGCGTGACTCTAGCAATCGACATGTTTATCGCTTTAATATAAAATAAAGGGAACAGGGTAACGTTCTATAGCGATAGACAAAAAACATCGATTTTTGATGGATAGGAAATTGATAGGATATTTCCAGATAGTTATCGGGACATTCTAAGTTCCTTTGCAAAGTAACTTTGAATTATATTTAAAAAAATATGATAAATACGTAACACTTGCCGTCACAACGTCAATAGATTTTTACTGCGCATATACTGTACCCAACTTTTCTTTCTTCTTTTTTTGGATATTATCATACAAAACTTTCTAATTTGGAAAAACTTATTGCAATCGCCAAGTTTGATGGACGTATTAGCGCCCGCAGTGCCTGATGCCCAGCATCGTCTACGCGATTCTCGTCAGAGTTCTGAACATTTTACTCCAGAAAGAAAATAATGTTTACTTGGTTGTTTGTATGGAGCTCACGGGACTTTTCTAAATTTTTTATGAATTAATGTCAGGAAAAAATTGTGCAGATAAACCATCCTTCTCGGCCCTGTCAAATCTGATCTATAACAGTCACAGACGGATACTATAACATTAAAATAAGACCCGAAAACCAACAAATTGTATTTTTGAACGCACATTTCATGTGAAATATGTTTTTTGGCACCATTTTCGTAGAAAAATATTCTTTTTGGTTCCCTGGAGGTTAATCAGTTTTTCTTTTTACCAAGCATACATAATCTCTTACTTAATGATAGGTATTTTTAAAAAAACTTGTCTACAAAGTATACGAATTTGTTATGGAAATATCTGGAGCAGACATACATGTATATATGAATTTAGTAAATCCGGGTACTAATAATTATGAGCGGTGAAGCTGGTAGCTCCAAAGTTTGGTAAAACTATGATTTATATGAATAAGCTACTCTTACAAGCGAACAAACTAAACAACAATGACCTAGCAAACTTTTAACAGCGGTGCCAATGAAGGTTAAAATTTCTTTATTCAATTGACATATGAAAGTTAGTATTTACCACAATTTCATAAAATCGTCTACAGTAGATTCTTTTTTCTTAATACAATACTTGTAAGTAATACCATTTTCTATATTTTAGAACGATACAATCAACAACATTTTATTCGATTAAGACAACATTAATAATGTGGTCAGATTTAAAATCATTTCCGACACAAATTTTACGATTACACCACTTTTTTTCCACAAATTACCCCTTGCTGCATAACAAAATATTCTTACTGTCAATTGCTTTTTCTTTAAAATTTGTGGTTCTTGTAGGCTTCACTAACATAAATGTAGAAAATTATTAATTTTCCAGAATTATTTAGAGAATAAGATGAATTCGAATCATACATGAAGAATTCCAGCCACGAATAAGGGAAAGGTAAGGGTGCGTGCTGAATAATTTTATTTGTTTATAATTTTAATAACTCCCCACGGCGACGTATATTGCGACAGGCGAGGGTGTGCATACATTTTTCACACCACGAATACAATAAGGAATATTGTCACTTTTAAATTTGGCGAGCGGGTGAAAGTGTCGAGGGCTATATTTATAGATTATCCCGGATTTTCCTCTTGAAATATTCCACGAAAAGCCATAGACATATTTCGTCAAAGACATGTGTTATTACGATACTTCCCGAGTAGTTTTGGAGATACTAATATGCCCCATATTCAATGGTAATCCTAGGTGTTTTTGAAGTAAAGACTTCTTTAGGCACGTTGAGCACTTTCGAGATGGGGAAAATGCACTGAACTGCTATAGTCCATAGACATCTACATTATCCTCGATTAAGAATCAAAATGTAGATGCATTGTCCCCAAGGACTATGGTGGAATGGATCGTTACCAGTGAAAAGGTTCTCTACACTACCCATACGAAACAAAGCGGCATTAAGCTGGTATTCTGTGAGAGCGTGGTCCTTTCTCGGTTGAGCTGGCCCATTTGTGCTGCAGCAACAATATAGCAGCAGCATGGCTCTACCACGTATGAAAGGTTACTAAATATTTATAATATGTCATTTTCAAACTTATTAACACTTGCTTACTAATTCTAAAAAGCAATGTATATTCTCATTTTCTACTGTGAAGATTATTTTAATGGATTCTATCGCGCAAACAAACTTTATGGTCGGCTATAGAGAAGGTTTACATGTGACAAAAATGCCAGTTATATAAAATGTTAATAACCAGCGGAAAATTACTCCCTCAATATAAGGAAAATCGATGGAAACTATTTTCCCTGTATTGCGGGAATAATTGGTTCAACTTAGTGACGAAAGGAAAATTAAACTTTGGGTTACAAGAATCCAAATTTCCAAAAGAAAATATACGTTTCCAAAAAATGAAGTACTATTACTTTCTAAATCTTTTGATTAAATCTTTTTTGTCGGCTTGATTGCGGTGCTTTAAAGTAATTAGTATATTGCGCGCTCGTCATCACATTATGATAAAAATAACCTAACTTCTAGGATTTTAACTGTCGTTTCTGTAAATATGTAACAACAAGCTCAAATCAGAAATCATATTGTCTTTTTTCATCTACACTTTTATCAAGTTCTTTGCGAAAATGCTAACCTACGAGATTTGAATTCCAAATTCGGGTCGCGGTTATTCCGATTCACCTTTGTTTTTCTTTTGATTGTTTATCTACTTTCTTTTATTCTGTTATTGACAGCAACGGGTGATGTTTGTATATGCTTATGAAGCCTTAGGTTTTCTGCATGTGAAATAAATATTTAATTAAAAATATATACCAAATGTCTTACATTTGGTATATATTTTTTAATTTACCTCAAACATTGCATTTTATATTAATGTACGTCGTTTATAATAAACGTTCAAACTAAAATCGCAGTTTTATTGAATTATTTGAATATTTTTCAAGTACGAGTATCTACAAATACCTTTCCTTGCCAAACAGTTTCTAAATACATGGAGCACAAGTGGCAGACGGTCACCCCCTGTTTTCTTAGTAAGCACTAAGCGTAGGTCAAGTAAATACCCATAATGGATTCTACCCGAGTCGGTAAATTATCATTCTCTCGGATATTGAATATATTAAGACAATATTGCTCTGTCTGAGCATGCAAAACAGGTTTGAATTTATGTAATTGCTGGCCTGTAAATCTGTTGATATTAGAATATGTTATACAGAGCAAAATGTAAATTCGAACGCACTATTAAATATCAAATATATATTGTAGTTAGATCAAGTATTATTATTGAATTAAAGTAATTTTATACTTTACTAGCTTGCCAGACAGACGTTGTTTTGTCCTTTTCGACGACCCTTTGTCATGTCCTATTAAAAATCCTTATTTTCGCCAAAAAAATATTGTGGGTCACTCATGGGCAAAAAAAACTGTCCAATCTCTCAAGTTGGGCCAAACTCTACACGGTGTGCAAATTTGATTAAAATCGGTTAAGTAGTTTAGGAGTCCATCGCGGCCAAACAACGTGACACGTAATTTATATATATTAAGATATTTCAACAGTAACTAAATTTTAGCACAAATATTTTACTCCAAGCTACAAAATTTCATACACTCAACAGCGTTATAATGTCAAATGTTATACACAGGCCTTTCGAAGCATGCGCCAGCTCGCGTGTATGTGCCAGATATTTCTAAGTTCAGTGATTTTATGAATGGATTTTTGCACCGCATGCTGGAGATAATTTTTAAAATTCCCTTTATATTCGTGTACTAAAGCTACAATATTTCATTATCCTGTTGGTTAGATTTCCAATTCACAGACGTAATTAACTACAAAAGGAAGGTAATTAGTTTTAAAATCAAAGCGAATGTACAACACCGAAGATATGAAGGAGATGGCGTCCAAGCAATAATGGAAGAGGAGATGAACCAGACCGGCCGAGTCTTGAATATTAATCGGCTACGGGAAATGGATTAAAAATTCCGTGTCCCGACAACTGTGGCCCCATCACGATCTCTTGTGTTTTCAAACAACTTTTTTTAAACATTCAAGTCTTATTTGCATTTTTTTTCTTACCCTTGTGAATAATTTAATGAATTAAAGAAATATTTCTGCTTGTGGTTTCCTAAGAAATTGATTAAAGAAACAAATTGCTCTACAATTGTGGTTATATGTAAATTATTTTACGTTTATGCATAATGAAAGCTAACGTACAGCATAGCATGTACACGAATATTTATAGCTAAATTGCTCTTTAGTATATATTCTTTTATTAAGGTATTTTACCACAATAACGCCTTAAAAGGTTTACTAAAGAGTATTACTCAGGACGTAACAACATTTAACGGATATTAAAAAGTTTAACTCGTCTCTCGGAGTTAATATTGACGGGCGTGGAAGATGGGAAGAAAAGGGTTCCTTCGAAAGAATTCAAACGGTGACAAAAAGGCGTAAAGAATCACGGGGAAGGGGTGAAGTAACTTATGCGGCGAAGAAAGAGCCCCAAGAATTAACAAAAATAAAAAGCGACGGCCGCAGCGATGTTTACGGGGTGGCGGAGGGCGACCCTTAATTAAAGGCTTTCGTTGGACTCTTCGCAATGCAATTTGCTTAAAAGACAAGAATTATTTTTATTGAAGTCATCACTAATTTCGTAAGAAACGAGGGACGGGGACACCTCTATTGTTGTGGACAAATGCCGCTCTAATTGCGAGTTTTTCAGTTATGGTTCCTAAAAGAATTCTCCGTTAGACGATAATCGATGCTCACAAAATATTCGTTTGTTCTTTTTTTGAAATAACCTTTATTAAAATATAATAAAATTAACTTATGTATTCGACAAGAAAGTTATGTTAATTCCACGTTTAATTAGGCTTTGGGTTAGGCGCTCGTATCAATATATTATAGTACTTCATGAGTAATTACAATACAAATTCGCCGGCTAAAAAAGGTATATCAATTATTTATGTGCCCGGTGGATGAGATTGAGAAACCAGTATGTCCAAGAAATAATAAATAAATGTTTCATGTGTGAAGTCCAATAAATCTACCGTCAATGAGTATTAAGCAGTGTGTTCAAATGTTTACACATTAAAAATATACTGTATAATATAAAACAAAATTAAAGATCATAATACTCGTAATTATACTTTTCGGCGAAGTATAAAGCTTTTATGACAAACACAAGCTGTTGTATTGCATTGCTCTGAGTGGTGGACACTAAAGTTGCATACAAGCTGTATTACAATAAACCAGCAAAAAAACATTGCTGCATGTTAGAACAAAGCGAGCGCTCAACTTCCACGCTAAGCATCTCGCTGTCTTCGTCTCAAGGATTTCTTCATTATAAATTTCATTCATCTCATATGTTCTTATGACCTAAAAAATTAAGAGCTTATTCCTTAAAAATAATCTCTTTTAAGACAAGCTCAACTTTACACGTCTCAACACGTAGTAATCCTAACTTTGATATAAACAAAATCTCTCTACTAGGTAGTAGGTCTTATGAATACGTGGTAGAGCCACGCTGCAGTTATAGTTGTAGCACGGATGGGTCGGCTCGACCGGAGCAGGACCACGCTCTCATAGAATACCAGCGTAAGATAGCAGCTCTATGCCGCTCTGTTTCGTATGGTGAGTATAGAGAACCGGAGACCCTTTTTACAGCAAACGAAGCATTAAGCATTTTGATTCATAATCGAGGATAAATGTAGATGCCTATGGGCCACACCATCCACTTAATATCAGGAAGACTATGTGCACGGTTGTCACTATTATTCTATAGAAAAAAAAACTCTCAGACAAAAAATCACTACCTATTCGTATTTCTTCCACCAAATGTAGTGACGGTTTAAAAATATCCGCTACCCCATATCATCCCGTAGGTGTCGTAAGAGGCGACAGAGGGAAACTAATTAGGAAATGGGCAGCAGCTTCTACCTAAAAATAAAATACTGCAATTGCCAACCTGCTTGCCAAGCATGGCAGCAGTGGCAAATATGAGGAATTTAATGGGGGAGCTTTATGTTCAGCAGTGGACATTTTTTTTAATAATAAATATTTATTTCATTTCCAATTACACATGTTTACATACAGGAATAAATATGATTACAATTAAATAAAGTAACAATAAGTCTAACAAAAATAACATACTATGATAAAATTAAAACTATGTGTAGCTTAATAATGTAGAATATACAAAAGAAAAATAAAAAAGTCAAGTTTATAATATTAACTACCTGCCTGAACTAGGTTGAGTACCTGTGTTTCAGACATCACTTAAACAATGGGTTTAATAATGTAGGACACTAGATATTTAAATAATTAAACTATATTATATAATAAATAAAATAACTAAATAACAAAGTAACAATTAATTGTTACCTACAATTAATACAAACTATTTTAGAATTTCTAACAACTTCTCTGTGTCTTCGTAATTTAATTTATTTAGAAATTCCCTTACACTTATATTACAGTTCTTATAACTTAGACTATATACCTTTAGTGACTTGTTGAGCTTGTTATATAGAAAGGGTCCTAATAATAACATTAATATACGGTAACGGTAACAAAATTTCCGCTGTCCAATAGTAGAGCTTGCACCACTGTGATTTCGTCTATAGAAAGCCAGTATAATTACAGACTGTGGCATACCATCTTAGTCCTCAGAGATGACATTGCATCTGTGGGATTGTTTGAAGGTGGTAGCAGGTGTGTATAAGCTGCAGTAGCGACTTATTACTAAGTGGAGTTCATTTACCATTCTAATATTTAAAAAAAAAGACCTGAATATCAGCAGCTTTTATCATCATCATTAAGATTGCATCTCTATTTTCCTCGAAAGAGAAATAAGTTCGCTATTGTGATTTTTTGTGATAAAATCAGTTCATAATGATCTGCAGCCTATTTGAAACAGTGAACTCTCAAATTATGCGGTGACATCATCGCGTCTAAAGACTGACATGGTACGTCTAAAACACGTATGATATTAGCTAACAGGACCCTTGGAATCGGAACACAGCCATGTGTGTATTGCCGCTGCTTATTAACGTCAAAAATAGGTTAGAAGGTTGTAAAAATTCATGAAACTCCTTGATGAAGTCGACACATTCGTTAGCTATAAAACATCTAAAGCGTGGCATGCCTTTACAACGTGAATTAGTAAATTTTTTATGGTATTACTAGTCCACCAAATGGTAAGTGGAGGCTGTGGCCCATAAACATCCTTGATTAAGAATCAAAAAGCAGATTTCCCCCTATTCTTCCAACCCTTTGTGTACGCTGGTATTCTGTAAGAGCGTTTTCCTTAC
Source organism: Parnassius apollo (assembly GCA_907164705.1). Classification (NCBI taxonomy): domain Eukaryota; kingdom Metazoa; phylum Arthropoda; class Insecta; order Lepidoptera; family Papilionidae; genus Parnassius; species Parnassius apollo. Next base: position 1,459,490 of record CAJQZP010000643.1, on the reverse strand, counting down.
AGAATACCAGCCGACTCATTTGTACTACAACTATAGCTGTAGCACGGCTCTACCACTTATAGAATAATCACACAAACAATCTGCCACAATAAAGAATATATTCTACAGAAATTGAGACAACTTCCATATTCGCACTGATAGTACCGCACCCTAATTTTAATTTTTAATCACAAGTTTAAATAAAAATAAATAAAAAAAAGCCATATACCTTATTATTATTAGGCACCTGCTTCATTCGCTTCTGTTTTCATTACTTCCTAAAAGAAATATCGTGTAATTAAGTTTGGAAATCCTTAAACAAAAATTAAGTAGTATTAATTGTCTTTCTCCTTTATTAATAAAAGTCACCAACTCAAAGTCGAAAAAATTCAAAGTGGTGACAGTTGTTCGCAAATCCAAGATCTTAAGGAGGGTCGAACTGTGCGGAGAGTAGAAATTAAAATCATAAGAAAATAATTAAAGTCCGTAAGGGGATTTATTGGACAGAGGCGACGTGATTAATTGGTTTTTAGGATAAATTCGACCGAAAGCAATAAGTGTCAATTTTAGTCGTTCACGAATTTTAGAAAAATTAATAAGGAGCCGTAATTAATGTTCCAGTTTGTATACAGTTTTTTTAATTGACTGGATTAATAAATGAATGAAAAATAAATTTTATTAAACTCGATAAACATTTTCGTGTGCTTATTGTTAAACGTAATATTTTTTTTTAATTTTACACTTTACATATTTAATGGTGTTACAACGTTCAATTTATATTACAAAAATTATAATAAAGAACTTAACTAAAATAATAATTAAAATTATAATATTAAAGATTAAAACTAATTATATACAACATAATAATAATAATAATAACATAAATTAATATTATGTTTTAGGACGGTATATTTGAATCACTTATCTTTACATAGTCTATAGATATAAAAGTTCGATAGATAGCTATCGAACTTTTACAGCCTATAAGAGTCCCCTGCTGAAAAAAGACCATGGAAATACATATATATATTATATAGATTTGTATATTATTTGTTATAGGTACTTTCGTATATTGTATCATAGTGGGGATTTTGGCCATCGCAGTTTTATTTTTTATTTTGCTGATATCAGGAAGATGCTGCTGCCCATCTCCTGTTCCAGTTTCCCTCTGTCAACTCTAACTACACCCTCGGGACGATATGGGGTAGTGGATATTTTTACACCGCCACTACACGGTAAGGTTTTTAACTTCCCGCTACGAAAATCAATGGTTTTCAGAAAATGGGGATGTTATTGTTTTCACCACGGGTTTTGACTTACAACTTAGCTACAGAGCGTCCGAACGAAAAGCGTTTTTCGGCATCTGAAAGAGCCTTGCTGAATTTAGATTTTCTGTGAATTTAGACCGAATCGTCACGTTTAATTGTGAGAAAACCTCAAAAAATCGAGTACTGTTAATTTTCAAAAAGTAATTTGCTTGGAATTTCTTTGACACCCTTGTTTTGATCAATTCTATAATCTAATCAGCTCTTCTACTCAAAAAACGACGTCGGTTGCCGTGAACCGCATCAAAATCGGTTAATTCGAGAGATACCGTTGACGAAAGAAATCTCGAAAAAGTGTTTTTCAAAATAATTTGAAAATAATAATATGTGGAATTTGGAGCGTTTTGATTTGAAATTAGCGGGAAGTTCCAAGAGTGGCCTGGAGGGTCAACCAATTTTTTTACCTAGTACCTAATAATTATAATAATATTTTATTTCATTGATATTTATGTAAGTATATTTATCTTTTCATTTTCATTTTTTTTGCGCCCGAAGCAAATATGGGCAACCCTCCGGAAAGCGGGGGAGGGAGGCGGTAAATGCTCATAGCATACCACGCAGCCGGCTGCGTGGCACTTATGTGGAGACTTTTACCCACTAAACACCGCCTTTATGGATTGGCTTACCGATCTGACGAGAGATCTCTAAGCCGTATACGAACGCGACCCTCCTTGGCAGAAAGGAGGGCGCAAGCGGCGAAAAGCCGCTTAGAAGTGTGCCTAACTAAGGCAGATTAAGGGATGTGTTATGTAGGCTCGGCCTGAGCCGCCAGGAGGCAGTTCAGGTCAGCCGAAAGCTTGTTGGGGGGGGGGGGGTCCGAGAGAGAGTTTCTCGGTCCGCGCACACTATAGCGAGTGTGGATAGGGGCTGCATAGGCAACTGCGGACGGGTTTTAGACGAGCTTCAGTTGTATATCTCGCGAAGTACGTGAAGGTTTAAGGTGTAGTACGACAGCAAAGCCGTGGTAGCTCAGATGGTTAACGCTCGCTGTAAATATAACAGAATGCGAGTAACCCGGGTTCGATCCCCGCCGGCACCAATGAATTTGTTAATTGCAATTTTAAGTGCTGAATTTCCCACGTGCTCGGCGGTGAAGGAAAAAAGTTAGTTAACCTGTTGACCAGTTAGGAAACCTGCATGTCCGAGGAATAAGGAAAAAAATTATTTCGAAGACATGTGAAGTTCGCCAACACGCATTGGGGCAGCGCGGCGCGCACTTCCTTGCCCTAAAACCCTCTCAGAAATTAGGGGAGGCATGTGCCCAACAGGGGGACGTATATAGGCTGTAACTTTAATTATATATACACATACATATACATATATACATACATATGTTTAATGTATGTAAGTAGGATGGTGTTACTATAATGTTAGAGAGTTAGAGTAAATTTTCAGCTTCTTCATAATTTAATGATAGCAAGTACTTAGTTATTACTGATATTAAAGAATATTGATTTAGCTTGTCAATTTTAAGATTCCCTCTGTCACCTCATGCAGTAACCAATATAGCTTCTCAACCTATACTTTGCATTCCTAACCTTCATGCTTATGATTCTTCACAAGTGGAAGAGCTGCAGCTATATTAGTGTATAGTTGTAGCACGAATTGGTCGGCTCGACCGGGTAAGGCCGCCGGAAGGCCACGCTCCCACAAGATATTACAGTTGTAGCACGAATTGGTAGCCGAGGGTAAGGCCACGCTCCACAAGTATACCGGGTAAGGCCACGCTCCGGGTAAGGCCACGCTCCCACAAGATATTACAGTTGTAGCACGATGGTCAGCCCGACCGGGTAAGGCCACGCTCCCACAAGATACCGGGTAAGGCCACGCTCGGGTAAGGCCACGCAAGATATTACAGTTGTAGGAATTGGTCAGCGACCGGGTAAGGGCCACGCGGTAAGGCCACGCTCCCACAAGATATTGACAGTTGTAGCACGAATTGGTCAGCCCGACCGGGTAAAAAAAAGGCCTACGCTCCCACAAGTACCGGGTAAGGCCACGCTCCGGGTAAGGCCACGCTATATTATAGTTGTAGCACGAATTGGTCAGCCCGACCGGGTAAGGCCACGCTCCCACAAGATACCGGGTAAGGCCACGCTCCGGGTAAGGCCACGCTCCCACAAGATACCGGGTAAGGCCACGCTCCCACAAGATACCAGTGCAAAATAACAGTCTAATACTGCTGCTGCTTATAATCCTTATAATTTTATAAAAATAATTAGATATTCAAATGAGATATACGGTATCTCAGGGCCGGGCATTCACCAAAAAATTTATAACACACGAGTGTTCTGAAATTGATCTTTCTTGAAATCGATCATTTGAATATGTCCGCGAAATAAAATAAAATATTTTGAAGACATGTGAGGTTCGCCGACACGCATGAAACACATCCTTGCCCTAAAATCCTTGCCTCACAAGAATGAGAAAAGGTCTATGTACAGAGTGGGGTACATAGACTGTAATTTTACTTGAGACCATGAGAACCTTCTGACACTTCCTATAGTCGCTTCTTATGACTAACTTAGCTATTCCTACAGTACGAAATAGAGTGATCGAATATGTTACATGTGTAAAAGTAATGAATGATAAGGGTTAAAAGTTAAAGTTAAAGTGACAGCCTATATACTTCCCACTGCTGAGCACAGGCCTTCTCTAATTTCTGATGCTATGTCTCCGCGCTACCCTAATGCGTGTTGGCGAACTTCACATATCCTTGAAATATTTTTTTTCTTATTTCTCCGACATGCAGGTTTCCTCATGATGTTTTCTTCACCGCCGAACCAGTGGTAAATCAGCACTTAAAATTGCAATTAATAATTTAATTAGTGCCGGCGGGGATCGAATCCGGATTGCTCACTTACTGTGAATTTTAAAACGAGTGCTCAGCCTTTGAGCTACCATAATAAGGGTAATTTTTAATAATTATTTAAAACGTTTTCCCATATTTCTCTTAAATTTTATAAATTTAAAAAGGTTGAAAGATGCTTAACGTCGTATCTTACACAAAACATAATAAAATAGGAACTACAAAAGCTGAACATTCTAGAACAAATGGCGTCAATTTAATAATTCAGTTAAAGCAATCAGTTTCAATTTTGGGGCGTTCTGCGGCGGGGTCCAACTTGACCATTAATAAATGGCAATGATACTTCAAAGTTAACCCCTTCGCTTCGAGCCGCTCTCGGCATAATGAGAGATATCAGGCACCACTTGTTCATTCTACTTAATCCCATTGCAGAAAAGTCGCCTTAGCTTAGATCATATACTATGCACGGAATTTTAATTAATCAGCGTAAAGTTAATTATATATTATATATTCTTGGTAATAGTCTTTATTTTGATTTAATGTTTTAATTATATTCAGTAAATGTTGTAAAAATATTTATAGTCTTGAATTATAAAGTCGAGAAATATTTTTATTTTATTTTAACTGTAATATTAGTTTGGGACCACAATATGAACTAAGTTCCCGTCGGCGCCCAATAAATTATTAACAAGTATAATTATAATTGCTGATTTACCACCACAAGATGATGGTGATCATGATTTACCTAATGCAAAACATTATTAAATATGAAAGCCGGAGAAATAAAAATGTTTCGAGACATGACATGCGCGCACACGTGGCGGACTGACTGCATAATAACCCTCTCGGTTATTTCCGAGAGGGTTATTAGAAAGCCTATGTACAGCAGTGGGACGCTCGTATTTAGGGTATAACTTCACTTTTATTGGTTATGGAGTACTTGGATGAATGTAGAAGTCACTCGAGAAACCATAAGGTTAAAAGTGTTTTCTTTGTTTCTACGTATGTATATGTCGCAGTTTTAGGGTAAAATTAGGTTTTTGATTAAAAACCTTGGCTATTGATAGAGAACCGGAGGAAGACAAAATTATTACTTAATCTTATCATCAACCTGTAATTTATTTTCATAAACTTGTACTCGTTTGGGTTTATTATAAAATTAAAGCTTAGGTTAGGTTAGGTTATTTAATTGTATTATTTATGTAAAGAAATAGCAACCGACATTTTATATATCCACATAACTTTAAAATCTTGTTCTGTCAATTTTAAAATATAATAAGTAACACTGAGTGAGTGAGAGAGACTAGAGCTCAGGTTTTAAGCACTGCAAAAACTTTTGTCCAATTCAACTTTTTACAATACAATTTTTACGATGATGTAATGTGAAAGGATGCCAATCCAGACTAGACCATTTATGTGCCGCGACTCTATCATCCTAGGGTATCTGCTGTTCAAAAAGAAACAGGATAATATAATATAACGTTTAAATTTCAGATGAAGCGATATATATAACTCATTAACAACAGTTATAAATACTAATCACATTGTAAATAGTGCCGTAATAGCGCAGGGAGGCGCGCTGGCTGTAAATTTCACAGTATGCGAGCAACTCAGGTTCGACCCCCGCCGCAACTATAAGTGCTGATTTACCACGTGCTCGGCGGTGAAGAAAAAATCGTGAGGAAACCTATATGTGAAATCAACACGCAGATCTCTTAGAAACCGGTGGGACGTACTAAGAACTTTAATTTTATTTACTTTACATTCTAAGTAGATTTGATGATGACTTAAGGAATTGTGAAATTGATGATGATGACAACTTCCGGATATTGTCAGGAGCTATGAACTGCGCTAGGAGAAATTCTGTTTCACAAGTGCATCTGCTAACGATGGAGACTCGTCCTAACCATTCCCTTTCTGATGTAACCAACCAACGATTTGCGTATGCACAAATTACCTACGCCTACGGCATCCTCTCTGGCTAAGTCACGTTGTAAGAGACAGTACTCACTTATTGACTATATCTTTCAAATTGACATTAAAATACTGAGGCCATTAGAACAGTTGTATACTTAAAATCGCATAAAACATCGCCCGCCCTAACCTTTTTAATGGTTGTGCTCACCCTCCGGGAAAACAAAAAAACTTTGCAAAAAAGTAGTGTATCCTGGTGATATTTATTATTATATTAAAAGCAGTTCTAGGGTGGGAAGAGTGGAATTTCGCCGGCGGCGAGCGGCAGGCGATTACTACGTAGCGTGGCCACCGAATTTATGGTCAAACTTCGGCGCGAAGGCGACGGCGCGGGTTTTTATTATGATCAGCCCAGTGGACTGTGAAAGCAAGTTGCCGCGGGGAGACGTAATTTCCATACCTCATGTCTGCTTCTGTCGCTCTGGTGTTTTCTTAATAAAACTTATCTCATTGTCTTCCTTTTCGTTAAAATAATGATTGTATTGTTGAGATGGATGAAAACATTTAATTAAGTATGCTTTATAAATGTAACAAAATTTATACTTATATAAAATTCATACCTTTTCCATTTTTTTTGACTGACTTAATTTTTATTTTTTAAACTTAAATCGTGTATTGAATTAATGACATAATGTGTATGTACTTCTTGCCAATATTTTAAAATATTATTTAAAAATAAACTAACTAGTTTTGTTTTACGGCCTTATCAGAGTTTAATATACAAAAATTGACCTGCTCAATGTTCAAAAACTTTATTATACTAAATATGTACAATAAGGGTTATCATAATATAAAGAAATTTATGGATGATAACCACTGAGAATGAGGTCATCGCTACCAAACAATTTCTAATTTGTTTTGTGTTTGTTAATTGTGTAGCATACATGATTGTAAGCTGTTTTTTTTAAGTCGCGCTGGGTTTCTTGCTGCTTCTTTCCAGGACAGAGTTTTTTTTCCAAACCAGGGGTAAATTAAACAAAAGAGTGAGTCCATATTGAATAAAAAAGTTTCTGTTTCTATTAGCAGCTTGAACAGTGAGCATACCTGCAATAAATAAAACAAGTACATCTTACTACCAATTTAGATGGATCACCTAAATTGGTAGTAAGACCATGTGACAGCAATCAGAAGTATAAACTTAAATCGTTTTGTATATTAAAAATTGCTACAAGAAATCTGTTTCCATTTTATTAACCGCCGAAAAATACGTTTCATTTTATTTCTTTTATTATTAAGGAGGAAAGGAAAACAAACAGAGGTACGTACTGTAAACTCCCCAGTCATTGGGTAAAACTTTAAGTAAGACGTGAAAAATGGGAAAATGAAAAGAAATAATTTTCCGCGCGAGTTATCTGTGCAAATGAGCTGAATGAAGGAGCTGCTCATGCGAATGATTGAGTGGCTGCCTCTGATGAAACAATATTCAAGCTGATATTGCTTATAAACTTTACTGTTTTCTTATAATAATCTATATCTATATTTCTTTCGATATTTGCCTAATAACAAAATAACCATGTTACTGATTACTTCCTTGTCCTACCGATCATTGTTACAGCAAACACTTTTGAGTAATTGAAAGATTTGTACGCTCGTAGATACAGTCCGATGAAATATTTGAGGTAGGTAAGGATATATTGTATGTGGCAGAGCCATGCTGCAGTTATATTAGTAGTATAGTTGTAGCACGAATGGGTCGGCTCGACCGGGGAAGGACCACGCTCTCACAGAATACCAGCGTGAAATGGTAGCTTGATGCTGCTGTGTTTCATATGGTGAGTGTAGAGAACCGGAAACCCTTTTTACTGGAAATGAGGCATTCCATCTTAGTCCTCACGGGTGACAACGCATCTGAATTTTTATTCGTTATCGAAGATAAATGTAGATGCCTATGGGCCACAGCAACCACTTACCATCAAGTGGACTGTGTGCTCGTTTGTCACCCTATCCTATAAAAAAAATATGCGGCGAAGTTTGAATAGGGTTTTTGGTGGGAGTTCGACTTAACATATCCTTGCTTCTGGGAGTGAAAACGCAGGCATTTTAATTATAAAAAAGTTTAGGATGCCATCGCTCAGTATCAAAGACACCGTATGTCTTATAATAGAGATATAAGAGAATTGATTACCCCATTTGGTTCCGTGGGTATTGTAAGAGCGTGGGAAATGCTGAAAAGGTCCTCCGATTTAGTTAGGACATATGCCAGCATTACTATCCGGTTTACGCCAGATGTAAACCACTCACACCGTGACAGTAAGCAGCATCAAAGGAGCGAGATGTCTGGTATTGCGATCAACAAACCTGCAAAAATTCGTTGAAAGACGAGTTGAGACGTACTATGAAAACTAGGCTACGTAAGCGATACAATCATCGTCTAATAGAGGACAATACGTCACCTAGTCTGAATATTGAACTCCTAGAGAAGTACCACTACAGCGGGGAAAATTCACATTCGCTACACTTGAAGGGCAAATTGATGATTAAGACCAGAAGTTACGCACCTCTGATTTTAAGTAAATTTCCCCCCTCGACTGATCGATTATATAACCAAGTAATGTCATCACCCCACAAAAATCATATTATTACATTTCGGATAAACTGCATTATCATATTAGGTACATAATAACATTAAAACATTCAGCCAAATGTGTTCACATTTAGCAATCGATTTTGTCGCTAAGTATTTTTAAGAGATTGACTACCTCGCTGGCCTAGTGGTTGTAAGCAAGACTGCAGGTCACGTGGTCCCGGATTCTAATCCCGGATCGGGTCAAAAACGGTTAAAGGGTTTTTCTGTCAAGTAATTCTTCTTTTTTTGTTTTTTGTTCTTTTTTTTTTTTAAGTAATTTGTTCATTCATTGTCAAGTAAAGCGGTAATACAATAATAAATCGTTAAGCCCCGTGTACGGCCTAGAGATACTTTTTCCGGGTTTGAATGTTTGTCCAAGTCCAATCTATACACGTAAAACGCCTACACAATATAAGACGAAGTAGGAGTAATGTTTTTTTAAATAGCTGAAGTCCAAGTAATAGCCATGGGGGGAGGGGTACGGGAGCTAGTATAATTACAGGTTGTAACTAAATACACCTACGATACGATAAGTTGTTGGAAGTATTATTTGTTTAATATTCATTGCTGGTGTCAATGTACTAAACTGCGGAGGTATTTTAACATAGCATGGATAACGAAGGTGCGTTGCCACTCTACGACTACATAAAAAACTGGATCGCCGACGTTAACAATTTTATTGTAAGAAATGTGACGGATCCCATCCCACCAATGTTCTTCGTGCGAAGAGATACAAGGATTTGTTGACCTCAAAATACAACTTCTGTAAATCCATTAGATTTAGCGGCAGGTGATAATAACCAAAACAACAAAGTGGTACACGTGAGTCATAAATAAGGATATACAATATTTTGTGTCATAATGCTCTAAAGATTCGTTCGCGGCGTATCCGCACGGTGAATTAGGTTTCCAAGCAAGTAGCGTCATAAAAGTACATGATGAAAAGGTGCCTATAGACCCTGTATTATTATTTCAACGCATGAGCTACCTAAGACATTTGAGATGAACTTGAAACATTCTTCGCATATGAATTAAACGCACGACATCGTTACGAATGGAATTCGTTTTCTTCTTGCGATGTATGGTGCTCCAAAAAAAATTGATTCCATAGACAAATATAGATATATGAGTTTTGTAAAATCTGCATGGAATAATAAAACAGTACAGTTGTCTTCTCTGCCGTCAACTTTTGCTTCTGCCTTTCAACACTTGTATCGTGTGTATTATCAAGTTCAGGTGTGGCTACTTCTGGACCCAGAAGGATGGGGTTGGAATAGATAATTATTTGGAGCCAATTCAAACTCTACTCCCGCCTGCTCCAGAAAAACTGCTTAATACTATTTTTTGTAAATGCAAGACGGATGGTAGTAAGAATTGTGGCTGTCAAAAAGTGGGATTATTTTGTTCGTCAGTATGCATCAATTGTCAGGGTGAGACTTGCTCCAATATTAAAACAAATACAACAGATGAAAATATTTATGATATTAATGAAGAGACAATTGATGGATCCCTTTTATTAGAACAGCGAACAGAAATTCTGCAAGAAGAAAATGAATAAAATAATTGTCGAAATAGAATTAGACAATTAACTAACATAATAAAATATTGAAGAAAACAACCTATTCCACTTTGATCATTAGCAATATTACCATTCTTTCAGCCAATAGGATACGATCTGATCAAACTTTCTTCATTACAATAGATCGTGGAGTATACGTTCTACTGTAGAAACCACGTTAGAAAAATGCGCCAAGTCACAGCCTCCTTTACTCTAAGAAGGCTGTGGCCAAGTACATTACCTCATAGGTGGTGCGGAAATGTGTGCATATTATGTAAAATATGAATTTCCTAATTATTAAAAGCCGCGATATCTCACGAACGGTGCGTCGTAAGAGAAAAAGTAACTGGATCGTTTTTGTAGAAAATTGTATGATCTACAACTTTTGTCTGACCTATTTTCACGATAATACTTACAGTTTTCGAAAAAAATGGAAAATACCTTAATTTTGTACGTTTGAATTTTGTACATTTTTTTGCAGAAGTAGAATCGAAGGGGATTTTTGACGTTTTATTTATGATGATGATGATGTATTTAACGACAATTTTCAGCTCTATGCGAATTTTGGCTAAGTCAAATGTCTATTGTGACTGGACTAAATGCAGATGGAAAAGAATGCTGGCGTACCACTATCATTTCTTCTGAAACAACTTGTATTATTAAAAACTGATGACAACTGTGCGGAAATGTGTGCATATTATGTAAAAAATCAATTTCCTAATTATTAAGACCGCGATATCTCACGAACGGTGCGTCGTAAGAGAAAAAGTAACTCGGTCATTTTTGTAGAAAAGTATATGATCTACAACTTTTGTTAAACCTATTTTCACGATAATACTTACCGTTTTCGAGAAAAATGGAAAAACCTTAATTTTGTACGTTTGACCTTGAATAAATTTTTTTGCAGAAGTAGAATCGAAGGGGATTTTTGACATTTTATTTACAATGATGTATTTAACGTCCCCGCCAATTTTCAGCTCTATGCGAATTTTGGCTAAGTCAAATGTCCATTTTGACTGGACTAAATGCAGACGGAAAAGGATGCTGGTGTACCATTATCATTTCTTCTGAAACAACTTGTGGTATGTTGGTGTTTGCGGCAAAATAACATTAATTATTATTAAAATCTGATGTCAACTCTAAAATAAGTGCATTTCAAGTGATTTGTCAAGATAAAATATTTGAAACTTCATTAATCTAATAGCGTCATCTGTTGTTAAAAAGTAAAATTACATAGAACTCCTGTGTCGAATAGCAACATTATTTTAAATTCTCACAAATCGTATCTACTGAACATCTATGTTGTCCTAGTACTAATGAACCAAAAATGTTTGACGTAATGTGGCTTGGTCGATTCAAAGGCCGGTTTCTTTTAGTTCTCAACTGACCGTCGGAGGGTGCCTACGTCGGTTGCGCTTGTCATATTATGAAAATTCACAAGTCGTGACAGTGCTCGACCGACCGTACGCACATTCATGGCTTTCAGTTTATACAAAGGTACTCTGTGTTCATTAGCTTTACTGAATAATATATATCTAGAGATAGTTTGCGCAACTCAAATTTTATTTACGTTAAGTTCCGTGTCTGTCCATCAGATGGCGTTAAATTAAGAGTGCTTTGGGCCCGCCCTTTATTTGTACTTTACAATTTTTATTTTTACAACCATTACATTGCACAAGTGCTGCAATGTAATTAATGGTTGTTTATATCTCTTGTTATTCCGATGATATCCCGGACGTCAGTCTGAGCGAGATTAGAATGGCTCTCCAGCACCTTAGAAACGGCAAGTCCCCGGGTGAGGATGGAATTACAGCGGAGCTTCTGAAGGCGGGTGGAAAACCGGTGCTTGAACTCCTTCAGAAGCTCTTTAATTCCGTCCTCCATGGAGGCACTACTCCCGAGGAGTGGAGCAGAAGTGCGGTAGTCTTGTTCTTCAAGAAAGGTGACAACGCCCTCTTGAAGAACTACAGACCGATATCCCTTCTGAGCCGCGTCTACGTGCTGTTTTCGAGAGTCATTACGAACCGTCTCGCACGCAGACTCGATGACTTCCAGCCTCCCGAACAAGACGGTTTACGAAAAGGCTTTAGTACCATAGACCACATACCCTTCGGCAAATTGTACAGAAGACCGAAGAGTACAATCTGCCACTGTGCCTGGCGTATGTGGACTATGAGAAAACCTTTGATTCCGTCAAAATTTTGGCGGTGCTACAGTCTCTTCAGCGGTGCCAAGTTGACTGTCGGTATATCAAAGTGCTGAACAGAAGTGTTTGTACAGTAGGGCTACGATGGCTATCCGAGTATAGAACCGGAGTAAAAAACCTATCCAACTGCAGAGAGGTGTAAGACAGGGTGACGTTATATCCCAGAAACTCTTCACCGCTGCATTGGAAGACGTTTTCAAGCTACGGGACTGGAAAGGATACGGTATTAACATCAATGGCGAGTACATCAATTTGCCGACGATATAGTCCTTATGGCAGAATAGCTAGAGGACTTAAGCACTATGCTCAATGACCTCAATAATGCATCCCAACGGATAGGTCTTGGGATGGACATGGTTTAATGTCCATGACACACCTACGCCTGTAGTTGTTGGGAGCACTAAGCTCGAAGTTGTTGACGAGTACGTTTACCTGGGACAAATAGTCCGATTAGGTAAGTCCAACTTCGACCGAGAGGTCAATCGACGGATTCAACTCGGCTGGGCAGCGTTCGGGAAATTACGACACATCTTCTCGTCAGGTATACCTCAAAACCTGAAAACTAAAGTGTACAACCAGTGCGTGTTGCCAGTGATGCCCTACGGCACCGAGACGTGGTCCTTCACTGCTGGCCGTATGAGGACGCTCAAAGTCGCTCAGCGAGCTATGGAGAGGGCTATGCTCGGGGTCTCTCTGCGTGATAAACTTAGAAATGAGGATATCCGCAGAAGACCGGAGTGACCGACATAGCCCAACGGATTGGTAAGCTGAAGTGGCAATGAAGGCAATGGGCTGGCCATGTAGCTCAAAGAACTGACAACCGTTGGGGAAAAAAGGTTCTCGAGCGGCAGCCTCGTACCGGTAGGCGAAGTGTACGGCGACCCCCCACTAGATGGAGTGAAGACCTGGTAAGACATGCAGGAAGTCAATAGATACAGGTGGCTCAGGACCGTGCTTTGTGGCATACCTTGGGGGAGGCCTATGTTCAGCAGTGGACTTGTGAAGGGCTGTAGTGATGATGATGATGATGATATATTTTTGTGCTAATTGCTAGTTCCTATTACAAAAAATAAAAACCGGATATTTTCAAGATGTTTATTGTTTAAAAATTCTTTGCTTAAATTATTGATTAACATTAGATTCTGCGTTATATTTAACAATATTTGCACAATATCAATTGATTGCTTTAAACACATTCTTATTAACTGGTTAGTTAAAAGTGAGTAAATATATTATGCTACAGAGAATACAATACTATAGAATAATTATTATTAAATTTAGATTATTACATAATATTTTTTAAGAAAGTCATGTTTTATCTACTCCAGATACGTCTGTCCCGGGAAGAACCAGCAATAAACCCAGCAGGACTTTTTTTAAAACATTTTTCACTTTACAATAATTTTGTTTTGATTAAAACTACTTTTACGGATTTTATTGCGTTTTATTTATATTAATTTTAATACCCGACGTTTCGGGTGCTTTCCAGCACCCATGCTCACGGGGGACTGAGGTGACTGACGTCCCGATGTCAAAGTTAACCCGGAGTACCTTCAGCTTTTTAATTATTGTCTTTGGTCCGATCTACGCAGAATGAACTAACTGTATTTTGAAGTCTTGCTGTGGTATGCTTGGGTTTAGTTTTAATTTTATTAATTATAGGATCCCAAGCAGGTGGTAGTACCCAGCCTCCTTCTCTATTGAAATTAGGATGTTTTTTAATTTCAATAGCCTCACGTATCATCCTTGGTAGGAATCGATGTTATTTTGCGAGGATTTGTGGTCTATCAAATCTGATGTAATGGTTGGGGCCATCTAGGAAAATGATCGCAAACTGCAGACTTCCCGGAAAGTTGATGCTTCACGTCAGCTATGTGTTCTTTTACGCGGGTTCTAATTGATCTCTTTGTTTGCCCTATATCCGAAGTTTGCAGTCTTAAAAAATCCACTTATAAGATATTTCGTGACAAAAAATAATGATTCTAATCTTAGAATATTCCACCAAAACATTCAGAGTTTTTCGAGAAAAAAGGAGATTCTTGAAATTGCATTGACTGAGCTGCATAGCAAAAATATGGTTCCTGATATATTATGCCTTAGTGAAACTTTTATAGAAGCAGGTAGCGAACAAAATCTTCGATTACATGGTTTTGATCTTGCTGGCTCTTATTGTAGAAAAAACAAAACAAAAAGGGGTGGTGTGTGCATATCGGCCATAAAGGGTTCATGCGTTAAGGTACTTGAGGAAGTTAATAGTATAGGTCAGGACCATTTCTTCGAATGTCGTGGTATTCAGATTGTTAAATATATACAATATTAAAGTTATTTGTATATATAGAGAGGTTCCAAGAAGTAACATACATGATCTAGACTTGTTCTTTGAAAATCTAGAATACCTCTTATTCAAAACCCTAAATAAAAGTACTAAGACCAAGTTCGTATTTGTTGGTGATTTTAATATTAATATAATAGAAAATAATAAAATCACCGAAAAGTTGCATAATCTCTTAAAAAATTTTAATCTAACGTCACATATCAATCAACCTACAAGGTTGAACTCCCGTCTTGACCTTATCCTTAGTAATGTGAATAATGCTACTGCAGAGTTATTACCACTTGCTCTATCGGATCATGACATGGCTCAAATGCTACACGTTCCTGTATCAAACAAAGAAATACCACTCCTAAAGTACTATATTATAAAACGAAACTATTGTAAAGAAAATGTTAATAAATTTAAATACTGTATATCGAGATTAACGTTTTCTGATGTCTTTAAATTTGAATGTGGCTTTCCAAAACTTCTTTGATACTTTTATGTTATTTTATGAGCTATGCTTTCCTAAAATTAGGATATGTATTAATAGTAAAGTTCGTCGACCTAAGTGGATATCAAAAGGACTGAGGAAAAGCTGTACAATGAAGAGGAAGCTTAGGTTTAACTACTATAAGGTAAAATCGAACCAGAATAAAATAAGGTATATGATCTATTCCGCTGTACTAAGACGTTGTATAAATCAAGCGCAAAAACTTAATAATGATAAATATATTGAACAATCAAAAAATAGATGTCGTGCTTCCTGGAATATAACAAAAAATCAGACTTGTTGCATAAATAATAATTTAATTCAAAAAGTTTGTATAAGTAACAATTATTTGACAGATCCTCAACAAATTGCTGAAGCCTTCAACAACCACTTTATTGAATCAACAAATATCAATAATAACGGTAATCAGTGCCAAAACACTAATAGTCTAAGAGTATGTAATAGCATGTATTTAAAAATGTATACAGTGGATGAAGTATTGAAATTAATACAAACATTAAATAATACGAAGTCGGAAGGTTTTGATGGTATTTCAACGGATGTTATTAAAAGTTGTTGTACGGTTTTAGGTAGAGTATTAACTTACCTAATAAACCTGTCATTTAAAAAAAAACTACTTTTCCTAGTATCTTAAAAAAGTCAGTTGTTAAGCCGATACATAAAAAAGGTGATTCTAAAAATTTAAATAATTATAGACCGATTAGTATAGTCTCAGTTTTATCTAAAATATTTGAAAAAGCAATGGCTAAACGTATCGTAGACTTTACTTGACTTCATGATGAAATATAATTTAATTAAAAGTGAGCAATATGGCTTTCAGAATAATAAATCTACAAGCCTTGCTGGATATGATCTTGTTGATGCAATTGTTAAGGCTATAAATAATAAGTTAAGAGTTACAGCAATCTTTTTTGATATGTCGAAGGCCTTTGACTTTGTATCCCACAAAATACTCTTATAAAAACTTGATAATTTGGGGTTTCGCGGCCCTGTCCTAGATTGGATTGCTAGGTATCTAAGAAATAGGATACAATTTGTAGAAATAACAAATATTGATAATTCACAGACATTAACTTCTTATAAATCCAGTGATAGATTAAATTCATTTGGAGTTCCACAAGGTTCTGTATTAGGGCCAATTCTTTTCCTTTTATATATAAATGACTTATCTGACTCAACTTTATACAAATGTATTTTATTTGCTGATGATATTTCAGTTATTGTGACATCTAAAAAATACATTGACATTGATATCTATGAATCTAATATTAATAATACTATTGACAACATTTCAAAGTGAGCGACATATAATAATTTATGCATTAACGTAGAAAAGATATGTTATATTCAATTTTAGTAATTATGGAACATTGAATAATAATCTTAATATATATTGCAATGGACAATCTGTTAATGAAATGACTGAAACAAAATTTCTGGGAATATTATTGGACAAACATGTGAACTGGAAAGCCCAAGTTGAAAAAGTCTGTTCTAAAATAGTTACATTTTTTTTCTTAACAGACTGAGAAGAATTACATCTCATGAAACTTTACTAACGGCGTACTATGCATACATTTATTCTGCACTCGATTATAGTCTTTTGCTTTGGGGTAACAGTACAGATGCTATTAAAGCCTTGACAGCCTAAAAGAAATGTATTCGAGCTATGAATGGTTTGGAACCAGATTCATCGTGTAAAGCGTATTTTAAAAAACTACACATTTTGACGCTGCCATGTATGTATATCCTAAATTTGGTATGTTTTTTTAAAAATAATATACTTTTATTCACAAAGCTAAGAAATACTGCACAGAGAAACTTGAGGCATACTGAAAGATTCACACATAGTGTAATGCCAAGCACTAGCCTCTATAGGAAAAATTGTTCAGCTATGTGTATAAAAATTTTCAATGCACTGACTACAGAGTTTCAATCACTCCCAAAGGTACGTTTTCGCAGGATTGTCAAACAAAGGCTTGAGGAGCAATGCTTCTACTGTGTTGAAGCATATTTAAATTTTATGTTTAGGATTAGGAACCGATATTAAAATGAATTAAGTAACTACTATCATATTATTTTAATTAAATTAAATGTAATAAAATTATTATGATGATTTTGAAAACATGTTATTAATTTATTAGTTGTGAAAATGTAATTAATGTATTAGATAAATATTTGTATGTCAACATTATGACAAAACATGCTGGACTTAAATAATTTACCAACCTGTAATGTACCATGTTTTCTGCAAATAAATTATGATTATGATTATCATTATGCCCCAAAAGCACTACTGACTCAGTGGAGTCTAGTAACTGGTGTTACAAGCTTATGTTTGTTCTTAGTGTTCAAAGCATAAACATCTTTATTCTTATGAAAGTTTTTTATGTTTTGTGTACATACATTACATTTTCATAAATATATTGCTATGCCAAAGTTAATATATTACTTCTTTAAATTTTTTTCTAACTGACTCTTTACAATTTAAGATATACATAAATTGAACGTACGGCTCTCTTTTATAAAACAAATATGGCTTCAATGTCAGTCGCATGACTCCAATTGTAATACCAAGAAAAACAGTGGTATCCACAAGACTCAACTACTTCCCATTTAAGAGCACATTGATAATTGAATCCTCTTCAAAGGTTTGCTCCTCTTCCATAATTTCAAGAATTAGTATCATTTAATTGTTAATAGTGGTGCATTTTTAACTAATATAAAAAGATATATTTTGGAGCAGCATTAGTAATCTTTAAAATATTTACTTGATAACGTTATCATATTTTGGTAACATAACTATTTTTTTAAATGTGTGTAATAACTATACTTTTTAAAAATACAAATAATTTACAAAAGTGACTTTCTTATGCCCACTATACCATTGTTTACATGTGTAAATCAATATAATTTTTTTTACAGAATAAACATTTTATATATGTATTATAACATAATCATACATAATACAACCTTAAAAACCATTTGCGAAATTATAATCAATCTAATAAGTTGTAGAAGATACCACATAAAGCAACAAAAATAGTACCAAGAAAAAAATAATTGAATAAAATTTTGCTATCTTTGTCTATGCTCACCCACATATTCCTGAATATGTAGTTAGTACAGTATAATATGAATATCGTGGAAGATGGTACAATTTCGAAGACAAATTGATTGGCAGTTTCAATAAAAAGAAAAAAAGCCTTAAAAGATATAATATATTCGTAAGGAAATTGTTCACTTTTTCCTCAAGACGGACATTAAAAATGTCCTTAAATAAATACTAATTAAACCAGGTATAATCTCAATTATATTTAAGCAAATGAAATAACAATCCTTGAGCATGGCAGAGTGCTTGTGCAAATATAATAAATATTTTCGCTGTAAAAAGAAATTACCTAAACTATCGACGTCCTGAAGCTTGTTTCCTGCCGCCCGGTTCCAAGTTCAGGACGCCGATAGTTTAGGTAATTTCTTTTTACAGTGAAAATAATGGTAATTAAAAATAAATAAAAAACATGAGCCCTGCTTTATAGTTAGTTCAATTAGTATGTAAAGTTTCATGATCTTATTTAAAGTATTTTATGAATAACAGCGGTTTATTGTTCAGTTTGGAGGTAAGTTTGGATTTTTTTCTATCGAGAAAATTTTTACGGAATCGTGTTTTTGTCTAACATAGTACTTAACAATTATCCTCAACTTTACCATATATTTATTTCAAAATTAATGCTGCAATATTTAAATTATTTAAATGAAGTGATCTGAATTTGGTTTTACACAATTTAATAGATCTTATATGTTTTCTTAGAAAAACCTCCACTAAAAGAATCAAACAATTGATCAAACAGGAGACGTATATCTGCCGTATCTTCACATCCCGAGCTTTTTGAAATAAATGTTATGAGCACTTTTTAAATAATAAGAAGCAATAAAATGTTTATGTCAAACATTTGACATAAACATTTTATTGCTTCTTATTATTTGTGAATGTGAATACAAGTAAGCGATAAAGAGATATCTTACAAAATAATAATTTCAACATTGAATATTAATTAGCAAATTATTTATACGTACCTACTTGCACAAAATCGTAAATCTCCTGATACTCGTTGGCTAAACACTTGAGCTGCATGTTTCACCTTCATTTTGGGAATTTTTTCAGGTATAACATGCATTTCTGTAAGCTTATTACACATTCTTAACATATCTTCTCTTGCATCAATTTCCAACAGTAATTTTAAACGTTGCCATTTTGCTATTTTTACTTGGTCGTTCTGGATATACCTTAGGTGTTTTGATATTAAATTATTCCTCACTCCTTTTAATAAATGTGGAGGGTCGAATAACGGGAATATATTATGATTTTCAATTTTAAAAGCTATGTGCTCTTATGTTCTTTACCCAGTCTCAAATATTCTACATTTGTCTCTCTTAATTATTCATTTACTACCTTTGTATTAATTGTTTATTGGTCACACACAGTTGTAAGCACGATTAACCCTGCCTGAAATATTTCTTTTATCATACTCTTTATTAGTTTTTTTAAGAACTGTTGCATTTGTGGCACTTATGCCAACGGCAAAGGAAATAGGTTGCTTATATTGAATTTTTACACCCTTTAACATAAATACTAAAACATGATCATCAATATTGTCATTCTGGTCATTTTCACCAAAATATTCAAAGCCGACTATTTGATCTAAAGCTTTATCATACTGTAGTGAAGGTGAAAGCAACATCTCATCAAACATTAACAAACATAAGCGTTCTTCCGTATTAAATTTTTGTGCTGCATCTTTTATTTGACGGAATACTATTGAGTTTAGACCTGCTTTCAAAGTTATTTTTTAAGTACATCCTGCAATGTCCTCTTTGAGGGCAAGGTTAATAATTTTCTTAGAAAATTATAGCCTTTAGAACTTCTGTTATAAATTGACAAAGCTAATAATTTTTCTTCAATATTAAAACGCCTTCCACAGTCTCTTTTATTATGCTGAGTTAATTGCATATTTAGCAATTTCTGAGCAGGCTTTGATAATGATTTCAGATTTTGAAATAATTTTGTCTTTGACATTTTTTCTGCTGCTATTTGACTTTTTTTATCTTTTATTTTTTTCTTTAAAATCAAGATTTTGTTTAATAGTTTCTTAATTTTTATATCCTTACTTCTTCTTTTAATCAATGCACCTAAAAAAATGACAAGCAGGTAAGCATATAGAGATGAGATAAAATAATGACAGCATAGTTCAGATTGTATTGGAATGTCTTTTTAATGAAAGATTTTTAATTGCAACTTCTGCCCTATAATTATATAATGTATATAATGCAACACGCTATTAGAATGCTTTTGGAGCTGGCGCGGTGCTGTAGTGTGCACAGTGCAAATAAGTAGCATTCCTACCGCATGGCTTGCGGACCAGTGATAACAAAATTTTTAAGTTATATCTGCAAGAGTTTTAATCACTTTCTACATTTGAGCCAGGAGCACTTCGTCTCAGAGTCCTAGTTACTTCAGATGCAACGAACGCAAGGTACAACCACAATTAACCCATTGCTAGAATTGACTACAGAAATAATTTCGGTCAACTGCCTACCCCACATGCTATTTGCCTTGTGCGTTGTGAGACGGTTACTATGAAAACTAGGCTATGTAAGCGATACAATCATCGTCTAATAGAGGACAATACGTCACCTAGTCTGAATATTCCACTCCTAGAGAAGTACCACTACAGCGGGGAAAATTCACATTCGCTACACTTGAAGGGCAAATTGATGATTAAGACCAGAAGTTATGCACCTCTGATTTTAAGTAAATTTCCCCGCTCGACTGATCGATTATATAACCAAGTGATGTCACCACTTACCACCCCACAAAAATCATATTATTACATTTCGGATAAACTGCATTATCATATTAGGTACATAGTAACATTAAAACAATCAGCCAAATTCGTTCACATTTAACAATCGCTTTTGTCGCTACGTATTTTTAAGAGATTAACCACCTCACTGACCTAGTGGTTGTAAGCAAGACTGAAGGTCACGTGGTCCCGGATTCTTCCCGGATCAGATCAAAAATAGTTAAAGGGAATAGCGTTAACTGCAGCCGAAGGACCCAAAAAAACTGAAACTAATTATGTACGCTCTGACAGCGCGCGACATGTTATACTCCCGTTCGCTCAGGACCTTAATGGCGGGAAAATTTGTAAGTTAGAAAATTTTTTTGCTATATTGCAAATTTTGCTATATTTTCACTTTGAGACAATATTTATGGATAAAACTTACAGGAATTCTTGTTGAATGTATAAACTATCGAATAAAATTATTTTTGGTTGCTAGAAATTGTAATAAAATACATAAATTACCCTGTATAGCATAGTAGTAGTATATACTTCAATTTTAGTGACAAAATTACTACTAATTTGAATTCTACACTTTTGTTTTTGGAGAAATTTATATGAAAATGTTTGGAAATATGTATATTTTTATGTTTTATGTGTTTTTATTCGTTACTCATACCAAAATATTAAAATATAAAAAAATTTAAAAATAATAATAATATTTTATCTGTATGACATTTTGAACAATATTTCAAAAATAGTTTTGTGTGAATTTGAAATAAATACAACGTCAAGTTATTTGAAATATGTAAGAAAACTATTTTTACTTACATTTTACACTAAAAATAAATGAGAATTTGAAAAATAACACATTTATGACCCAACCGCCAAAATGGGCCTTCCGGATTTTGAAGTACTTTTGGCAATTTACTTTTCACTTTTTATACCACAAATTATATATCTACGTGTTTACTATATTACAAGGAATAAAAAAAAAGTATAATACTTTCGTTTTTAGTCCAGACACAAATATAAAATTCTATAAAAAAGACGGAGCACCTTCATCAAAGCGACACGTAGAACGCCGAAAGTTCAGAGTGATTTCTTTTTTTTTTCTAAGAAACATTGCCAGGTTATGGTTTAAAATAAAAGAGCATATCTTTGTCTTTGATACTATTATCTATTCCATAATGTCTTTGGTATTGTTTAAAACGAAAAAATAGTTTAAAAAAAAGTTTTCATAGGGCAGTAATTCTGATCTAATTAGTGCTCTTTTGGAGCGGACGTAAGGTAGGTATTGTACGATCTAAAGTGCGCATCTCTTGAAGCAACAGGTTAAAATAATTTATTATAATATCAAAATTACAATATAATTATTACAACAAAAAAGAAGTGAAACGGATCGATGCTAGATCTAGAATGATTTTAAATTATTACATTAAAATGAGTTAAAGTAATATTGAAGAGCTCCGAGCGCCTCGTGCCGCTGCAATGTATCGGGGTCGCTGCTGTGTAGGCTATGCTATAACTAGGGTTTTCTGATTCTCAATAGCCGTTTTACCTCCGTGCCTCGGAAAGCACATAAGGTCGTTGGTCCTACGCCTGATGTCTCCACGGCCGTGTTGAATTGCCATTCAATTGGACTATGACAGTAACGGTATAAAGATTGCACCTGTATCTGATACGCGGTGGCGTAAACTTGGTCTAAGGAACATTATTATTTTTATAAGATTAAGTAATCTTTTAAAAATAATAATGTTCTTAACATATTATTATTTTTATTTTTAAAAGATTAAGTAATATTTTAAAAATAATAATGTTCTCCAGATAAGTATTTTAAAACGAAATAACACATCGGACATCTCACCTTGTAATAGAAAGTAAAGCGGCTTGGTAATACAATGATAAATCATTAAGCCCCGTGTACTGCCAAGAGATACCTTTTCCGGGTTTGGATATTTGTCCAAGTCCAATCTATGCACGTAAAACGCCTACACAATATAAAAGAAAGTAGGAGTAATGTTTTTTTAAATAGCTGAAGTCCAAGCAATAGCTCCGGGTGGAGGGGTACGGGATCTAGTATAACTACAGATTGTAACTAAATACACCTACGATACGGTAAGTTGTTGGAAGTATTATTTGTTTAATATTCATTGCTGGTGTCAATGTACTAAACTGCGGAGGCATTTTAACATAGCATGGATGACCAAGGTGCGTTGCCACTCTACGGCTACATAATAAACTGGATCGCCGACGTTAACAATTTTATTGTAAGAAATGTGCCGGATCCCATCCCACCAATGTTATTCGTGCGAAGAGATACAAGGATTTGTTGACCTATGCCCAGCATGCCTATGTCTATGCCCAGCAGTGGGATGTATATAGGTTGTAACTTCAAGATATTAATATTAATTAGATAATATTTGTGACATACGTGAGAAATGTATGTCGTAAATATTATGACCTGGCAACAATTTGTATAACATATTAAGAAAAAATAAATAAACAAGTTTGGAAATAATAATTAGGAACACTGAAAAATCGATTTAAAAAAAATTACACTACACCATACTAAATTAGGCCAAAATATTTTTTACTATAATGTCAACTGTCAAAATGGCGTCAATAAAGCAGCGCCCTTTTGATCCTTTACTATTTAAATGACCGGTAAACAACTATCGTATAACACAGCCATCTATGCAAACAAAGCTATAGTTTTTGAGTTATAAGAAAGTGATCATACTAACCGATTGATCATATTATCCTCACGTACCATATACCCTTTTTCATAAGTAAACATTGTACAATGGTTAGAGTGAAATAGCTGTTACAGTCTAAATTATCGAAATTTTTTGTGTTGTGTGTATAAAATTATTGAACATTGGTGGTGTGGCTTTGTTTATTATGGACCTTTTCCCTAAGCACCCAATGGACTCACCATTGGGTGCTTTATGGAAAGGTCCATAGACTGGTTACTGCAGCTCGTGTCTATGGATCCTAATTATGCTACAAGTGTTCACCCCTGAAAATTAAAATGAAATAATATGAGCAGCCTGCACGTAATTAAACTGACTTTTGATACTTTAAACCTAAAATATTGTAGCAAGTGGTAACCTGATGATTTGCGGCAGGAACATGTAAAAAGGTAGTACCGACCCTAATTAGTCCAGTCAAAATAGACAAAAATGAGTCATAACTTATGAAAAATTCGCATAAACTGAAAATTGGCAGAGACGTTAAATACATCATTATAAATAAAATGTCAAAAATCCCCTTCGATCCTACTTCTGCAAAAAAATTATTCAAGGTCAAACGTACAAAATTAAGGTTTTTTCCATTTTTCTCGAAAACGGTAAGTATTAACGTGAAAATAGGTCAGACAAAAGTTGTAGATCATACAATTTCCTACAAAAATGATCCAGTATTTTTTTCTCTTACGACGCACCATTCGTGAGATATCGCGGTTTTAATAGTTAGAAAATTCATATTTAACATAATATGCACTGCACACATCCTAATAAAAAGATCTCGCTAATGTTAGAATGGACACAACAGACTAGCATGTGGATGCAAGCGATTCTCGTGTAAAGAGAGAGATATTGAAGATATTAATAAATTTGTGAAGTAGCTCATATCACATGATCCGTTCCCTATGATTCCAAAAATTATGTCCATTGCCAGCGCAGTTATCGACGATTATAAAATTAATTGTCATAATACTCGTGCAGTTGGACTTGCTTCTATAAGCAAAATGACTGGCCAAACGTTTAACAATATTAAATCAAAACGCGCTGATAGAGTACTTCCTCTTTTAAATACAAGTAGCGTCATAAAAGTACATGATGAAAAGGTGCCTATAGACCAGTGTTGCCGTTTTAGTGACTTTCTCGCTAGATCTAGCGGATTTTAACAATGTTTAGCGGATAAAAAAATCGTTTTAGCGAGAAATAATTACTTAGCGACTTCTAGCGACGTTTGGACTCTTGAGATGGCGACTTTTTTATAAATTATTTCAAATAAATTATTTACCCTTATCGTATGTTCAATTGTGTAATCTACCGCTGGTAAGACTGCATATGTAATATAATATCACGGGAATTCCCGAACAAAAAGTAACAATTAAATGACGTTCGTTCACTTATCATCTGTTTCGTTTATTACTACCACTAATGAGTGAGATAAAAATACTGCTCACGTTACCAGTGTTTCATTCAGCAGGCTCATTTCTTTAGAGTTCATATTTTGTGACTGTTGTGTGTGAATTTTCCGCGTGAAAAATATTACTTATCAAGATTACAGAATTACAGAAGTGAGTTGGGAGAATAATGAAGAATTTAAACATTGTCTGAAACCCGTACCACGTGACTCTGAAATGTACGCGAAATTAAACGACCTTAAAAAAGGATTTAGTAGCGAAGAAACATAAAAAACAATACGAATTGCTTTCCCAAAATAAATAGCTGACATTTTCTTCCACTGCAACAAAAATATGCAAAGATTGTTCAAGAGCTGAAAGCACATTAGCTTTGTACATTGCTAAACATAGCTCAATTTGCCTTCTTCTGATTAGAAATCAGTAAAGGATTAAAAAAATTGCGCAACGTATGATATTCCTGAAAATGTTGTCAACCAAGTCGGTAAAGGCAAACTAAAGATGGGAACTGGAGACATTGGCGAAGATTCAACTTCAGCTGAAGTTATTTTTGAAGATCTGGATCCTAACTTTGCTATTGATTTTGAAATTGAGATCCAGGAACGTACTGCCCTAATTGTTTTATTTTTAATATGGTGACTAATGTTTGAACGTTGTTTACAGATTAAAGATTTATTTTTCACATTTTTTTTTATTTTGTACATAAATAATTTTTGTTTTGGTTGTCATGTCATAAACCTACACTATAAATAACCGATTTATATGAAATAGAGTCCGCTCTTTTTAAGTTTTTTTTAAATTTATAGACACTAAGTATTAATTGTATACGATTTGGCAAGATTTTTCAGTTTGCAATTTGGTTAACTGAAAAATTTATAGTAGCACGGCAATGTACCTAGGGATATCTAGCGGATTTTAAGAAAAAGAAAAATGCTGTTTCTGGCGGATTTTTTCTGTTAGTCTAGGGACTTTAAAATTTAGAGAACGGCAACCCTGCTATAGACCATGTATTATTATTTCAACGCGTGAGCATTAACTAAGACATATGAAGATGAACTTCAAACATTCTTCGCATATGAATTAACTCCTTACCCATTATCACTCTTTGATGCAGTGGGAATGCGTAAAACTATGAGGTCAGTTCTTCATAATTGGTTTGAATGTTTAAACTTCGAAATTGATAACACAAATACTATCTACTACATCATCTTCTTCTTGCAATGTATGGTGCTCCAAAAAAAATTGATTCCATAGACAAATATAGATATATTATGAGTTTTGTAAAATCTGCATGGAACAATAAAACATTACAGTTATATTTTCTGCCTCCAACATCTGCTTCTGACTTTCAACACTTGTAACCTGTGTATTATCAACTTCAAGTGTGGCTACTTCTCGACCCAGAAGGATGGGGTTGGAAATTAACAGATAATTATTTGGAGCCAATTCAAACTCTACTCCCGCCTGCTCCAGAAAAACTGCTTAATACTATTTTTTGTAAATGCAAGACGGATGGTAGTAAGAATTGTGGCTGTCAAAAAGTGGGATTATTTTGTTCGTCAGTATGCATCAATTGTCAAGGTGAGACTTGCTCCAATATTAAAACAAATACAACAGATGAAAATATTTATGATATTAATGAAGAGACAATTGCTGCATCCCTTTTCTTAGAACAGTGAACAGAAATTCTGCAAGAAGAAAATAAATAAAATAATTGTCGAAATAGAATTAGACAATTATCTAATATAATAAAATATTGAAGAAAACAACCTATTCCACTTTGATCATTAGCAATATTGGTAATATTCTTTCAACCAATAGGATACGATCTGATCAAACTTTCTTTATTACAATAGATCGTGGAGTATACCTACTGCAGAAACCACGTTAAAAAAATGCGCCAAGTCACAGCCTCCTTTACTCTAAGAAGGCTGTGGCCAAGTACATTACCTCATAGGTGGTGCGGAAATGTGTGCATATTATGTAAAATATGAATTTCCTAATTATTAAAAACCGCGATATCTCACGAACGGTGCGTCGTAAGAGAAAAAGTAACTGGATCGTTTTTGTAGAAAATTGTATGATCTACAACTTTTGTCTGACCTATTTTCACGATAATACTTACAGTTTTCGAGAAAAATGGAAAATACCTTAATTTTGTACGTTTGACCTTGAATACATTTTTTTTGCAGAAGTAGAATGGAAGGGGATTTTTGACATTTTATTTATGATGATGATGATGTATTTAACGTCTCCGCCAATTTTCAGCTCTATGCGAATTTTGGCTAAGTCAAATGTCTATTTTGACTGGACTAAATGCAGATGGAAAAGAATGCTGGCGTACCACTATCATTTCTTCTGAAACAACTTGTATTATTAAAAACTGATGACAACTGTAAAATAAGTGTCATTTAAAACGTCTATTTACCGATCTTTATCAAGATAAAAATGTATATGAAAAACCATCATGCTTATCTAATAGCGTCATCTGTTGTTAAAAAGTAAAATTACATAGAACTCCTGTGTCGAATAGCAACATTATTTTAAATTCTCACAAATCGTATCTACTCAACTTCTATGTTGTCCTAGTATTAATTAACCAAAAATGTTTGACGTATGGCGTTGGCTTGGTCGATTCTAAAGGCCGGGGTTTTTTTTTAGATAGGACCGACCGTCGGAGCGTGCGTACGTCGGCTGCGTCAGAAAATGACAAGCATATTATGAAAATTCACAAGTCGTGACAGTGCTCGACCGATCATACGCACGTACATAGCTTTCTAGTCTAGTACATAGTCAGTAATCTATGATAGCTTTACTGCATATTAGATTAGTAGATTACTGAATATATTAATTACTACAGAACCACAGATAGAGATGCGCAACTCAAATTTTATTTACGTTAAGTTCCGTTTTTGTCCATTAGATGGCGTTAAATTAAGAGTGCTTTGGGCCTGCCCTTTATTTGCACTTTACAATTTTTATTTTTACAACTATTAATACATTGCACAAGTGCTGCAATGTAATTGAAAAAAATTTTATATTTCTTTTGCTAATTGCTAGTTCCTAATACAAAAAATAAAAACCAGATATTTTTAAAATGTTTATTGATTAAAAATTCGTTGCTTAAATTATTGATTAACATTAGATGTTGCGTTAAATTTAACAATATTTGCACAATATCAATTGATTTCTTTAAATACATTCTTATTAACTGGTTAGATAAAAGTTAGTAAATATCTTATGTTACAGAGAATAGAATACAGTAGAATAATAATTATTAAATATAGATTATTACACAATACTTATTGAAAGTCATGTTTTATTTACTACAGATACCTCTGTCCTGGGAAGAACCAGCAAGAAACCCAGCGGGACTTTTTTTAAACATATTTCACTTTACAATAATTTTGTTTGTTTACTCTTTAAATAAATTTTAATAGTACAAGCATGGTGGCGATCACCTCAATCCCAGGGGTTATTTTTATTGATGTATTTTTTGATATTATAATAACACTTTTCGTACCTTTTTTGAAATTTTGTTTTAAAAGCGTATATGTTGCCCCATAAAAGCATTACTGACTCAGTAGAGTCTCGTAACTGGTGTTACAAGCTTATGTTTGTTCCTAGTGTTTAAAGTATAAACATCTTTATTCTTATGAACCCTATTTACGTTTTTATGTACATACATTACACTTTCATAAATATATTGCTATGCCAAAGTCAATATTATTTCTTAAAAATTTTCTCTAAGGGACTCTTTACAATTTAAAATCTCTCTTTTATAAAACAAATATGGCTTCAACGTCAGTCGCATGACTCTAGTAGTAATACCAAGAAAAACAGTGGTATCCACAAGACTAAACTACTTCCCATTTAAGAACACATTTATAATTGAATCCTCTTCAAAGGTTTGCTCCTCTTCCATAATTTCAAGAATTAGTATCAATTAATTGTTAATAGTGGTGCATTTTTAACTTAATATAAAAAGGTACATTGTGGAACAGCATTATTAATTTTTAAAATATGTACTTGATAACGTTATCATATTTTGGTAACATAAGCATTTTTTAAATGTGTGTAATAACTATACTTTTTTAAAATACAAGTAATTTACAAAAGTGACTTTCTTATGCCCACTATACCATTGTTTTCATGTGTAAATCAATATAATTTTTTTAACAAAATGAGCATTTAGATATGTATTATAACATACTTACTCATACATAATAAATACAACCTCACAAACCATTTGCGAAATTATAATAAATCTAATAAATTTGGAAGATACCACATAATCACATAAAGCAACAAAAATAATACCAAGAAACAAAATATTTGAATAAAAATGATATCTTTAACTATGCACACCCACATATTCCTGAATATCCAATTAGTGCAGTATAGTTCGTGGAAGATGGTACAATTTCGAAAACAAATTGTTTGGAAATATCACTAAAAAGAAAAAAGCTAAAGATAGATTCGAAAGATATATTCGTAAGGAAATTGTTCGCTTTTTCCTCAAGATGGACATTAAAAATGTCCCTAAATAAATACTAATTAAACCAGGTATAATCTCAATTATATTTAAGCAAATGAAAGAACAACGCTTGAGCATGGCAGAGTGCTTGTGCTTCTTAATGCTTGATGAGATGCTAGTGTTCTCCTCACTAAATTACAATGCAAATGTCATAGGTTTTGAAGACTGAGGATGTTAAGAGTGAAATTATGACCAGGAACATGTTTTAGTTTGATGATAAAGGAGATAAAGTTCATATTAAGCTATCAACATCTTAAAGATTTTGCAAAAATGCTGCTCTGGCTGTAATTAAAAAATATATATGTAATAAAAGATTTATAACAAACATGATTAAATGATGTCTATGATCAATTTACAATTTACACCCAAGTAAGCAAAAATTAAGTTAACAAGACAGAGACAACAAGAATGCTTTTGAAATTTAAAATAAAAAATAATTCTCCTTATTTGATTACTATGACTTATCGAAATTATTATATATATGAAGGGGTCAGGAGAAAACAACTTTTGTCACCTAATGAACAAACTGAGCTATTACTAATTAAAAGTTAAGATCATAAAAAAATGGGTTATTTAAGGACAAATAAATGACAAATTTTATTTTGTTGAAAATATATTTATTGTAAAATGTATATTTTTTTATTTTTACTTTGCATTACTTTAGAATTATAATAAAAAATTATGACATAGTCAGAATAATCAGGAAAACATCATCCTATGTCCATCAAAATCGGGAAAAACAACCAATGTCACTAAGACACATAGGTACTTACTTTAATTAAAACTAATGTATTGGATTAGTATTTTAGGTAGTGGAATAGTATTTAAGTTCTGAATAATATTTTTTTGCTACAGGTCTGCAATATTTTGATAATGACTGTACATCTAGGAATTTTGCTTTACTGATTGGTAGAATGTTCTTGTAAGCTTGGTCAGGCAGAATAAATTCTGTTGAATGAGAAGCATCTGCACAGGGAGTTTAGTTTGCCCTTTTTCTCTTTGCATCCAGCGTAACAGATGAAGTCCACTGCCCATTATATGAATCTCTGTAGAAAATGAGACGGGGATGTGAAATATCAACTCTGATCTCAAGGATAGGTCTAGAAAGAAATGGGCATGTCTTTTTATATTTTGGTGACAAAAACTTGGCCCAAGATCTGACTAAAGTCTGATCAACATCTATAACTCGAAATGGTGAAGGTTTTTGCCTTGACTCAGATACTACTTTTCTCCAATCTTTTGGTGTTTCACATGGAGCCTTCTAGTTTATAAGTGCCATGTCTTTGTCACATTCTAGGTAAGAATGTCCTCTAATCGGAAATACCATTTTAATCATACCTAAACGCTTGGCTGTATGAACTACGTAGTGTATAAATCTAAACATACAATAGTTCTTATTCTGCCCACCACATGAATCACAGAATATTATTAACTCTCTGATATTCGTATTGAGTTCTGTAAAGATATAATGATGTAGGACACTTCATCTGCTCCTTTTTTAGCAATGGTCTCATCGTAGCAAAAAAATAGGAATCTGAGGAAGCCAAGACATGAATGTTAAATAAATTGACGGTAAGCTGTCTCTTATAGTAGGTCTCATTAGAAGTTATGTTAGGCATGCTCAAATTCTTTTGATAATCCATGGCGATAGCTTCTCTTATAGAAGATGATTGACAATAAATTCTAGTTGCTCTTTTTCTGCGATAGAATACCTCGGCTTTTAACTTGTGTACTTTATTTTCAGTTTCTAAATCTCTAATCTTTTTTTCAATAACACACTTTTCTTCACTATTAAATGCATTCTTTAAGTCAACTTCTAAGCCTTTCAGTTTAGCCTTAAACTCGTCACAATTTCCACAAGTATCTGACCTCGGGTAACCAAAACCAATATTAAACTTATTTACAAAAAGAGTTCTGTATGATTCATAAGACAATGAATCTTTGTATTGAAACATATTGTACATTCTTTTTACGTTTAAATCTTCTGAAAGATATAGTTTCGAGGATTCGTATAGACTATAATGACTTTTACGGCCACGAAATAACCTAACATGCTCCATTGCTTTCTTTTTTATATCTGCTGTGAGTTTCCTTGGCCGGTTACTGTGCTTGCATCGCCTGTCTAATGGGGCATGTCCAGTCTCTTGCAAAGACTTCTTCAGGGTTTTTAACCTTTGTTGGGTAATGCCATGTATAGCCATGAGTGCCTTAAAACAAATTGGAACATCTATCACAGAGAGACCACATAAATACAAATTTTGTGCATCACGAGTTGGCAGGAGATTAAAATCTCTTAAAATATTGTTTCTTTGTTCTAGGTTTACAACTTGAAAACACTTGTACCTCTTACAGTAACAATTTTCACCCTCTTCATGACTTCGAAGGTTTAGCTTCTTGTTAACTTCTGAAATTCGACCACAAGTCTTCCTCTTTTTACTGGACCTTTCACACCTTAAAACATTACACTCTTCGTCTAACATTTTTCGTAAAAAAAACTCACAAATCAAATAATTCGACAGGAATGCTTTAAAACAATAACGATTGGAAAGAAAAATAACCTAAAAGTGTCACTGTCATGTGTGAATGTCATAGTCAACCATGGACAACGGATGTTTTTTCCCTGAAGTCTATGGACATAGTTTGTTTTTACCCTGTACCTATAATTTAAAAGCAAGATTTATCAGTGACTATGAATGTTATTGTCCGGGTTGTTTTTGGCAAAACATAGAGACGGGTGTATTCATTAACACTGCATTGCCAGCTGAAAAAAAATGTAACAAAAGCTGTTTTTTCCCTGACCCCTTATATATATATATATATATATATATATATATATATATATATATATATATATATATATATATATATATATATATATACTGGAAGAGATGTCATCCGTTTACGGAGACTCTTGTCCAAGTTAAACTGTACAGTGAAAATAAGGTAATTAAAAAATAAATAAAACCATAAGCCCTGCTTTATAGTTAGTTCAGTTAGTATGCAATATTTCATGATCTTATTTAAAGTATTTTATGAATAACAGCGGTTTATAAGTGTCACTGTCATGTGTGAATGTCATAGTCAACCATGGACAACGGATGTTTTTTCCCTGAAGTCTATGGACATAGTTTGTTTTTACCCTGTACCTATAATTTAAAAGCAAGATTATTGCACTGAACACTGCATTGCCAGCTGAAAAAAAAAACAAAAAATGTGACAAAAGCTGTTTTTTCCCTGACCCCTTATATATATATATATATATATATATATATATATATATATATATATATATATATATATATATATATATATATATATTATTTATTTATTTATATATACTGGAAGAGATGTCATCCGTTTACGGAGACTCTTGTCCAAGTTAAACTGTACAGTGAAAATAACGGTAATTAAAAAATAAATAAAACCATAAGCCCTGCTTTATAGTTTGTTCAGTTAGTACGAGTATGCAATATTTCATGATCTTATTTAAAGTATTTTATGAATAACAGCGGTTTATTGTTCAGTTTGGAGGTAAGTTTGGATTTTTTTCTATCGAGAAAATTTAACGGAATCATGTTTTCGTTTAACATAGTCCTTAACATTAATCCTCAACTTTACCATATATTTATTTCAAAATTAATGCTGCAATACTTTCGGCATAACGGAGGATCTTGCTAAGCCATTTGAGGTTATATTCCCCCTTAACCTTTTGAGCGCCACGCCAAAAACTCACTACCGTGTCCTGTACGCCAAAGCGAAAAGTAAACAAAAATACCTACGAAAAAAACAGTGCTGCCAACAGTTGATATATCGATAACACAAAATAACTTGTTTTTGTTGGTTTTTTATACAATAAATAAGTCTTTATAATCGGGTATGTTTTATTTAATCTTGTGCTGTCTTCCACTCTTTTTATATATGTACTTTGTACATAAGTAAAAAACAAACAATAACAATAAAATAATAGTAAACCACAACACTACTCTCCGTCGTGATGACGTCACTGTCACGATTGGACGACAACGGCGTAGCTGACCTTTCTTTTTGAAACTTTCTTAGAGATGTAGCCGTGTCGCACGTTGTGTATCGATTTCAAAATCGATGTAACCAAAATATACAGACATCTATTCAAAATATTTTATGGCAAGGCGTAGGCCAAGTGAATCACAGAAGAAAAGTCTTACGCTCTTATGATAAAGGGGGTTTCATATGATACTGATGTTGCTAAATGATTTTGAGATTGAGAAAGAAAATCGCACAACACAAAATGAAAATTGCTCTTCATACCTTAAGTAAAGAAAACACATTTATTATTTGTAATTTTATATTATTAAAATAGAAAAGGTACATAATTATTCACTAATCAACAACTGTATATAGGTAATTATTCGCACTAGAAAAATCAGTCTTATAATATTAAAATCTTGGTCATGGAATAAAAAAATCAGTACTTATTACAGAAATCAACAAAGGGTACATAATTATTCAACAATTGTAAATAACTATTTGCACTAGGTCTAGTCATAAAATATTAAAATCTTGGTCTTTAACTCAATCAGTACTTAATATAGAAAACAACAATTAAAAATAATTAATAAATTATAGGTAATATTAGTCTTAAAATAATAAAAATCTTATGGAATAATAAAACATAAATGTTTAGCTGGCCAAAGCAAATTTTCTAACGTGGTAGAGCCATGCTGCAGTTATATTACGGGAGTTAGTAGTTGTAGCACGAATGGGTCGGCTCAACCGGGGAAGAACCACGCTCTCACGGAATATCGGCATCAAATAGTAGCTTAATGCTGCTGTGTTTCGTATGGTAAGTGTAGAGAACCGGAGACCCTCTTTACTGGAAACGAGGCATTCCATCTAAGTCCTCACGGGTGAGAGCGCATCTGCATTTTGATTCGTAATCGAGGATAGATGTAAATGTCTATGGGCCACAGCAACCACTTACCATCAGGTGGACTGTGTGCTCGTTTATTACCCTATGCTATAAAAAAGAAATTAACCGTAAAAAGACTATAAAGTGTATTCCTACCTCATTGAGGTAGAGTTAATCGAAAACGAAAAACTTTGGTTTCACGATAATTTTAAATTTCCGAAAATTCATTATCGTCGACGCTTTCCAAAATCCGAATGAGTTCTGAGGAATCGTTCATGTTGCACTGCACTAATTTTCCCGCTAATCGCTTATGACGTCATCAGTGTGTCGTCTATACTTGACCACGGCGCCCAGTGAACTGATTTTCGATGTCGCGCTAAGGATGCGCCAGAGTTGAGATATTAGATTTATTATGCGAAGATAATTTGTTAATTTTTTTTTAATTCATGTAGCTAATTATAGTTTTATATTTCTAACCTTTTGTTTTATTTAAATATCAATAATAATAGAAAAAAATAACACGTTTG
This sequence comes from Parnassius apollo, assembly GCA_907164705.1. Classification (NCBI taxonomy): domain Eukaryota; kingdom Metazoa; phylum Arthropoda; class Insecta; order Lepidoptera; family Papilionidae; genus Parnassius; species Parnassius apollo. The sequence goes on along the minus strand of CAJQZP010000643.1, from coordinate 1,424,297 downwards.
AGCTTAATTTTGAATAGCTTTCAATAAATTTATGGCTAACGCATTACAACACTAGCGGTCTAACATAGACGACTTTGGCGTGCTGGACATAGTATTTGCTTAGATAAAAATCCATTTTTTTTAGTTCAATGTTTCTTAGTACTTGTGGCTCTAGAAGACTTGTTTTTTATACTCACATGTTGCTGGGTTATTCTTTTTTTGAGGGGTGTAGAATTAAAATACCAGTAATAATTTTCCAATGTCTATATTTCATATTTTTGTGGGCCGGGTTTTTTGTCATCTATAGACGTCGTTGGCGCTCAGGGCACGCGGGTGCTGGTCACGTATAGACGACTTTGGCGCTCAAAAGGTTAAGCATCTTAGTCAGTTTAGAAAGTTAAAAGTACATCATAATGTGATATATATCTATGAGTCAGATAGTATTTTTCAGTTTGAATTTTTACTTTGTCATTTTCATCAATTTTAACATGTTTATCCTGCAATATTTTCTTGACATTCATGCACCTGCTATGAATAATTCAGCTGATTATATAATTAATTATAAAGGTTTTTAAGTTTTCTTCGTGCTTTTTACATGACAAAATTCGAATTCCACACCAAGATCTATATAATTCCATCACATAATTCTACCAATGTAGGTACCATGTACCATTTTGTAAAGCATTTTTTATTATCTTAATTACTTTTTCAACACACTCTAAAAAGTTTTGGGAGGGTCTCATAAGTGATCTTCGCGTGACATCTACATACAAAATGTAGTCATCTACTTGTGGCGGAGTTGTATCACACAATTCATTGTTACATGTAATATTTGATTTGTAAAATTTAATTTTTACCTTTTTATAACTTGCTCTGCCACATACCTCTGTGACAATTTTATTTGCATCCTATTGCGAATCGTTACCTGCCTGGTTTTGAACTATAAACTCTATGTTAATTCTATTTTTCTTTGGGAGCGGAGGTAATTCATTTTTCGTCAGCAGGCAATCTAAATTATTTAAAACTTTATTAAAGTCTTCTTCACAATTTGCCCCCAAGGAATGTGTTGAACTCAAATTATTAACAAGTCATGTTTTATAAATACTTTGAAATTGTAGACATGTGGGATTGATCTTACCGAGGAGAAAAAAAATTCCAAGGGATCTTGATTAAAATTACGCATCAAAATACTCTTTATGTTGTATTTGTCAAATAAATATTGCAACAAACCTTTTATAGTGTCAATGCTATGTATCCAATTTTTTATTGATGAAACTTGTTCATAACTTATAGGTGATGTAGCTCTACCTCTTTTTTTATCTCCGATTTGAATCTCATTGACCTTAAAACTGGTAGAACTTTATTCCATAGTGCAAAGTGATCTGAATTTGGTTTTACACAATCTTTCTAGATCTTATATGTTTTCTTATAAGAACCTCCATTAAAAGAATCAAACAATTGATCAAACAGGAGAAGTATATCAACCGTATCTTCACATTCTTGTGGCAGCAACTTATTTTCTGCAAAAAGAAATGAAATGTTATGAGCACTTTTTAAATAATAAGAAGCAATAAAAAGTTTGACACAAGAGAGAATACAAGTAAATAAGCGATAAAGAGAAATCTTACAAAAAAATAATTTCAACATTGAATATTAATTAAAAAATTATTTATATGTACGTCCACAAAATCGTATAGCTCCTGATATTCGTTGACTAAAAACTTGAGCTGCATGTTTCACCTTCATTTTGGGAATTTTTTCAGGTATAGCATGCATTTCTGTAAGCTTATTACACATTCTTAACCTATTATATAGTGATATCTGTGTTCTTAACTCATCTTCTCCTGCATCAATTTCCAACAGTAATTTTAAATGTTGCCATTTTGCTATTTTTACTTGGTCGTTCTGGATATACCTTAGGTCTTTTGATATTAAATTATGCCTCACTCCTTTTAATTTTTCTTATTTTCAAATTAAATATTATAATTCAAAATATATTACAAAAATTATAATAGTGAACTTAACTAAAATAATAATTAAAATTATAATATTTACGATTAAAACTAATTATATGTATACAATATAAAAGAAGAAACTATAACATAGAAAATCTAAAACTAAAAATTTTAATAGTCAAAAAGACCTGCTCCCCGTGGTATAGTGCCAAGAACGCTGGCTGCATTTCCTCGCTGAATAGATATACTTAGGCTTTGAACGAGGAAAGAACCAGCCCTCTTATCACCAGCAGCGACGACCAGTCGTGGATACAGCTCCTTTAGAAATTTCACTGCACGCGGACTCCAAGGACCGATAGTCTCCACAGCAAATGGCACAAATATGTAGTCATTTCTTAAAGACTCATATTTACGCCATTTACTAAATTCGGCTGCCACTGATGCCGCCCCGGCTCTAAAAGAGGTACCCTTGAGATGAGAGGCTCCAAAGTGTCAACGCAAGTAGCATCCCACACTAGGGCTTTACCTCTCTTCCAAGGGACCAAAGTCATACCGTCGGGTCTCCTGCCATCTTCTCTAAATATTCCGCAAGGATCTAAAACCGAGGGGACATTTATAGAGACAAGAGCCCTTCGGATGATTTCGTTCAAAGAACCGTGACGGGAAAACCTACCTGCACTTTTCTTGCATGCAAGTCCGTGGAGCCCAAACTCATCGACGCTGCTACCACAGGGGCACTGGTGAGGTTGACAAATTGCCACTCCTAACCGGATTCCTACGGCGATGCGCAGGCTTTCCCCATCAAGCAATGTGCCGAGATTACTTGATGGTAGAGCATGTAACCAGTGGCTACATTCCTTAGTCGAAACAGCTAGAAGGCGAGCCTGATCTTGTTGACTGTAGAAATTTTGAAATAAATTTTTCTGGACACTCCGTACCAACGGAATATCCCACTGTTTTTGTTGGACTTCCAGTGGGACATTTTCGCCGGGACAGAGCATTAGCCATGTTTGCCTTGCCTCCGCAGCAAAGCACAGGTCTACTTTATTATTTAAAATTGTGTTACATAGATCATTGACACTATGCACGGAAGCAAGAAAGCAGGCAATGCGACGCTAGAAATATTTCTTACACCAATACCACCAAATTTGATAGGTAAAGTGGCTTGATTCCAGGCTATTGTATTTAATCTCAAATTTAGAATTTTTTCTAAAGCAATTTTAAGATTACTATCAATATCTTTTAAAATATCCGAACATTTCCAGACTGGACTGGAGCGTAACAAGTATGTAAATTTAGGTACAAGGAGACAATATTTTAAAATGGTAAGGGCAATATGGGGGTTTAAAACAGTAAGTACAGTATAATATGAATATCGTGGAAGATGGTACACCATATCGAAGACAATTTTTTTTGGCAATTTCAATAATAAGAAAAAAGCCTTAAAAGATATATATTCTTAAGTAAATTGTTCAGTTTTTCCTCAAGACTCACATTAAAAATGTCCTTAAATAAATTCTAATGAAACCAGGTATAAACTCAATTATAATTGTTGTTTGTAATTAAATTTATTTCAAGCAAATGAAAGAACAAAGCTTGAGTATGGCAGAGTGCTTGTGCTTCTTAATGTTTGATGAGATGCTATTGTTCTCCTCACTACATTACAATGCAAATATCAGGATTGTTGTTGAGGAAATGCAGGTTTTGAAGACTGAGGATGTTAAGAGAGAAAATATGATCATGAACATGTTTTGGTTTGATGATAAAGGAGATAAAGCTCATATTAAGCTATCAATTTGTTATAGATTTTGCAAAAATTCTACTCTGGCAGTAATTAAAAAATATATATAATAAAAGATTTATAAGTTTATAACAAAAATGATTAAATGGTGTCTATGATCAATTTACAATTAACACCAAAGTAAGCTTAAATTAATAAGACAAAGACAACAAGAATGCTTTTGAAATTTAAAATAAGAAATAATTCTCTTTATTCGATCCCACACTTATCGAAGGGGAAATTTTACTTCAAAAGAATTAAGATTTATACGCATGACATAGTAAACTGCTAAATGGGAGCATTTAAAATTAATTAATCTTAGATATTGACGCGGGAGAAAATGAACTACGGAATGATGGATAAGTAAGCTGACATATACCTAAGTGTAACCTGATAAAGTACCTAAAATTAAGAGTAAAGCACGAATTTTAACCAACGCGTATTAGGTGGTCTTAGACTTTGTGCAGATAAGTCTTTACAACTGAAACATATTAATAATTAGTGTGAAATAAATATTTGTCTTTAACAACTTTGTTTTGATTTTATTGTCAAAACATTATTAATTACCCCAAGAGAGCACAGATACTGCAGATATGACTGACTGACTAAAGTTGGTCACTTTTGTTTGATTTTGTTTAATTCCTTTAATCAAAGATTTTATAAAAAGTATCTAAAACATAATTCGGAGCATATATGCTATGAAACAAAGTTTTACCTATTACAATGAGATTTCAGGAAGTTAAAAAAGAGATGGAAGTGTATGTAATCATTTTAAACAGTTTCTATCAATAAAAATTTAACAATATCTTAAGTTAATACGATAAAAGATTTGTTTCAATATCTATAAGATAACATGTTAGTTAGTGTGTTAATTTAACTAAGACTGCTAAATAATACTTTCTCGTTAGTGAAAAACTACGGAGCAGAAAACATGAATCCTACTTGCAAACAATTCAAATAGTATTCAATAATAATAATACTTTATTTTCACCACTTGCATAACTATCACATTTATAAATAACTATTCTATGATCTATACCTAGTTCACAAAGAATGATGGAACATCTGCGTCTGAACTAGATAAATATATATCTGTATTTCAGATCACAGTGCTCTTCCCTATTTCATATTAACAGACTAACATAAGTATAACTTAAATAGAAAGTATACAACAGATAAAATGTGAATCTTAAACATAACAAAATGTGTTTTGATATAAAGAAAAATGGTATAATGTATATTAATATGTATCTCTTTGTGTATAATGTGTTGAATGCATGAGTGTGTGTAAGTAATATTAACTAGTAGTAAGTAATGCTTCAGTTTCTTCAAAGCTTAACTGGTGAAGAAATTCAAATAATTTAATTTTGCATTTCTTTTTATTTAAAGAGTACAATTCAGTCTTTTATAGATTTTATTGTAAAGAAGTGGTCCAAGGTAATAAAAATATTTATTAACGAAAGAATGACTAGAAATAGGTCTATTTTTGCAAACTTTATCTTTTCTTTGTTTAGATAACAAGAGATCTTTATTATAAGATAAGCACGAATGTTGTTTCAACACTGTGTTTAAAATAAAAAGTAACGAACAGTGAGTACTCCAAAGGATTGATATAACTGAAACATAGGGGAAAGTAAGGGTTTAAATGTGCATACTTTAAGGATTGCTCTTAGTACTATTTCAAGGGGTTTTAAGATTTCAGGATTGATTAAGCAAGGGCTAAGCTAATACACTGTTGTTCAACAATTTAAACTTAAATAACAACTAATTAAATTCCTTGGTGGCAAATAGTTAGCAAGATGCTAATAATATATATAAAACATGGATTATTTACGGGTAAAAATGCCCTCTACTCCAAATGTAGAGGTAGTAAATAGCAGAGATTTTACTGCTCACATTTTGGCTAGCAAATTCGCAGAAACTAAAAATAGTTATAGAAAGATGAAAATTAATATAGGTATGTAATTGATGTAATAATTGTAATAATGATCTTTGTAAGACAACCCACACCAAGCAAATACATCAAATTTGTACACAAAACTTTTCATAATGTGTCGAGAAGATTATACCAAAAATAATTAAAAACATTTGACCAATGATTCCCCCTAAATGGGATATTTCAAATCAATAAATTGTTAATAAATGTCAAATTTGAATTTACAACATGACATAAACATAAATAGTAAGGACCCTTATCATTAATTTGTTGATCAAATTAATTGTACATAGTTCAGACCCTCAAAGATGACATAAGAGCTGGTGCAATAAAATATTAAAAGGCAGAAATATTAAAATCAATAATGATAAAATAAAACTTAATTACTAACTTAAACAATATGAATTTGGTTTTACACAATTTTTATAGATCTTGTATGTTTTCTTATAGGAACCTCCATTAAAAGTATCAAACAATTAATCAAACAGGAGAAGTATATCTGCCATATCTTCACATTCTTGTGGCAGCAACTTATTTTCTGTAAAGAAATAAAATGTTATGAGCACTTTTTAAATAATAAGAAGCAATAAAATGTTTGACATAAGAGTGAATACAAGGAAATAAGCGATAAAGAGATATCTTACAAAAAAATAATTTCAAGATTGAATATTATTTAACAAAGTATATATATACGTACTCGCACAAAATCGTAAAGCTTAAATTTTTTCTGCTGCTGTTACTTGACTTTTTGGTCTTTTATTTTGTTTATTAAAATCATTATTTTGTTTAACAATTTCTTTATTTTTTATCTGTACATCTTCTTTTAATCAATGTATCTGAAAAAAGTATGACAAACAGGTGAGCATATTTAGCCTCTTAGACATAGGTAACATATGTGCACCTTTAATTTATTTAAACCAAGACCAGTATTTACATCCTTTGACAACTGCTAGTACTTGAATGAGTTACCTTCGGTTATAGAGTATCGATATATGTTCATAGATTGCTCCGCGGTGAAAGTTTGTCGAGTTATTTTTTCATTTGAATTTCATCATCATCACCATCATTACAGCCCTTCACAAGTCCACTGCTGAACATAGGCCTCCCCCAAGTAATGCCACAAAGCACGGTCCTGAGCCACCTGCATCCATCGACTTCCTGTATGTCTTACCAGGTCGTCACTCCATCTAGTGGGGGGTCGCCCTACACTACGCCTACCGGTACGAGGCTGCCACTCGAGAACCTTTCTTCCCCATCGGTTATCGGTTCTTCGAGCTATATGGCCGGCCCATTGCCACTTCAGCTTACTAATCCGTTGGGCTATGTCGGTCACTCTGGTTTTACTGCGGATATCCTCATTTCTGAGTCTATCGCGCAGTGAAACTCCAAGCATAGCCCTCTCCATAGCTCGCTGAGCGACCTTGAGCGTCCTCATTTGAATTTTGATCGTTGGAATTTTTTTCAAAAGATGTCGACGAGCAATCTTTGAATTTCGATAAAAAAAGAAAATCTTCACTTTAGATCGATATTTTTGTTGATTTGTGTTGCTGAATTATTGGACTAACGTGAAAAAGGTAAGTTTTATGTTTATTAAATTTTTTTTTCGTATAAATGTTGTGTTGTTTTATTGGTGCATATATGTGTACCTCAGGACTAAACATTACTTTTGTATGATATACGACCCTGTTTCAGCTTGAACATGGTTGACCGGGCAATTGAGAATTTTCTGCATGATATTGATCTGTATTTTTCTGGAGACGATGATGATGAAGATTATTTGCCACCAGATGTATTAAAAGCACATCAAGAATCTCAAGAAACGGAAATTAGTGCTACGACGAAAATACTGAAGAAGTAAGTCAAAGTACATCGCGACTGTTGTGGCAGAAGAAGGAAATGTCTCGTCGTGGGCCAGATATTGCAGATGACGTACTCATTTCACAGGGGAGCACAGACATAATTTTTTTGTATTGTTTTTTTGAGTATTTGGGGCTAGACTTTTGGGAATTACTAACAGAACAGAGCAACCTGTATTTAGCTCAAAAAGAAATTTAAAATCAATAAATACAAATTCTATTTAAATGATTCACTTTGCTGGCGTGCAACTCATGATGGGCGCCCTCAAATATTCACAAGGAAAGCTCTTCTGGACTAGAGATCTTTGTGTACCTATAGTTAGGGATACAATTAGTCGTGATCGTTTCTTTGAGTTCAAGGACTATCTGTACTTAGTGGACGTACACCAGCCAAATGTGCATAACAAGCTGTGGAAAATCAGACCACTGATAAAACCCATTTTGAAAATATGCTATAGTTTGCCACGCTCTAAACATATGTCAAAAGTCTGAAGCTGGCAGAACTTTTGCTAAAAAGATAGCCCAATTTTTCTAACTGTATCTGTATTGTCTAATAGGATTTGACCAGTAGCGAAGAAACTGAAGAACGACAAAGCGTTAGAAAAAGGACAGTGGGATGAAAAAGTAAGAGACGATGAAAATGTGTGTGTCGTAAAATGGATGGATACAAAGGCCGTAACAATGTTGTCTACATGTTCAGGGAGCGCTCCTGCAGTTACCTGCATGAATGGTGGTGCAACAAATTGCTTACTACTGAAGTGCAATGCGAACAAGAAAGTGGACAGTAAGAACTTTTTGCCATTTTCTGGATTTAGTTGTGGTCAATTGATTGTTAATGTACACACGCTGTTGCATCCAAGAAAATGTCCAACGCAAAGACAAGTTGGGCTTACTTCAATTCACACTAAATCGAGCCAAAGCGATGATGAAGTGTAGCGGCGGAAATAACCCTTCGACAAGACCCAGCTCGACTGCTACCAGCGAAAGACTACAGTGTACCGATGAACCACCTACAAAAAAATATCAGCCGATTGTACCCTAACCACAACGTTGAAATAAGGCTGGACAATGTGGATCATCTGCCGCGATTTGTGGACAGCAAGTCCGCCTCAAAAAGCCATCATCCGACATGCTCCTCACGCTGCTACACGCATGTGTGTAAAATGCAATATGTACCTGTCTGCTCAAAAATAATTGTTTTGTGGGTTACCATACAAATAAAAACTTTGGCTCACGTTGAAACCTAAGGTACACATATGTGTTCTTTAAAAAAATAAATCAAATACCTGTTATATGATTATCGTGTGAACTTGTAGTAGAAATTTGTGAAGAAAGTACATCCGGTATAAGTGATGTGGCTTCAATTCCTAATGTTTCAGCATGTAAACCTGTAATAGCAGTGAAAGTATATAACACATAAAACTCTCTTGGGCTTGTTTTATTCACTGTTACATAGCATATATTATAATCACTAGCTTTTTACCTGCGGCTTCGCTCACGTGGGGTTTAATTAAGCAACATTGATAAATGTTGTTCCATTCTAAATTTAGCAAAATTCAATCACTATTAGAGTCACCTCTCTGTGTGTCTTTTTTATGTCTGTTTGTCAAAGATTTGATTTTGAATTCTGAAAGACTATTGAACGTAGATGATTGATATTTGGCATAGATATAATATGTTATAGAAACATGTGAATGAAGTTTTTCATAATTGCATTAAAATCTTATGTCTATAATCACCTACTATTTTTTATATCAGGCGTATCTTCTGATGTATCTATAAGAAAGGTATCAATTACCAAATTGTCTTAAAATCAATTTTTTATTAACATTTTTACATTTGGAAAAAATTGCGATAATATGTACATTCTTTCATCATTAAAATTAGTGGAGTTTTAACAAAACAATGATGAATTTATATGACCATGGGTGCTGTAAAGTATTAAAAAAGTAAAATTAAACTTAAAATTATGTTCATTCCAAATAAAATTCTATTTACTGTGAAAGAGTGGGAAGAACCAGACTCATAAATGGAAGTAGAAAAATGTTCGCTTTGTTGTGGCGGCGAAAGAGAATCAACCACCTCATATTATCATAGCAAATGTCCAGCCTATTTGACAATTTATGTTGGAGCCCTATGTGGACTTTTGATAGGCTGTAACGCCACTATATTATCAATTTAAATTATTACACTTCGGATTTTTAAATAACTTTATAAATTTCATTATTTTAACATATAAATTATTTAATTATATTTTATATTATTTAACATATTGGTAAGTGAGGGCAAAATGTACTTTTTCAATTTGATAATAGTTGGCGGTGTTTTGAAATCGAAAATGTAGATAATTGACGTAGTTTCAAATTATTAACCAAATTTGAAACTTTATTTATAAATATGGCATTTATTTGAAAAAAAAAACAACAGTCATCCTGCATTCTTGTAACTAACAAAATCATATATAATAGAAAATTAACATCTAAAGGAAGGAAAATACTTAACCTTCTTTTTTTGAAGTTCCATAATCGGATAAAAATTTGCCTATAAGTTGCCCCGGGTTACTAACTACCTATATGGAAAATTTCATGGATATAGATCCAGTAGTTTTTTCTTGAATCTTGAATACACAAACAGACAAAAATTCTAAAACCCACTAATTTGGCTTCAGTGCCTTTTACTTAGTCCCCTGGACTTTATTTTTCAAAAAAATATTAGAATTACAGATACGACTTTTCTACAGATTTATTATGTGTATTAATGTCCTCCAGACCAAATTTTATAGTGCCCAAATGTATGTGCAAGCACAGGTCATCTCATAATCCAATGGGGTAGTATTTTGTCACGACCGGAGAGAGAGAAAACAGGACTAACGGCTTTACGTGCTTTCCAAGGCAAGGGGGGTGAAACACAGCCAATTTCTTATCTCCGGACAGCTGCTGAGAATTTCTTGATAGAAATACCCAAAAACAGATTTTGGCCCGACCCACGATCTCATGGTCAACAATTGCATTTACGACACTAGACCAATGAGGCATTCAAGTGTTATTATAATATTAAGGAATAAAATAATGTATTTTCATTGTAATCATTAAAAATAAAAAATAAAAAGTACCGGCCAAGTGCGTGGCGGGCCATACTTTAAACCATTAAACCCAATGGACTTGCCTCGTATGGTTATTCCCCTCTGCCAAGGTATTGATTGAAAACTTTCTGCATTTATAAAAACTGTTTACAGAATCTATTTTATTATTACAAGAATCGTTACCACTAAGTAGGTACTCTTTGCAGATCTGTGCGATTAAGGTGTGCATAAAGCAGTCAAATACTTAAAATTTACAAAAAGGTGAAGTGACACACCATATGTAAATATTTTTTATTGTGATACATGCTTTTTTCTATTAAAAAAATTCAAAATAATGTCATAAGTAATAATTGAAAACCTTACCAATTAGGTAATCTACTACTACTACCCTAAATTATCCTGTGGGTCACCCGCATAAACCAAGAGTATTACAAATGAAACTGTATGAGGCTATTCGATTGTATGAATACTTTGAAAGTGGCAACAATAACTACCAACTAAAAAGAAGCAAAAGTAGTAAGTAAGATTTCTTCATAAAATGTTTATTTCTTACAGTCATTTTCTATTGGAGTAGTAACAAAATTTTTACTAATCTAACTTGTTAATTCTAATTTGCTGTGATAGTTTTCCTTTTAACTACATTATATATGCTACTATTGAGTACACTTTCCACATTTCAAAAAAGAGTTGGTAGAGGGTACACATGACTCTAATGAAAAATATGACTAAAGCTTAATATTTCACAAAGAACCCGCTGAATCGTAAAGATATTTTTCCATGCCTGCAATGTTTTTGAAATACCTATCTAATGATACCATACACGATAGAATACACAGTTTAAAAAAAACATCATTCGTTTACATTACCTTACATTTAGGAGGTGGTTAAAATTTCCAATATGGACTATCGATTTAAATTTAAGGCGGGTGGGCACTGCTCTCCCTCCGCGCCTCCGAGCTCTTATATAAACTCTAGGGGTAGGCCAGACAAGACCACGTGGATAGTGGGGTGCTCTGATTCAGTTTTGGGTACTTTTTGGATATTAAATAAGTAAGTAAACACTTTATTGTAGTAAGAATTAGATAATACAGAAAGTTGCAAACAATGAAATACAAGTACTAAGGTGGAACTAAAATAGAGTAAACTTTATTCTATTTTATATACCTATTTTATTACACTTATCAGCTCTTCATATGCATCTAAATAGTTTGTCATAATTTTTCGTCTCCAAAATTAACAAAATGTACTTGATATCAAGTAGTATTGATACTTTTGATGCAATACTTGGTATTGAGTAGGTATTGATACTTTCAAAATGTTCGGAACCCTACACTAATTGACGTTTGACATCAATCATTAAATGATTTTGTCAAATTTATTTTGTAATTGAGTGTTATTTACCAATTTGTATGAAAAGTTTAAAAAAATATATCACATGAACCGTAAGTTTCCCCAACCTAAAACTTTGCAAAAGCTTTTTTTTAGTGAGTACTATCTACAAAAAAAATATGGGCTTTGAAATCAATGGTACATATTGGAAATATTAGCCTAGGAGGTACCCAAAATAAAAATGTTTTTTAAGATTTTATTACATAATTATGTAGGCGTGATTAATATCTATAATTATGCCAAATTACAGTTTTTTAGGACTTAGAATCTCTGAGTAAAACCGCAGACGTACGAACATAGCGAAACTATAAGGGTTACTTGTTGTGTAACTACGGAACCCTAAAAATTCAAAATATTATTTATCTTAAAGGTAAAAGTGAATAAGCTTTTACTGTTAAGCCAGTGTGCTTTATAATCTAGGGCTTACTGCTAAAAGATTTGCTAATAAACATGACAGTGAGAAAGCTTTTAATAAAAACTTACCAAGAGACTGGGGTAAACTGTTTTTGCAGGTCTTTTGGTTCGAGTATATAAAAAACGATCCTCAAAGAGTCGATCACAAGTGCGGTAGTTATTGTAAATTTTACAATCGGTTTTATCTTTTAAATATGTTCTAGCTATCCTCTTCCATTGCTGACACCTTTCTAGTGAAAGGTATTCCGAGGTTGGATTTGGAATCGTTTGACAGGAATCTAGGGGAGTAAGGTATTTTATTTGGTAGAGGTTTGGTCCCCGATTATAATAATACCACTCACATATTAAAAGGTTTGCACGGTTATCGAAAAAATAAATAAAAACTATTATAACCTAAAATGCGTAAAGTGCTTTCTGTATATATTACTTTACTCTATTGTGCTTTTACATCATTTACATCAAAGATCTAGTACCCATAGATATTGTAAGCTAATATACACTCATAGAGGAAAGTAATATAAGTACTCTCTAGCCGAGAGTTTTACACATAGATTACTGTATATATACTAGAGTTTTACACCTTTTACACTCTATATCCATTATCCTTTCGTGTATATACAATGTACTCTGTGCTACCATAGCGTAAGTATGGAACATAGATAAATAAATATGTAGCAAGCTAATATGGAAAATTGGAAAATGATACATTTTTTATTATTAAACAGGCTTTAAGGCTCTGGGTTCTAGCCCTTGTGAGAAAAAATTATACGATATTACAGTAAAAGCTACAGAATTTTGTGTCTGTGGCGGGAGCAAAGGCAAACTCTTGATAATTACAGCCCATGCCTTGAACCTTCAATTTCTTACATATTAGCTGTTTACAAGTGAATAAAAACTGGAAATTATGCGAATATTACAAAAGTACTTACCAAATTGGTTATATTTAAAAACACATTGCTTTCGTGACTATTTTGCGCTTATCAAATAAACAGATTTATTAATTATAATAACAGAACATACATAAAGCAGGTCAGGAAGTACTTTGGCATGAGGAATATGTGGACGCTTGATGGGACAGTCTATATTAAATTGCAGGCAGTTTAATATAGACTGTGCCATGTAGTACCATGCCATGTAGTTAATATAGTAGACCATGTAGTCGGGCAAAAGTAACTTCAGAGGAAGACTCCAATAATCTTGTCACCAAGTACTCACCAGGGTGTTCTCCTCTTTCAAATACATCAGCTCCCAAAACCGAAGATAGCACAGGTAAGCTCTCTGGTGTATCACAACCAAGTACATCTAAATGTAGTCGCCAACAAGAAGTTGTCTCATGCTATCAAGGGGCACAATCGGGTCCAAGCAACGAAAAAAAGGGTACGCCGTGTTGTGACCAAAAAATAATGATATTGTTGATATTTTCACACACTTTCTTAAGGTTGTTACGATTCTTTAAAATAATTAAGTTTACTTTACTCAGTCCTTTGTTACTTGGTATCAGTGAAGCTTTTTATTATTTCTATTGATCGTATTGTAGTAATTATCGTCACATTATATTTATCTTCTTAGTTTAATTGATTTAACTAAACTACTAATTTAATATTGTTTATTATTTAGTTGGTATAATAAGAATAAAGCAGCTAATAATAGTATTATAATATTGTTAGTAATAAAGTAAGTAGAAAAATATAAATATTGGCTTAGATCTTCTACTATAGGGTCTGCCTGTTTTTGTGGGTCGGCGGAGGGCCGCGGGATATTATTTGCCTTTGGGAACCAAGGGTTTATTGGGAGCGGCGCAGGCTGGGAGAGCGGAAGGCTCATAAGGGGCCGTGGAGGACCCTGAGGTGGCCGATAGGGGCCCTGAGGGGGCCGATAGATGCCCTGTGTGGGCTGAGATGAGCCCTGAGGGGGCTGTGGTAGGGGCTGGCCCTGGCGGGGCATGCGGCTTCCAAGAGCCGGGAAATTTGCGGTCATTGATCTGGGGTCGAGCTTTGTGGCTCAGAAGTGGGCGAGGGTAGCTTCGGGCGGTGCAGTTAGGGGATTTGGGGGTGGGGTAGGCCGGGGGGGTGGGCGCGTGCCCATAGAGTTGGCAGCGGTGGCACTGCGCTGGGTAACCGCGCCGGTGTGGGGCTTCGACCTTTACACGCGACAGGCCGCACACAGTGCGTACCTCGCGGAAGAAGGCCTTCGCCTCCGGCACATTGGTAAGGACGAGGAGGACGAGGTTAAATCTCTCGCCCCTGCTGCTGTGCATCTTGTGCACAGCCTCTATGGGAAAGCCTTGGGACTTAAGGTCTTTCAGAATGTCCTCGTTTGCGAGTTCATAAGGAACTCCGCGGAGGACCGCCTTGATTTTTCTTTCTTCGGCGAGAGCGTATGTGTGATAGGACACACGCTCGGCCGTGAAGAGACGGGTTATATTCCGGAAGTCTTCTATTGACGCCGGCATTATTTTGATGGCCTCGCCGACATTGGTGGCTTGTTCATATTTGAAACCCTTATCGTAGAGGGTTTTGGACAGTTGTGTAAACTTCGCCTTGTCTCTGAGAAAGACAGGGGGCGGGGCTTGGCTTTTAGCCAGTTTGGGAGCGCAGCGTGTTGCTGGCTTGGCGGTAGTGTCTTTCGACTGAGAGGTGGCAGCGTTAGGGGTTGCAGAAGTAGAGGCAACGATGGGGGCTGCGGAGGTTGAGGCAGCGGCGGAGGGTGCGGCGGAGGGGCGTAGTGCGGGAAGTCGCGGCGCGCTTCGGGCCACGCTTGGATTTCACTAGCGTGAATTGGGCTGTACCGGTGACCGTTCCTTCGGAGTCGGATGACTCCGAGGAGCCGGTGGAGCTGTGGGCGGTCCTCTTCCGGGAGGAGGAGGTAACGGACGTGGTGTCCGAGTGCTCCATATCGGAGTCGGGGTACGCGGGCGAGTCGGTCTGCGGGGCAGCCGCTTGGGTCGCGAGGAAAGCCGAGACGGCGGGCGGGGGGTCGCATGCCGTAGGGGCAGGTAGAGCGAAGAAATTAGATACTTGGCTGATGGTGTTCTCGTCAATATCGTAGGCTATGCCTTGGGATTGGTAATAATGAGCGATCGCGGCCGAAATGTCGCGTGCAAGACCATGTTTCGTGTCTGTGGTAGACATGTTGGTTTGGACAGGGGGGGTGGGCTGACGTTTATTCAGGGAAACACTTGCTCCGGGAAGAACGACGCTTTGTCCTCAAAAGGACAAGGAACGTTTTTCCAGAACACTAACTATGCAGGTAACAAATTATAACAATAAACAATAACAATAATAGAACAATAACAAAAAAAACCAGTAACAGAATAGTAACAAAGAACAATAGAGGCACAGCGCGCTCAGACCTCCCCGCCGAAGCGAGGGGGCAAGAACGGTGCGAAAAAACAAGTGACTCACCTACGGCGACTGCTCGGCCGGTGTTAGCCGGGGAGAGCGGGGCGCGCGGGCGAGAGGTTGCACTACCGCACGAGGAAGGAGCACGGGCTGAATGCACTACCGCTCGGGGGCGGTGCGCAAACGGAACTGTGAAGAACGTTTTTGCAAAGGGGTCGGTTTGACAAAGTTGAAAGAAGGCTGTTAATGTAGTTTTTGGCGGTGATACAATTCTTTCTTGGAAATTTCTTTCGGTGAAATATACACGCTCTCCATTTTCTAAGTGCACAGCAAGGTGAGTAACTGTTGGGTGCTTTTCGTGTAAAGGGAAGCCTAGGAGACGCCACGCTGCCTCGTTACTGCTGACATAACGCCCTGCTTGAAAGGTCTGTACTTCATTAACGGGATTTGCCTCACCTTCACTCCTGAGATTAAATATTGCTTGGTCGCTTCCCGTGGTTTCGAGCGCCCACAACGCCCTCTTGAAGAACTACAGACCGATATCCCTTCTGAGCCGTGTCCTTAGACAATCATTAGACGCGGCTCAGAAGGGATATCGGTCTGTAGTTCTTCAAGAGGGCGTTGTCATCTTTCTTGAAGAACAAGACCACTGCACTTCTGCTCCACGCCTCCGGAGTAGTGCCACCATGGAGGACGGAATTAAAGAGCCTCTGAAGGACTTCAAGTACCGGTTTTCCACCCGCTTTCAGAAGCTCCGCTGTAATTCCATCCTCGCCCGGGGACTTGCCGTTTTTAAGGTGCTGGAGAGCCATTCTAATCTCGCTCAGACTGACGTCCGGGATATCATCGGAATAGTGTCGGATAAGACCCGCTCTTGGATCGTTACTCACACTTGCGTGTGGCTTCAACGATGTGTACAGCTGCCCATAGAACCTCTCAATCTCACTCAGAATCTCAGGTGTCCCGGAAACGATGCTGCCACACTTACTCTTCAGCTTTGACAGTTGGCTATTACTGGCAGACAGATCTCTGGCAAAGACTGGAGCCCTGGTTCCGCTCGGAACCATGGGAAGCGACCAAGCAATTTCGATGAGTGTACGTGATATTTGCGTCTTCTGTTCCTTATAAGTTAACGAACATAGTAAGCAGCAATTAAACAATTTGTACAATACAAAAATTTAATTTTCGAATTCGACAATTATGAGTACATTTATTTTTAAAAATAAAATTTTATACTACTCTTATCGAAACATTCTAATCATAAAGTTTTACCACAACTTTATATTCACAAAAAGTATTGACTCTCACTTTTTAGGGTTCCGTAGTTACACAATAAGGAACCTTTATAGTTTCGCCACGCCATGTCCGCCTGACCGTCCGTCCGTCCCTCTGCGGTTTTATTCAGAGATCCTAGGCCCTAGGTGCTACAATATGAAATTTGGCAAAGTTATAGATATTATCACGCCTACAAAACTGTGATAAAATTTTTTATTTTGTGTACCTCCCTTATATGTATATCGAGGATCATTTTTTTACCTGTCTATTCCATCGTGTGGGGTATCGTTAGATAGGTCTTTTAAAAGTACTGGGTATGTGGAAAAACATCTCTTCGATTCACGGGACCATTTACAAAATATTTAGCTTTAAAGTGATATTTTTCATTGCTCATGTGTCCCCCCCCCCGTCCCTCTACCAACTAAACCACTGTTTTTGGAAATGTGAAAATGCACAATAGTAGTATATATTATGAAGTTAAAATGAAAACTATCACATCTAGTTAGGATCATCAAGTTAACGAGTAACAGTAGACCAACTTATAAATGCGCTTTGATTAGTAAAAATTTCGTTACAATTCCAAAGAAAATTACCAAAAACTAGCTGCATTATAACTTAGTAATTTTATTGTGAACTGTAAGAAAAAAATTTTTTTATGAAGAATACGACTTAAGCATTACTAAGCTATATCTTTACCTGTTCCTTTGCGGGGTAGGCAGAGAGGATCGGTCGCCACGAGACCGATCCTAATATACTACTTTCGTTTATTTTTTGTTGGTACTCGGCAGTTTTTGTAGGCTTCTTTCACAGCATTCATATGTTGATACAGCCTCATACAGTACGTAAAGCTCCTGATACATGTTGGCTAAAAACTTGAGCTGTATATTTCACCTTCATTTTGGGAATTTTTTCAGGCATAAGATGCATTTCTGTAAACTTATTAGTATTACACATTCTTAACGCATCTTCTCCTGTCCAACAGTAATTTTAAATATTGTCATTTTGCTATTTTTACTTGGTCATTCTGGATACGAGTATACCTTGGATCTTTTGATATTAAATTATTCGTTACTCCTTTTAATAAATGTGACGGTTCTAATAACGGGAATATATCATGGTTTTCAACTTGGAAAATCATTGCTCTTATGTTCTTTACCCAGTCTCAAATATTCTGCATTTGTCTCTCTTAATAATTCGTTTACTACCTTTGTGTTAATTGATGATTGATTACACATAGTTGCAACAACAATAAACCCTGCCTGAAATATTTCTTTTATGATACTCTTTATTGATTTTTTGAGAAATGTTGCATTTGTGGCACTTTTGCAAAAAGCAAAGCAAATAGGTTGCTTATATTGAATTATTACACCCTTTAATATAAATACTAAGATATGATCATCAATATTGTCATTCTGGTAATTTTCATCAAAATCTATTGCTACGCACTGCGTACGAAGACTGTCGGTCAAGCGCATGCTTGCGCATGCGTTCGCATGCGTGTTGTCGGTCGACCGACGTGCTATGGAAACATATTTAACGCGTTCAGTGCTACTGCTACACCGATCGGTAGACCGACCGTACGGATGCGCGTATCAACATCAAAAAAAAATCGAATATACTAGTTAAAAACCTCAATAATATTGTATGATTTTATAAGTACTTTTACCCTTTAGTGATTTAAGTAATTTTGATTAAAAATGGCATATATCGACACCGAACGCCTAATTACCGAAGTTCGTCTGCGTTTGAACTTCTGTGGGACAAAGGCCACGTGTTTTACAAAGACCGTGATGCCAAGTTAAAGACCTGGGAAGAAGTTTGTACAGCTTTGTGTCCGAATTTCGATGACTGTACATGATATCTGCGTTTTCTGTTCCTTATAAGTTTACGAACATAGTAAGCAGCAATTAAACAATTTGTAAACGCATCCATTTCGTGTACGTGTGACTGTAGTAGTCCGGCCAGTTTGGTTGGTCAGGAGAGCACTGAACGCTACAAACAGACGGTTGGTTATGCGTATCGTCAGGACCGATGATCACGACACATCCATATACCTACGTATACTTGCTCGTCGGTTAAGGGTACTCTTAATTTGGCCCATTTTTAGACTTTCGCTTAGTTTTAGTTAGTACTCGGCAGTTTTTGTAGGCCTCGTTCACAGCATTCATATATTGATTATTGATACAGCCTCATACAGTTTCGTTTGTCATACTCTTAGTTTACGCGGACGACCTTCAGCTTAATTTAGGGCAGTGGTGGTTTACGGAAAGGTTCGTTACATATACTCGTATATATTAGGGTTTTTGTATGGACTTGGCATGTGAATTGATTTGAAAATAATACAATCTACGTATTGTTTTCAAAATAGTTTTTTTTTTAAAGTTTAACTACTTTTGGCGCGTTTGGAAAAATTATGAAAAGTTGTCTGCGATGCGCGTATACACCGACACCACCATGACGTTGTTGCGATGAGTGCGCAAACTGGCGCAAACCGACAACTGTCGGTATAGATTATTTTATTTGTTTCATCATCATTACAGCCCTTCACAAGTCCACTGCTGAACATAGGCCTCCCCTAAGTAATACCACAAAGCACGGTCCTGAGCCACCTGCATCCATCGACTTCCTGCATATCTTACCAGGTCGTCACTCCATCTAATGGGGGGTCACCCTACCCTACGCCTACCGGTACGAGGCTGCTACTCGAGAACCTTTCTTCCCCATTGGTTATCGGTTCTTCGAGCTATATGGCCGGCCCATTGCCACTTCAGCTTAGTAATACGTTGGGCTATGTCGGTCACTCTAGTTTTACTGCGGATATTCTCATTTCTGAGTCTATCACGCAGAGAAACTTTGAGCATAGCCCTCTCCATAGCTCGCTGAGTGACCTTGAGCGTCCTCATACGGCCAGCAGTGAAGGACCACGTCTCAGATCCGTATGTCATCACTGGCAACATGCACTGGTTGTACAATCTACTTTTCAGATGTGTCGTAATTTACCGAACGTTGCCCAGCCGAGTTGAATCCGTCTATGGACCTCTCGGTCGAAGTTGGACTTACGTAGTCGGACTATTTCTCGCAGGTAAGCGTACTCGTCATCGACTTCGTGCATAGTGCTCCCAACAACTACCGGTGTAGGTGTGACATGGACATTAAACATGAAGTTTGTTTTGTCTATGTTCATCTCAAGACCTATCCGTTGGAAGACACCATTGGGGTCATTGAGCATAGTGCTTAAGTCCTCCAGCGATTCTGCCATAAGGACTATGTCGTCGGCAAATCGAAGGTGAGTGATGTACTCGCCATTGATGTTAATACCGCATCCTTTCCTGTCCAGTAGCTTGAAAATGTCTTCCAATGCAGCGGTGAATAGTTTCGGGATATAACGTCACCCTGTCTTACGACCAAACCACCGTACTTCTTCTCCACGCCTCTGGAGTAGTGCCACCATGGAGGACGGAATTAAAGACCTTCTGAAGGACTTCAAGTACCGGTGTTCCACCCGCTTTCAGAAGCTCCGCTGTAATTCCATCCTCGCCTGGGGCCCTGGCGTTTTTAAGGTGCTGGAGAGCCATTCTAATCTCGCTCAGACTGACATCCGGGATATCATCGGAATAGTGTCGGATAAGACTTTCTCTTGGATCGTTACTCACACTTGCGTGTGGCTCCAAAGATGATATGTACAGCCACCCATAGAACCTCTCAATCTCATTCAAAATCTCAGGTGTCCCGGAAACGATGCTGCCACACTAAGTTTCAGCTTTGACAGTTGGCTCTTTCTGGCAGACAGATCTCTGGCAAAGACTTTGGAGCCCTGGTTTCGCTCGATCGCTTCTTTATTACGAGCAGTCTTAAAGTTGCGTAAGTCTCGCCGCATGCATTTGGAGATCTGTCTGTTCAGTTGCCTGTATGCTGTCAAATCTGTTGACGATTGCAGCCTTATCTCCCGTCTAACAGCCATGAGATTAAGAGTGTGATCGGAGAGTTTTTGTGTTCTTCTGCGGCGGGTCTTAGAGAACTTAGCTCCGACCGCATGGACAGTTTCCACGAGCTTGTCATTCATATCGTCCACTGCATTGCAATCTTCTAGGCACTGAAAGCGGCTACGTAACTCGAGCTGAAAGGTTTCGGGGTTCTGGATTAGAGCACGAGGGGGACGGAGCGTTGACTTCATTAGACGAGACCTCTTCAACTTAACGTTTAGGTTCAGTGTACCTCTAACCGTTCGGTGATCGCTGCCAGTTTTCACCCTTGCGATCACTGAAACATCACTGAACAGTTGGCGTCTGCTTGTCATAATGAAGTTAATCTCATTTTTGTCGAACCGTCGGGGCTCGACCAGGTCCATTTTCTTTGGGGCTGCTTCTGAAAGAAAGAGTTCATCATAAAAAGTCCCTCTTTCTCCATGAAGTCGGCCAGCTGCTGGCCCCTTGGGTTTCGTTGCCCTATCCCAAATTTCCCTACCTTCAGCTCACCGTTCTTTCTTGTGCCCAGTTTTGCGTTGAAGTCTCCCATTAACACCGTATAGTAACTTTTGGAGGAATGCATGGCTTTAGAAATATCCTCATACATTTCCTCCACCTCCTTATCGGGGTGCTCCAACGTCGGCGCGTAAACCTGTATGAACTTCAGCGAATACCGTTTGGTGATTCTGAGCATAAGGTACGCAACCCTCGTCGATACACTCCCAATCTTTAAAATGTTGTTAACGAGAGACTTGTGGACGATAAATCCAACGCATCCTTGGGACAGATGGTCGCCCTCCCGGTGATAGAACAAGTTGCGGGAATCGAGGATCACCGTGTCCTCCCCCTCTCTTCAGACCTCGGATAATCCTATAATATTCCAGCGTAACTTGTCTATCTCTTCTTCCAGCTCCAGGATCTTCTCGTCAGTCCTCAGGGTGCGTGCGTTAAATGTTGCCAGGTCAAGTCGTCGTAGGTGGCAACCGAACCTTCACCGGAGATTCTTAGCACCCCCCTGCCCCGTCGTTACCATGGTCGCCACCGTAGCCAGGAATAGCGTGACCGCTGGAGTCTGGGGTCCGGCTATTTGTGTAATTGTTCATGGGGGGTATATTCCCATAGTTGCCACGCTTGGTGAGCGGGTTAGCAACCGCAGTTTTTTTTGTCGTACAGTTGCTGTTATCAGGAAGATGCTGCTGCCCATCTCCTGCCTGTCTCCCTCTGTCGCCTCTTACGACACCCACGGGAAGATATGGGGTAGTGGATATTCTTAACCGCCACTACACGCCTAATTATTTTATTGACATTATAAATTATTATTTGTTTACAGTATAAATTATTATTTTTGTTTTGTTACCCTGAAGAAATATAATTTCTTACGTGCGTACGTAGTGCGTTACACACTTTTTTTAAAATCTTTTTTGAATACGACTGATAAGTCTGATTGAAAAATAAGTCCTTCAGTTACCATCGCCCTATTCGGGTACATTTTTAGTCGTTGCAGCGCTCAAACCGCGAACTCACTTAATATGCTCATTATCAAGAAAGCTCCTTCTAAGTTCACCTATTGTGACGAGCAACTACGGAACCATCCATTGTGCGTGCCCCGACACGTACTTGGCCATTTTTATTTATCTGCTTTTCGGCTGCTTATCGTAATTCTTAATTCTTTATAACATGCTATACACATTTTCTCTTTTTTAGTTTCTGATTGTACGGGCTGCAGCACGGACATTTTTGTGGCGTCGGCAGTTTACGCTATAACGCTACAATAATGCATTTTGATTCAGTACGCTAATTAAGCCCAGCAATACCGGTCACGCGTGCTCGCAGTATCATTTCCCATCTATCATTAAATTAGATTCAGTTGTTTCTATCAATAAACTATCAATTATCAACTTCCCAGTATTGACTATCATTTACTATCAACTACTATCAACCGACCACGCGGGGGTCCCGACGCAGCCCATACATATTTTTGGTCCTTCGACAAACTCGCATGTGTGTATAAAAAGTGTGCATCACAAGTGAGAGCAACCAGCAGGAGACGTGAGCTATCATTGGGAGTCGGTGAGCTGCAAACAGCTGAGCAGATCTGAACAAGTAAGATCTTTCCTTTTTATTATCAATATGACCAACTTGGAGGATATTTTGGCAAATCAACAGCAATTGTTCGGGGCCATAGTGCAAACCTTTACCAATTTTAATTAAAAAGGATAGTGCCGATCGAAAAACGGCAGATTATAAAAAACGGAGGTTAGATACTCTGGACAAATACTGGGCAGAATTTTAATATAGTCATGGTATATTAAGTGGAATAGAGTATGCGAAGTCTCATTCCTATTTTACGAGTAACCAATTTGAATCGTTTAGAAATAAATACGAGAAAATTAGAACAGCAATCGCTACCTATCAGGTTAGAGATGACAGGCCTGCAACTCCAGTGTTGAAACCCGCTACACCGCTAGGGATGCCTGGACCATCTAGGCAGCCGTCGCCGCAGTTTACCCTGTCCCAGTCCCAGGGGACTAATAGCAAGACGGACGAAATGTTACGCAAGCAAACTAGTAATTTTAAGGCATTCGAACACACGGTATCCAATATCAACCTAGATTCGTTATCAGAAAAGTGGGAATTCGATCATTTATTACGTGCTATAAAATCGCGTTGGTCTTTAATTGATAATATGCATTGGGAGTTAGACAGTGAGCTTGGGGGTTTTTTAGGAACCCAGATTATGAGTTCATCATTTTTCACATACGAAAGAAAATACAACGAGATTATCAAATCCATCAATCGTAAATTGTGGTCTGTATCATATCGAGAGCAATCGACCCCTCACGTAGAGATACCTACATTTAGCTACTATCAGTGGAGTTCCTTCAAAGACCTATTCACGGAAACTATTCACGGCAACCCGTCATTATCTAACGCACAAAAGATGCAATTCCTTAAAACTAAAGTTAGAGGTGAAGCGGAGAGACTTATTCAACATCTACCAATATCATCTGATAATTATCCGATCTGTTGGGACATACTTAACAACAGATATAATAATAAACGCTTAATTTTCCGCTCGCATATCGATATCTTACTAAATATCCCCGTAATGCAACATACGTCATTAAATCATATAAAGCGTATTCACGACACAACCCTAGAAACATTAAACGCTATCAAAAATTTTGACGTTAACGTTGATTCATGGGATTCATCGATTGTGCATCTCCTTTCGCAAAAGCTCGATGCTGACACGCATAATGAATACAGTCAGTCAAGGAGCCCCGCAAGTTACCTAATTTGCATGAATTTCTCTCATTTTTAGAAGGCAAGTTTACAAGTACGGAATCTTCTAGAAAGAAGCCTGAGACCTTTGCAAAAAAATGTACATAGCAACAACAATTATTCGCTGCAACATTTCAATAATAGGTATCAAAGAAACTTGAATAAACAAGCCTTTCCGTTGCATGGTAAATTCACTTTACAACAATCAAACGCTAATAACAATACTTCTTGGAAATTTTATAAGTGTGGACTTTGCAAAACCAATGAATATTGTCTTTATTACTGTCGACAGTTTTTAAACATGACACCTCACCTAAAGCTTAAAACTGTATCAAGACTGAATGTATGTGAAAATTGCCTTTATACACATAATGGTAAGCCATCTATTTTGGACAAAAGATGTACAGAGTGCAATGAAGCGCATAATTGTATTTTGCATAAATCATTTCAACATAATTATAATAATTCGCCGAAGGCAGCAACCCGCGTAAGCAACCAGAAACCTGAAACTTCGGGTCAAGTACGAAGCAACTTACACGTGTCGATGCAATGTGATGTGCCTGAAATTCTTTTAGCTACAGCTACACTTAAGGTACAAAAATATGATGAGAGTTTTGTCAACGTGCGTGCTGTAATAGATCAGGGGTCCCAAGCTTCTCTCATCAGTGAATATGCGGCTCAGTTGCTCGGCCAACCTCGACTTCGATGTAGGGTAGTACTGGGGTGGCTCAACGGAGAACCATCCAGATGGAAAACGTTTGTGGCAAATAGAGTTCGTACAATAACCGAAAATATGGCACCTGACTGCTGGAGGTACGTTAAGTCGGAAGAAAACCCAGCCGACTGTGCCAGTCGTGGTCTAACTGCATCACAACTCAAAGCCCAGACCTTGTGATGGCTGGGCCCGACTTGGCTATCAACATATAATGATCAAGGGCATAAGACCGCTTATACAACAAACGAAGAATTAAAATTATCAAAAATAATTTTAGTAGCACAACATCAACCTGATTTTATCATTCAAGAAATCTTATTAAAATGTAGGGAGATTTTTAACTATCAAAAAAGGTCAAAATATAAAATATTTAACAGTACGAGAGTTGAAAGAAGCTAAGTTATTAATTATCAAAAATAGACAACAAACGGGATTTGCAAGAGAGTTATCAGATTTAAAGCAAGGAAATAAATTAAATCGAAAAAGCAACATTTGTGAACTAAATCCGTATATTGATCAAGATGAAGTATTGAGAGTCGGTGGGAGGTTGCGAAATGCCAATCTGGACCCAGACATGAAAAATCCTATCATTATACCTGGCAACAGTCGCTTTGCTGAGCTTCTTATAGATCAGGCGCATGAAATGACATACCATGGTGGTGCTCGGCTAACATCAGCCAACCTGAGACAAAAGTACTGGATCGTCGGTGGCAACAGAGCTACGAAGGAGAGATTACGTCATTGTATCAAATGTAGAAGGCACGAACTAACCAAACACTATCAAATTATGGGTTCCAACAGCTAGAGTAAACCCTTCACGCCCCTTTCATCATGTCGCTGTAGACTACACGGGCCACGTGTTCATCAAAGCTAACTCAGGCCGTGGGATCAAAACTACGAAAGGTTATATCGCTGTGTTTACGTGTATGGCCACAAAGGCTGTACATTTGGAGTTGGTGTCTGACCTGACGAGTACTGCATTCTTAGCAGCGTTACGGAAAATGACAGCTCGCCGTGGCAAACCTAACCACATTTATAGCGATAATGGCACGAACTTCATAGGAGCCAACAAGGTCTTACAGCAGGAATACGAAGAGCTCCTCAAAACATTTGGTGATGAGTTCCTCTCAGAAGTGTCCGACATGGGTATAAATTGGCACTTGAATGCACCTTCGTGGCCGTCAGCCAATGGTCTTTGTGAAGGAGCCGTGAAAGGCCTCAAGTATCATCTAAGGAGGGTGGTTGGTGATCAAAAATTCACCTACGAAGAGTACAGCACGTTGCTAGCACAATTAGAAGCTTGCTTAAATTCGAGACCACCGTGTCCATTGACGGAGGACGCTGATGATGTAAATTATTTAACCCCTTCACATTGTCTATTTATGAGACGGAACGAGATCTTAGGACTAGGTGGCATTTAACACAAAAAATATTTCAAGACATTTGGAAAAGGTGGCAACAAGAATATTTAACAAATCTATTAGCCCGGAGCAAGTCAATCAAACTCATCAATGATGGTAACCTTCCTCCAGGCAAATGGGCCCTCGGTAGGGTGGTCGAATTGCACCCTGGTAACGACGGCTACGTGCGTGTTGTGACATTAAAAACAAAAAAACGGTTATATTAAAATCATCTCCGAAGAAACACAAGATCAAGAATTAAAGCAAGAGAAACTAATAAAGCGTAAGATAAAACAAAGGAATAGAGGATACAGTTTCATTACAGTTGCAACTTCTATCTTATTATTTTTTATGACCCTTATAACTGATACTAGCGGACTATATACTATAAATAAACTGCAAAATAATACTAGCCTATTTTTCTACAAGATTGTAAACATGCATTTGATAGCTGACGATTGGAAACTCGTTGTCTATTATGATCTCTACCCATATTGGGAAGGCACCGCCGCGTTCTCGAAGTACATGGAATACCTAGAAAACATCTGCTCGAAGATAAGAGGGTTTTCACACTGCGAGGGTGTCATGTATCAATTGAATCACGAGCGGTCGGAATTTTTATAGTATAAGGGTGGCAAACGAGCATACAGTCCACCTGATGGTAAGTGGTTACTGTGACCCATAGATATCTTCGATAACGAATCAAAATGCAGATGCGTTGTCAGCCATGAGGACTACGAGGGAATGCCTCGTTTCCAGTAAAAAGGTTCTCCGCTTATCTACACTCACCATATGAAACACAGCAGCGTTAAGCTGCTAATTGACGCTGGTATTCTGGGAGAGCGTGGTGCTTCCCCGGTCGAACCGACCCATTCGTGCTACAACTATATCAATAATGTTACTGACAGACGTGCTCAAAAAGGCATGGTCATAAGCTTGCTTAATATTAGCATGCTCTGCAACTGTTCACATTTGCCAACAATAAGCACGCTTAAAGCGTACTCATAAATAAGCGTGCTCAAAGCAAACTTTAGACTTGTTATTTAGCATCAGGCTCTCAACCAAAATGGATGTACAAAGATATAGTGACGGTGCTATCCGTACAGATCTCGATAAAATAATCATATTAAAAATAATCATAAGCAAACCTGTTCATACGCGTTCGGAGCACGCCCCCTTCTACACGCGCCTCAGGTAGCGTGCTCGAAAATTAAACGGCGGTTGATTTTTGAGCACGCTCAAAATAAGAATGCTCATTAGTAGCAATGAGTGTACACACATGCTATTAATGAGCACTTGCTCAATAAAAGCATGCTTTCGTGCTAGTTATGGTACGTACAGTCGTGCCCAAAAAAAGCATTCTCATAAGCTTGCTTAAAATGAGCATGCTATGCAAATGTTCACATTAGCCAGTAATAAGTATGTTTAAAGCAATAGACGTGCTATTTGGCACCAGGCTCTCGGCCGAAATTGATGTACAAAGACATAGTTACAGTGCTATCCGTACAGAACCTAATAAAATAATCATATTGCTTGCAACCGAATGGTGTAAGAAGAAAAAGCAAAGTTTTTTCTTCCCTCCAACGCGACATATCGAGGGCTTTTATATTTTAAATCGACGCAGCAACTGGCGCGAATCGAGATCGATTCGCATGCTCATTAATAGCAATGTTGCGACACACGTGCTACTAATGAGCACTTGCGCAATAAAAGCATGCTTTTGTGCTAGTAATGAGCACGTCTGTCCGTACCTTAATGAGCACGTCTGTCCGTACCTTAATGAGCACGTCTGTCCGTACCTTAATATAGCTGCAGAATGGCTCTACCACATAATTAATTTTTATGTGTGTTTATATGTTTTTATGTGTGCTGTCTCATAACTTTTTTTCTAGTTGAACCGATTTTGTATATATAATATAATCAAGATCTGACCAGCAGTTTTTGAGTTATCCTTAATAATGCGTATTTAATTGATTAGCCTTTACGTGGTAGAGCCATGCTGCAGTTATATTAGTAGTATAGTTGTAGCACGAATAGGTCGGCTCGACCGGGGAAGGACCACGCTCTCACAGAATACCAGCGTGAAATAGTAGCTTAATGCTGCTGTATTTCGTATGGTGAGTGTAGAGAACCGGAGACCCTTTTTTACTGGAAACGAGGCATTCCATCTTAGTCCTCAAGGGTGACAACGCATCTGCATTTTGATTTGTAATCGAAGATAGATGTAGATGTCTATGGACCACCATTACCAACCAACCAAACAACCAACCACTTACCATCAGGTGGACTGTGTGCTCGTTTATCACCCCATCCTATAAAAAAACCTACATTGATGGTGTTCTCATTTTATTTATATATTGAAGTCGGTCCTACAAATTTTTTAATTTTATCACTTGTTATAGAATAAGGGTGACAAACGAGCACACAGTCCACCCGGTGGTAAGTGGATGCTGTGGCCCATAGACATTTACATCTATCCTCGGTTAAGAATCAAAATCAATAGCGTCACGTTTGAGGAATAAGATGGAATGCCTGGTTCCCAGAAAAACGGTCTCCGGATTTCTATACTCGCCATTCAAAACACAGCAACATTGGGCTGCCTTTTGTACACAGGTAAGCTCTGAGAGCGTCGTCCCTTCCCCGTCGAGTCGACCCATTCGTGCTGGTGCGTAACCATAATATAGCAATGTAACATAGCTCTACCACGTAAAATATATTAAATATATTTCATTGCCATTCCTTTGGTAAAGGGCTTTAATGATAATGATGATGAAATATACTTCATAGTCAATCACACGTGTTTAATCATAATGTTTGAAAAAGAGGTCCTTAATTTAAGAAATCATATCAATCACACATCAATGATTTTGGAGGTTTTTGTTTTAACTTGTGTAAAATTATCCGGAATAACTCGATACATACACAAAAAATCCGTTGCATGTCTTGTGTAAAGATAATAAATAAAAGGCATAAATAAAAAGTGTAATATAACTTTATATTTTATAACAAATATAGAATTATGCACTAACAGTACACATCGTAATCATGGTGGACGAAATATTTTATTTACATAAAGGAACACTTAAAATAATTTAAATAACCATGCTTATTTACATTCTTCTTATCTATTAATAATACCAGTCGAGGAATAAAGGCAGTTGATGTACGATCGTATCAAAATTATTTTTCATTTTTATTAATAATTATTTACATATTCATAAATTAAATAAGTTTATTATGAATTATGATGAACTATATGTACTCGTTATTTCGATATCTTAATAAAAGGCACTTAATAAAATTATAAAAGGCACCGAATTTTTTATTATGAAGTAGAACTACTATCCGGTCGCAACTGTTTTGTTTGTACATCGTCATAGGCTATAGTAAAAACACTCTTTTTTTCGGTTATTGGCAGCCTTTTAATATTGCCAGATTGCTGAATTAAGGTATTCATAGCGATACCAGAATCATTATCATCAACTTTTGATGTATTTCTTTGATTTGACTCTGACCCATCGTTACCTCCTATATTTATTTTTGAAACATGAACTTCAGATGCTTTTCTGGCATCATCGTATTTAGCAGATATGGAGATACTGTGTGTAAGTGCACTTTCCGATATTTCTGGTATTTTATCTTTACTTTTGATGTCATCCTGATTGACGTATATAGGTTGCTGTTCAAGTGATGGCCTGCGGGGTAGTATTGGAAGATCGGTTTGTGTTCCAAAGTACTTTGGAATGTGAGTTGGTTGGATGTAGCAAAGTGGATTTTGATTTTCGTACTGGTGCTCATATCTATGTTCAGAATGCTGTAATAAAGGATGAATATCAGGAAGCGGTCCTTCTGGCACTGGCGTAACTTTTTCTTCCTTTAATATTCGTGGGTGTATGAATTCATTTTCTTTTTCTTTGAAATTTTTTTTTGGCTCTGTACTGTCATTTTGATTGTTTTTGCTGGTTATTTTTCCATACCTATTTGACTTTTCTTTATCCATGGGCTTATCATTATCATTTTTTGTTTTAGAGGGTCTTTTAGGTTTATCTGGAGCAATTTTTTCTGTGCTTTGAGTTTTCAGATTTGATTTTTTCCCATACCATTGCATGTATCGGGGTAAACTTTTTTGTGACGTCTTCGGACCTTCAATTGATTTATGTGCATCATTTGCGTGTTCTGTGTTTTTAATGTGTGATTCAATTTTATGCTCGTTATTATTTACAGGCGACGATAATTCATCTACAATTTCACCAGCTTCATTTGAGTTTTGTCTAGATAATATTATTTTACGATTATCTTTAGTCGCAGAGCTTGTTTGACTTTGAGTATCTTGATTACTGTCATATGAAAGGGCAAGAGATTGATTACTTTTTGGTTCAGGATATATTATCGATTTTCTTTGTAAATGTATCATACGCTCACGTTCAGAATCATTTTTTTCATCAAAAGAATCTGATATTTCCATTAATATATCTTTCCTAAGTCTAGTTTTTTTATCATCTTCTGTTGGTTTAACTCTTGTGGAAGATATTGTTTCATTTTTAGATGTTGTAATAGTTCGTTTAGTTTTATCACCGTACTTTTCAAAATGTTCTTCTCTCTCGTTCATTTTACTAATTTTCACATGTTTTTCACTTTCTAAAGAAGGCGAAGCTTCATTTTCTTCGATTATGGGTGTTTTGATTTTTCTTTTTAGTTCGTAAACCCTTATACTACGTCGAGGATCCTTATATTTGATTTTCTTTTTTGGTTTCTTTCTTTTTAACCACACCACTTGCTTTTTTTCGTCTTCTATAACCGTATGAGATTCGTCTTCACTATATGAGTCGTTGTCACTTCTTGCTTTTCGTCTAATAGGTGTCAGTAATTGAGGTTCCGTTTGAGTTCCAATGTGACATTCAGTTTGAGTAGCAATCACTGAATGCCCAGGTAAGCTTTGTGTTTCTAACTTGCTTTCAACTTGAGATGCTGTTTCTTGATTTTGTAGAAGTCTTTCTCGTTCTATAAGTATTTGGTGCAATAACTCATTCTGTTTTCTAAGCGATGATTCTAACAGTTCTTGATGAATTGAAGATTTATTTTGCATTTGCAATAAGGCTGATTGTAAATAATCTGTTTTTAGTGGTACGGTACCTGGTACATCAGGATGAATATTTGCGAAGTCATGAGATTCAATTTGATCGTTTATAACTTGTGGTTTTCTATCATTAGAGTAGTTATCAAAGTCAGCTACAATTCTATTCATGTTTTCCCTCATTTGTTTAGCTTCCTCACCTTGTTCCCTAATAAACCTTTCCATTAAAAGCTCTTTACCATTATCGACTACAACGTACTGCGTTTTAGGAATTAAGGTAACAGGTCTTTGTGCAGGAAGATTAACATAACGCTCTTCTTCATTTTTTCCGCGCGTAACTAGTCTTAAAATTTCAGTATTTCCTTCTTTAATAAAGAGCTGATCTCTGCCATGGGGAGATGAAGCGTGTGTATTATTTTTTTCAAATTCTATTTTATTTTCGTCACCTTTAACAGTACTTTTATTAACATCAGATTTAAGAAAAACGCCAGTCTCAGAACCACGGTCTATTTCATGTCTTCCAATTGAATCACCATCATGTTCTTGTCTCTGGTAATGAAGTGTTGCAATTCTATCGTAACCATTTTCTAAATCTTCAATATATTCTTTATGTTTATTAGCAAAAGTTTGTTGTAACTGCATTTCTTTTGTATAAATAATATTTGGACCATCCCTGAAATTAAAAAAAAGTGCTATGAAGGATTTCACATATTATTTTCATATCTTTTTCTGCAATTACATTGACGGGTTATTTTTATTATTAGGTTAAAAATGTGTTTTTAAGGAAACTAAGAGGTATTACAAAGTTGGAGTTATAATCAAAATATATCAATGTTAATGAAAATGAATAAGATGAAATAAAGTTTACTCCATAAGCATATATTTGGGTTAGCTTAAATAAAATCATTTGTACTCGTACATATTGAATTGAAAGTGTTACGTAATGTGACTAATGTTTTCAGAACAGAAGCAACAAAATTATCTCACAATTATTTACATTTTATTCTACAAGTGTTCGTGCAGATTGTTTTGTATATTTTCATATATTTTATCAAGAATCTTCAAAATGTAATTAGTTAGGGTAATTAACATACACCTATAACACTTTCAAAAGTATATTAGGTAGTGTATTAAGTTCTAATTCTCACCTTGCCCGAAAGGATTGTCTAGTGTCATCATATTTGTAATCGTTATCTTCCGCAGTTTGTACAAACTCGTGCTTCATATTACCAGGTGTCGATGCGGGTTTTGATGGTTCCTTTGAACAATAGTTTCTTTTATTAAATTTCCATTGAGTCGGTTTAGTCCTCAAATCTGCTTGCTCAGCACTCCACGCTTCCCGGCTCCGCCAATCTGTTGCTTGTATTGACTTATTTTCTATATTTTGCGTTGACTTGTTTTCCCTCCCAAGTCCCTTGTCGCGCACCACTAAATGCACGTCGTCCTCTGTGGAGTTGACACGTATCACTCTTTTCCTAGAATTTATTAATGGATATCTATGTACCTAGAGGTTCTGTTATAATTAAGTTTATTAAGACTAACTAACATGTGTGTGCACTTATGTATTATTGGGTGTTAGCATTGTGTGCATTTGGCAATAAAATTATTTGCCAATTCGTATATTTATATTAAAATGTAAATAACATTCTTGCAATAACATCAATAGCTGATAAATACAAAGACATGTTAACTAGTGTATGTGCTGGTAATAGAAAATTGAAAGTTTAGTTAGAAAAAATATGCACTAAGTAAAATTTCTATTTATATTTCTTCTATATTTTTGGTTTTACCAGTAGACAAAAGTTATTAATGTAAAAACTTATTACTAAAAAGTATCAATAAAAATATTTACCTAGGTGGCATGTATAATGGACACCCTTCACAAATACAACAACATATAAGAAGAAGTAGCACCAACGCTACCAGAATTGCCAAGAGTATTAATAACCAAAACAGTAAGCGACTATCCGCCTTGTAGAGTCCCTATAAACAAAAAAACAAATATTTAATAAAATTGATTTTAGACAGCTTATTTTTAAAAGAATATGATGCATTTTCTCACCGAATCACTGTCTGAAGAAGATATTGTATCTTTGGATCCGTATCCAGTATTGTAGATTGTCATGTTTTTTGCTAATTGTTCCTGTAATTTCGCAACATTGATAGCCGTATTTCCCGACATTCTCACAACAGCAATGACTTCGCTTCTGTATAAATAAAACAAACATATTGACTACCATACAGTATTTAATAAATTACCTCACCCTTTTCATATTTATTCTTATATAAATAAATAAAAACCATAAAAGTGAATCATGATGTTTAGATTCAAGGGACTTTTATTTGAAATTTTTTACTTAAAGATTGTTATGAAAAATGATTTTTTGACAGATATTATATAATTTATATCTTTTAAAGTAAAGGAGAAAGCAGCAATTATAATATGTATATATAATACTTACTTTTCTTGACTAGATACTTGTCCATTTATATCTGTAGGGCTATTATCGTTTCCTTTGTATTTTTTTATTTCAATGATATTTACTTTACCGCCTGAAAGGGTACTGAGTACTTCTTCTAACTTTTGTCTGTCTGGATTAGCCCCAGGTATAATAAAGGACATTGTTCTAGTCCTGCTTTCAGGTGGATAAATTTTAACGGAAGTCGAGGAGAACAATCTAGGAACTCCAAGATCGTATGCCCTTATCGTTAATACAAAAACATTACTTTCTTCTTCATCATCAATTTTCCGTTTTCGCCTCTTAACATTCTGTTTCTTAGTTCTTTTTAACGTTTCTAGAATATATAGTTCACCTGTTTCTTCATTAATGAAAAAGTTTCCTTTACTGTTCCCATCAATTATTTCGTATCTGACAACATTATTTGGTGGTTCAGCGTCTTTATCAACTGCCTTTACCATTGCGGTTGATGTAAAATTATTTAAACTAGGAGATAATACAAATTCATACAAAGACCTGTCGAATTCTGGTGGGTTATCATTAACATCTAACAACTTAATAATTAATGGCACTGTTATTCTTAAACCTACTCCGTCATTATCTCTAGCCTCTACTAAAAAATGCAAGTCTGGCATTGCCTCACGATCAAAGCCGTGGTTGTCTGTTGCTACAGTTATCAATCCTGAAATAGGATCTAGGTGTAACGATGTATTTAAATAACCTAATATGGCAGTATATTGAATCTTTCCAAATAGTCCAGTATCAACATCATCAGCTGCAACTTGTACCACTCTGTTGCCAGCTGTCACATTTTCTGGAAGTTCCACATCGTAAGAAAGTGCCAGAAATACTGGAGGATTATCGTTTATATCGTTTAGATACACTGTAACATTTGCGATTGCCGATAGGTTAGTGGCTGGGCCTAGCTCTTGCGCCAAAATCTGAAATATTAGAAATAATGTATAAACGTTAAGAGTTATTATAGTTTATATTTATGTAATATATTTATACAAAAGTCAAAACGTTATAGCATTGCGTGTTAGGTACATATAGCTATGGTGTTATCAATAGTGCTCAGGAATAAATAAGCTAAAATCATCATTATCATTATTCAAGTATACTGCTTAATATAAGCCTTTATCAATGACCGCCACTGAATACAACCCTGAGTTATCAACATCTGTTGACTTCTTTCTGGGCTAGGTCGTGCGTTTACTGGTAGAAAGCTTAAGGCGCTCAACTCAAGGCGCGGATTATATATGTAGATAAGACGTGGCGAGGGAGCGTGGCGGTGGTGGAGAATGAAAGAAACAACTGTTCTGTATAAACCGCGCCCAAAAACTTTTTTTCGCATGGGTTTATTTTACAAGAGAATATTTATCAAAGTTTTGTGATTTAATTCTTTAAAGGCTTTATTGAATAATGTTTACAATGTTTAATACCTGGAAAATTACTGATTTTCGGGCTTCGAAATCGAGCATCGTGTTGTCGCGAACTTTGATGATGAACTGTGCATGTCTTTCGGCAACCGTTGGTGCAATCTCGAAAGTTCCATTATTGCCCACCAACGACAGCGAGAACACGCCATTTTTTCCCGCGTCGTTGTCACTCACTTGTGGGATATAGGGATCGTTAAATGTTAGCGCCGTACCTTGTGGTGCGTTCTCGTCCAGATATGTTACATAACTGAAATTACAAGTATTTTTTTAATGTAAGATAAAATTAAAATATTTATTTTCAGGAGAGCTATGTTGCCGAAAAAGAACATCAGGTTGCTGTGTATTGGGAAGCAGCATCATTTTAATCAGTACCGTCTTTACCATAAGGGCACACGGGGCCAGTGCCCAGGGCATCATCACGGGGGCCTCAAAACGGGGATGACGAAAGGCATCGGCCTTATTCGCTTACGCTATACAATCTTTTTTATTTTAGGAAAATATAACCCGACAAAAAAATTGTAGAGTAAATGAGGGCGTTGTTAGTGACTTTCTGGCAACCCTGAGCAGTTGTGTTGTGACAAGCAACACTTTGGCATTGACAGACTTCCTAGTTAGAATATATGTAGTTCCACGATCCACGTTTATGCTATCTAAACGTTTTTGTCGAGCTGTACAGTCGCCTCCCGGATTGTTTCAAAATTTACGGCAATCTATTTACAATCTATATAAAGAGATAAAAATAACATTTCGTACTGTTTAATAAAAAATAACACTTCATACGATTTAACGGCAGATGATTTATTTAATATGATAATTTTCAACCACAAATATTGGATTTTATAGCAAATTATTGTTACGATCCTTATTTTCAGAAAAGTGAAACCTAAATTTTAATGTAATAATTAAAATGTTGTTATAGAATATTCTCTTTTTTTTAAAGAAAGTTTAGGAAAGAAACATTAAAGTTTACATTTGCCTAAGAAATTATCGTCCTCGCTATGAAATCTGTCAAATATTTTACCTCATTGTAAAGTGGCGACGCCCTCGTGACAGAAAAAGTTGTGGATGCCCTAATTAATGACATACTATTTGATTTTTACCAATTAACTATACTTGTTATAAAATCATAGCAGAAAAATGTTTTTGTCATTTATTTTTTTACTTTCCAACAGGGCCCCCTAATTCTTGTGTGCCCAAGGGCTCCGTTATGACCTAAGACGGCGTTGATCTTAATGACAACTCACAAAACTGCAGTTGCTAAACCACCCGCCGAGCATGGCTACTAATTTGAAAATTGTACTTGTTATACATTATTTATATGTATTAGAGATATAATTCAATTTACAAAATATCACACTACACACGGTAAGTTATAATTATTTTGCGCGTGTTTATATAAAATATTACCAATATGAATATACATTATACATATTAACACATAAAATGTAACTTAGAATAAAGATTTAATAAATAAATTAATGTATCCAGTGTACTGTGGAGATATTAGGCATACATAAAATGCAGAAGTCACAATTTATTTTATTCCTCAGAGATGACAACGCATCTGTAGTCCTTATTTCATCTTATTTTGAAGTTGATAGCAGTTTAAAATGAGAAAGAGTTATAGATCATTATAGTAGGCTCCATACTACTTATTCCCTATGAAAATCGAATCCGCTACGATAACCAGAAATATAACTTATTAACTTTTTTAAGCGCAAAGTAGTTGTTCTCGCGTCACACTGCTAGGTGCAATCTTAGAATAGGATAGAATAGAATAAATTTTTATTCAATATCGATTACAAGTAATTCTTAGTGAAAGTCAATTTTTTACGTTACCACTGGTTCGAAAAAAACTCTGTCCTGGGAAGAACCAGCGAGAAACCCAGCGGGACTTTAAAAAAAATTACAATGTCAATGGTCACAAAATATTTACAAAATTTATTTTAGAATACAGCTTGGAAGCGACCACCTCATTCCAAGGGGTTATTATCAACCATGTATTAATTTATATCATAATAACACTTTTTATACAATTTTTATTTAATTAAATATTTAAACTTGGTAATAGAGAGACCTTGTACATTTTCTGGGACTTTGTTGTAATAGCATGTACATTGCCCCAAGAATGAATTACTGACTCTATGGAGTCGAGAAACTGGCATCTCTAGCTTGTGTTTGTTCCTAGTGTTTACAGAGTGTATGTCACCTTTTTTACTAAAACTACCTTTGTTTTTGTGAACATACATCAAATTTTCATAGATATACTGAGAGGCCAAAATTAATATATTTATTTCTTTAAAATTTTCTCTAAGAGACTCTGTCGGTTTAAGGTTGTAAATAGCTCTAATGGCCCTCTTCTGCAAAACAAAAATAGTTTCTAAATCAGCCGCACTCCCCCATAGCAAAATCCCATATGACATTAGGTATGCTATGGAAATAACTGAAATGAACTAATCTAGCTGTTTTCGACACTAGTGAGATCTCTAATCGTCTTTACAGCATAAGCTGCAGAGCTCACTGTCATTACGGCATTGACTTATCATTACGGGGGGAATTTTGGAGCAGGGAACGGTTCTCCGCGCTGCTCCATTGCGTGTTGGAGGACTTCACTTGTAAGAATACATTTTTGTTCCTCAAATATGCTGGTGGCCTCACTATGATTTCTCTTACCGCTGAACATGTGGTAAGTTAATACTCAAAGTTGTAATTACGAAATTCATTGGTGTTGGCGTTTTTTGCCGGCCCAATATACCTATGTAATATTTAGACAAGCGCTTATTCCCTACCACGGCTTTATAGTACAAATACATAACTATAAACTTTAGTAACGTTGCTTACAATTGATTTTCGAAGTACGGCGGCGAGTTCTCGCGTTCGGGAAGGATAAACGCAAGTTGTACAGTAGACGACATGGCTTCTGGTTCTTCTCGAGATAACCGTACCTCTTCTGCTACCACAGTGAGCAATATTGGAGTGCCAGCATGCGATATTGCTGCGATGTCTTCGATCGGACGCTCTAGTGTTACTTCACCTTAAAATAAATAAGCAAATTATTATGTAATAACCACAAAAGTGCCAAAAAATTAAAGTGTTATTTTCCATCGGTCTGTTTGTTGTAAACATAGGGCAATGTTGAGCTACGACTAGTGTTGCCAGACGCCTCGATTTGCGCGGGACGTCCTGATTTTCAAGGGTCTTATGACACGTCCCGATTCACCCTTGATTGGGACGCCCAATGTCCCGATTTTCACCAACCTTCTTACTCAATACTTTAATCTATAATTTTGACAGCAAAAATGATTACATCTGTTATCTACCACTACATTAAAATATTTTTAATACCACATATTCTCACCGGTCGAAAAAAAAAACACAAAAGTTTTAAACAGAATTATATTAAAATGAGTGATTTGAAAAATTCAATCTGCAAAAAAAAATATTATGGATATTTATTATTATTAAAATATTTATGGATATTTATTATTTTCACTTACAATTATATATTTATAGAACCCAACCAGATGAGAAAACTATAGAGATACCCCAAAATAATAATAATTATAACGCTTTCCACGGCTGGACGCGCTACTAGGCAAAGTAGCGCTACCCCAGCCTGGAGAGTAAGAATTGCGGAAGCGGAACGTATCGCAAAGGCTAGGGCTCTCATCGGATAATGTTGATGATCGCTTCAATTGCTTACCATACATAAGTATGTTATTACTCTATATAGTTAACATTCAACATTAGTGTTCGTGTCAATATCAGAGAACTTCATTCACGCACAGTTATTGATAATCGAAATTGCCCTGTTCGATACTTTTCGGGAACGCTCGCTAGTCATGTGTGTGTGTCCTGTGTTCACAAAAGCACTTTTCCTTGTGTCGTACGGATTTTCCAAATTGCGTCGTGGATTTGCGAACTCAATACTGTAATGCACATTTGTCGCTGCTACTCGACATCGATTTGCGTAACAATAGGTACTATAAGTACTTATAGTAATAATATTACACTTACTTTGAGGTACACTTTAAAAATGAGACATACACGCGGTAGTTAAAGTGCCATCTACCGGAGGCTATGAAGTACTTCTGGCATTACAATTTGACGTTGTCGCTTCTTACGACATCTATGGAGCGAATTGGTGTGATTCCATAAGCCGTCACCACATGGCGTAAACTTGTATAAATATTTATTTTCTTATTTGTCTATGTAATAAATAATAGACTTGGTAGTAGAGCTCAACGTTTTTAAAGATCTAAAATATATCAGCATAGATTGTAAACCTTTCGTACGTATGTACCAGATTCAACTTTTCTCCTTATTATCCTCTCTAACAATAACTTATTCTATTGCTGCCAGATGGCGTTATTTTATAAATCTATATATTTACTTGCAGCAACAAAAGTACATTAAATTCATATCTAATTTAAATATTGAAACTAAGACTAAAACAGCAAATTTGGTATAAATGAAATTTTACAATAAAATGTAGGTAGATCTACACTCACTATTAACTCCCCTTTTGGTGGCTAATCTGACTGTGTTTTCACAGAATATTAAAAAACTTTATGAAATAAGTTCCAGATTTTAAATAAAAGTTCTATAGCTCTAAGGGAATCATTCTTAGTTTAATAATAATAACTTGAATATCTATGTA
Source organism: Parnassius apollo (assembly GCA_907164705.1). NCBI lineage: Eukaryota > Metazoa > Arthropoda > Insecta > Lepidoptera > Papilionidae > Parnassius > Parnassius apollo. Next base: position 1,384,293 of record CAJQZP010000643.1, on the reverse strand, counting down.
TTTCGATGATTTATAGTTGTGTGAATGTATGGGAGATAGCTACACTGTAGTCAGTAACTGAGCTCTTACAGGTCGTAGCTAGTGTTGCCAGGTCTAGCAAGTAAAATTTCGGGACGGAAGGTAAAAATAATCGGGAATTTGGTTTTCAAATCGGGACAGCTACAATGGCTATATAAAATATAGGTTTTTTTTTGTAGCCTTTTTGTGCTTTATAATTATTATTCGGGTCTGATCTCATGAACAAATAACTTTTCATCCAACCATCGTAAAAACTGCATATTTTTCGTCTATGTTTTTTCGTCGTTTTTCGGGACGCCAGGTCTAGCAATAAAATTTGGGATATGGGAATTTGGTTTTCAAAGAAATTTTTTTTTGTATTTATTATTCGGTCTGATCTCAGACAAATAACTTTTCATCCAACCATCGTAAAAACTGCATATTTTTCGTCTATGTTTTTTCGTTTTAGGCAAATCAAAAATTTTTTGAATAATTTGTTTTTTTTGCAGTCTCTGAATTTTTCGAGTGATTTGAATTTTAATATAATTCTGTTTAAAACTTTTGTGTTTTTTTTTCGACTGGTGAGAACATGTGGTATTAAAAATATTTTAATGTAGTAGTAGATAACAGATGTAATCATTTTTGATGTCAAAATTATAGATTAAAGTATTGAGTAAGAAGGTTAAGGTAAGAAGGTTTTAGTTAGGTTAACAAAGTAAAAATAAATTTTCGATTTTATAAAAGGCTAAACTAGGCTAAAAGGCTAAAGCTAACAGAGTAAGAAAAAACATGATGTGAAAATGTTGTAGATAAGAATAACCCGTTTCATCTCAGGTGCTCAAGTGCTCATAAGAATTGTTCGGACTAATTCCAGCCGCTCAATTTCGCTATCGCACGTCGTGACAAATATAATATATATATTCTTTTCTAAATTGCAAGTATAAAAAAATACTTTCGCTGACTAACATACAAATGTATACCAAGTTTTTAAGAAAAAACAGCAGCGTCAAGCCTTATTATTCCAAGCAGGTGACAGCTGAAAAAAAATGTGACTGTAATTAGCATACAAAAGCGGTGCTCTTTTTAAGATTAATAGCGAAGAGTCCATTCGTTCTCGCTGACAAGACCGACGGAGGGTCGGTTTTCTTCTTGTTAATGTATAATTACTTGCGAGCTTACTAAAGGTTCTTTCAGTAATTTATTTCAGTTACGTGAAGCTAACATTCATCGTAAATTACAATTGTAAAGTAAGTAGATACGAGTATTCTTATTTTAGGAACATTAAATGATTACGTGTTTAAAATAAGCAGTACCTATACATCTAAATGTAAATTATCTAATTATTTCTCATGTTTACACGATTACTACATTATTTCACGATTAATACATTATTATTATTCTGTATAAATTAAACGTTAAAAAATCCGTAGAAATGACTTTCACATAATTTTTTTTTAATTTTATATAGCGTTGAACAAAAGTTACAGCCTACATACGTCCAACAGCTGGACGTAGGCTTTCTCTAGTAAGTGGATTTTAAAGCAAGGAAATGTCCACCGCGCTGCCCAAAGGACTTCACGTGTCTTCGAAATATTTGTTTTAAATTTTTTTTAAACAGATATTTTCTTCACTGCTGAGAACGTAGTAAATGAGCACTTCAAATCGCAATTAACGATTTCATTAGTGCCGGTGGGATTGAACCCGGGTTATTCGTGTACTGAGTGATTTACAGCGGGCGCACAGCCCCTGAGTTACTACGACTCTACCTCTATCACTGAACATTTTGTAAAAACTCTCAAATTATTACCTATGTATACAGATTTATGTTAGTTTGCGCGGGCATCTTTAGTTATTTAGAGAACAGACAAAGTCGGGGAAATAAACCTAGATTTTCGAGGGACTACCGGCAGTTGGATCATACTTCAAAGAAAGTGCCTCTTTAATATGAAGTAATGAACAGCTGTACAAACAACAGGTGTTCAAATTTTGGGTAAGTATATAATGTGATGAACTATTATAAACCAGTTCACGTGCACGTATAGGTAAATTTGTTAATGAATACGCTCACTATAGTAACAGTGAGCGTATTCATTTACAAATTGTCTTTTTTTTCCTTTTATTTTAAAAGGTCTCGTAAACGGGCTGTAAAATTTTATCTCGTTGGAAATTTTACTGAGAACTATAAATCAGTAATGGCTAGCGATAATTTGCTGCTGTATTTCTGTGCATGAGTATACTCCAGGAATGTTGCTTCAACTGTCTGAAAATTTGAGATCATAAACGTGAAGTAACGTTGACGCTACTGCTCAGTAACATTGCGCTGAGTTGCTCAATATAGACGGCAACTTGATTACAATACAATACACAACAGACTAACACAATACAAGCTAGATTGGTACAATTTTTTTTTAATTTATTGTAAATAAATTAGTCCATTTACAAGCTTTTTTATATAATTATCATTTTTAATTGAAATAAAAGTTTCTATTATTCAAAAAGTCGGAGCTTTGTTAGTAAAATAATTCCAAAAGGAAATAACACTTTAATTGTAAGCCGTATTGGTGAATGAGGTTAAGCATCTAACAATAAGGGGGTGTTGTTTCGGTTAACGATAAAAACGAGCATATTCTACGGAAGTTGTGTGTATGACTAGCGATGTTATCGAATAAAAAATTATCCAATTAGTAGTGCATAAAAATATATGTATTATTCTAAATGATTATCGAACTTGACTTACTCTATTTTCTTAAGAGGATAGAGTAAGTCAGCTCAAATTCTAATTTCGCCCCCACTTCCCCGCGTGTCGTATGCTATGTACCGATATGTTTGTAATCACTAATACTGTAAGTAGAAAGGTCGTTAGACACTTATTTCATTGGGTTATCATATTTATGCCTGTTTCTTAACGCCAAGCCAGCCGCTTCTTATTTTTATCACGGTTATTTCCCATTTTAATTTTACGTCGTACTGTTGCGTAATGTATATTCTGATCGTAAGCGACACAACTTCTCCCTTTAAAAGCCTAAGCGATACTAAAGGGAAGGGGCGACAGCGGGCGACTGGAATCAAGCTCAAGACGTCGATAGTTTAGGTAATTTTTTTTTACAGTGAAAATAATGGTATTTAAAAAAAGTAAATAACATAAGCACTGCTTTATAGTTAGTTTAGTTAGTATGCAAAGTTTCATTTTTTTTATAGGATAGGGTGACAAACGAGCACACAGTCCACCTGATGGTAAGTGGTTGCTGTGGCCCATAGACATCCACATCCATCCTCGATTACGAATCAAAATGCAGATGCGTTGTCACCCGTGAGGACTAAGATGGAATGCCTCGTTTCCAGTAAAAAGGGTCTCCGGTTCTCTACACTCACCATACGAAATACAGCAGCATTAAGCTACTATTTCACGCTGGTATTCTGTGAGAGCGTGGTCCTTCCCCGGTCGAGCCGACCCATTCGCGCTACAACTATACTACTAATATAACTGCAGCATGGCTCTACCACGTATAAATCATGATCTTATTTAAAGTATTTTATGAATAACAGCGGTTTATTGTTTATTTTGGAGGTAACTTTGGATTTTTTTTCTATCGAGAAAATTTTACGAAATCGTGTTTTCGTCTAACATAATCATTAACATTAATCCTCAACTTTACCATATATTTATTTCAAAATTAATGCTGCAATATTTTCGGCATAACGAAGGATCTTGCTAAGCCATTTGACATTATATTTCCCCTTAAGGCTATCTTTTTGTTATATAGATGCATTCTGATATATGTATCTATTAAACAGTAATGAGCAAATTGTGGAGTCAAGATAAAAATGTTGCTGAACTGCTTAATACAATAGCTTTATTTATTTTCAGATATCTTTAGAATAGTTGGTCACTTTCAAACTGTATTTAATAATGTATAACGAAAACAGTACAGCCATAATGTCAATAACGTTTTATGTTATTTGATAAGCATTAAGCAAAATACATGGTCGTTGCGGAATAGTAATTAGCTGATAGCATTTTGTATTTGAATTGAAATTCATCCACAGATATTAAAGTGATATAAATATTCGCAAATATTAAATAGAAATAGGATTTCAATCCCATTTAAATCGGGCCTGTATTGATAAATTGAGTTTTATTAATATGGTATATAAAGATTTCATAAAAACATGTCTCACAGCTTCCTTGCAAGTCAATTAATAATCATCGGGAGGAAAAAGCCCAATTTGTCTGAGAGAGTATGACGTGAGTATATAATTTCCCGATTTTTGTATTTTACGGCTTAGCATAGATAACGTTTATATTAAGATAATATGCTAAAAAGCCAATTTTTATTTAATAATTATACAAAATTGGCTACAAAGTCCTTCGATAAAACGGCGATACACCAGATCATATTTCTATACCAGATAAACAATAATAACGACTAATTCCAGCAGCACAATTTCACCATCGCACATTGCGACAAAACTCGCGATACCATCCATACCATCTGGATGACCGTGCGATTTAAAAGAAGTTTTATTCCTCGCACAAATTCCTTGTGGAATCGACCACCCGTACCAACAGATATTTTTCCGGACCGATACGACTTAGAGACCTTCAAGAAAAGAGTCTATTCCTTTTTAAAAAGCCGGCAACGCATCTGCAATCCCCCTGGTCGTCATTGTTGTCTTCTGCAGGGCATAAATGCGTGCAGGTCTCGCTCGTTGCTCCCCCTGGTGTTGCAGTTGTTCATGGACGGCGGTAATCACTCACCATGAGGTAAGCCGTATGCTCGTTTGCCGCCTCTTCTATAAAAAAAAGAACTTATCCCAGCGATAAGTATTGTTTATTTGGTATACGGACGAATCAACGTCAAATCACCAAAACATCTATTAAGCGCGGCCAATATGGCAACATATCCTCAATACGGGAGATTTCAGTATTTCTAATGCCTTTGTCAAAATTGTGGCAATCGATGATGATCAAACTACAGAGTAAACAAGTTACAGTTGTATTAATTATAGAATATTAACCGGTAATTTGTATAAAGTTAATGGGTATAAGTAATCAAAGTGACCTAACACGTTTCGCGATGCACATGAACGAATTAAAGGATAAAAAATAAATATCATTAATACATTATATATTTATATAGCTTAGAGATTTTACATACATATACATATGTAGTTTAAAAACTATCATTACCAACTTACTAAAAGTAACTTTGTATCTTAATTAAAAAGTAATATAGGCATAGGATTTCTTTTATTTTTGCTGACCTGTTTAAAAAAAGTACAAATTAGAACAATTAATTACGCTGTCACATACAAGATATGTCAACTTATTCGTGTCGAGTAACAAGTTTGAAAATTGTAAGAATCATTGGAATGGTATTGAAAGTGTTTAGATTATTTTACGGTTAGTAATGACCGACAATTCCATTCTATTATATAATGATGTTCTGCCACTAATACGACTGTCGTTCGTGATTGAAAAAAGGGTTTCTGACACTAATATATTGTAATATTAGTAAGTTAATTAAGCACTTTGAAAAGTTTTACTGCTCTACTTGTATAGTAGAGAAAGGTCTCAGAAATATATGTTACTCTTATGACTAAATTACCATCAGTATTTTTACCTTTGTAAATGATTTTTTTCGTCCTTGGAATAATATTTATTACTGATTACTATATACACGGTGGAGCCATGTTGCAGTTATATTATGTTTGTGACACGAATGGGTCGGCTTGACCTCGGCATGTACCACGCTCTCACAGAATACCAACGAAAAATAGCAGCTTAATGCTGCTGTGTTTTGTATGGTGAGCGTTGAGCACTTGAGACGCTTTTTACTGGAAACGAGCTATTCCATTTTAGTACTTAGTGATAGAGCATCTACATTTTGGCTCCTAATCGAGGTTGGATAAAGATGTCTATGGACCACAGCATCCGCTTCCCATCAATTTTAATTCTTTAAAAAATAAATTATTTTACATACAATTTTTGTTCATGGAATCATAATTTAAATTAAATTTAACCAACCTGTTGTTTCATTGATGTTAAAAAATGGCGTGAATGGATTTCCCTCAGACACGAGACCGTATCTCACTTGCCTGGGAGCACCTTTGTCACCATCTTCAGCACGCACCTTCACAATCATATCGCCAGGGGCCACTTGACGGGGTAGATGGGTTATAGGGGGCGCTGATGTAAACACAGGAGGCATGTCTTGCACATCTTGGACCACTACTACAACTTCCAAACCAGCTATGTTTCTTGTATCCTTGCCAATTTCGGCATAAGGATCCTGAAATATTTTATCAATATTTTAAAGATTAACCTGATAATAATAGTAATATAGAATTTCTTCATCTATGAATTTGGTATTTAAATTTAAAAATAATATTGTGGTAATTTTTTTCATACTATATCTCAATTAATAAAGGATAATGCATAATTCTTTATTGCATGTCACAAAGTATAAAGTTGGAACAACATATTTACAGAACATGTGACATCCTGTACGGGCGTAGCATATTAAAACAGAGTTTAAATTTTAATTTATATAGAATTTCATTCAAATTACAGTATTTATAGTACACAATATATAACTTATATTATAAAATTTCAGACTAAATAATACTTATACATTAGTTTTAAAAATTAAATTTCATTAAATATTGTCAACTGATCATTCGTCATTTATATTATGTAAATAAAGTTTAAAAATATTGATGAAAAATACTAATAATGTCAAATATGTAAATAGAAATAAAGAAAATTGTCAAATAATTAAAATTGATTTATAATTTATCATTAAAATATTCATTCAAACTGTAATATGTTTTTACAATAAGCATTTTCTTGAGTACTATTTCAAATTTACGTCACTGGAGGGCTTTTATTGTATTAGGTAAATAATTGTAAACCCTTGTAGTCATATAGTGACCATTTTAATATAATGTGAGATGTGTGGCAGGAGCAACCAGATTATAACCTCGGCGTGTGCCGTAGCGACTGGGTCTATCTTCAAATCGCTGGAAATAATGAGGATTTTTCCTAACAAATCGGCATAATTCAAAAATGTACATGCTCGTTACAGTTAGTAAGTTATATCTGGGTAACAACCTTCGACATGAATCTCTTGGAGCTGCGAATGTGATGTTTCTAAGGCAGCGTTTTTGGAGCATGGATACCGCGTGTACCTCGGTAGAGTTTCCCCAGAATATGATGCCGTATCTTATCCAGGCAGCTGCGTGGCTGTGGTACGCAGTAAGTGCGCACTGCTCATTAGTATCCTTACGTAGCTCACGCAGGGCATAATAGCAAAAACTGCTCAACTTACTCAAACTCTTTCTACGTGAGTTTTCCATGAAAAAGTTGAGTCTATTATTATCCCGAGGAATGAAAATGTGCGAACTTCCTCGATACTTATACCTTGGTAAGATATAGCGAGCGGGACTTCTGATCTCTGATATGGACGAAACTGCATTATTTGGTCTTTTCAAAATTTAGTAATAAGTCTAAAACCTCTAATTCATTCACAATTTTTCTAAGGCATTGGGTTAATTTTGCCTGCAAACTACTTAGATTTTTTTGTTTACAAGTAATTATAACTGTCGCGTCATCTGCAAACAAAACGACTCTATGTGGTGCTACTGAAGGAAGTTCGTTGTATAAATAGAAAACAATAAGCATCCTAGGACATTACCCTGCGGTATAGAACCTGTTACTGTTGCAGTGGACGAATTCATGTCATTTATCAGTTTTCGATATTCATTTATATGTGATACCTGCACGTACTGTTTTCTATTCGCAAGATAAGAAGAGAGCCATTCGTGCGGTTTCCCTCGTATACCTAGCGAATATAGCTTTTCCAGCAAGGGTCCATGCAAAACGCGATCGTATGCTTTGGACATGTCCATAAAAATAGCTATAGCACATCTTCCTTCATTTAGAGCATTCTGAATTTCTAAGATGCAGTCAAATACAGCGGATGTAGTAGAATTATCTTTTCGGAAACCATGCTGATATTTACTAAAAATGCTGTATTTTTCAAAAAAATTATATATTTTACTACAAATTATTTTCCCAAAAATTTTTGTAATTACAGACAGTAATGCAGTGGGGTGATAATTGGATACAGCAGTTTTATCGCCTTTTTTAAAAATAGGTTTTATCACGGCTAATTTTAGATTTTCCGGAAAAACGCCATCCCTATACGATTGATTTATAAGAAAAGTTAAGGGCTTTACAAACTCATCTACGCAATATACGAGTAGAGTAGCTGGGATTTCATCATATCCGCAAGAATTGTTTCTTTTTAGTCCCATTATCGCTCTCTCATATCTCTTAGATATTGCCTCAGTAGAGAGTTCGGTGGACCGTGCAGCGTGAAACACGCTTTTATATTGGTCTGTACTGACTGCCCACTGATCCAGTTCTATGGAAGACGAGCTACCACTCAAGATTGCGTTTGGTAGGTCGAGCGGTGTGGCATTGTGACAGATATAAGATGTTGGCGCCATTCGGTACACTAATCAAACCGGAAACATATCGCCAAACCACGCTGAGTCGGACGCTTGCCGTCGCCGTACTTAAGAAAATATATTTCAAAATGTATAAATACTATTACTAAAACTACTATTACATTATAGCAGCAAACTAAGCAATATTAAAAAATTTTTCGTGATTTTTGGTAAGTGATTACTGATTACATAGTTTTTTGAAATATAAGTTGACTAAGTGTGGGTTAGTCACTTAAAACAATAAATAAAGACCGACATTGTGTAATTGTTAATCCGCATTGTTTTCAAGCCGTTTAACTTGTTGGGATAACAGCAATGTTGATATTAATGGGCGAAACCCTTTCTATAAGGCCAGTCTTTGCTCAGCTGTGGTTTCAAGTAAGGCAATGAATAACTACCGCCTGAGCAGAGTTTTACGATTGCCGGTGTTCCGTTCAAAATATGTAAGGAGGTCGTGATAATTGAATTAATTGTTTTACTTACCACCGCTAATAGTGTTAAGTGGTACATAGACTGTGCTTCGAAATCTAGTGAGCCAACAAGGAAAATCGTGCCTTCTGTATTTTCTGTTGATACTCGGCGCTGTCGAATCGCAAAAAGCGGCGATCCCTGCATTGAAACAAGAAATTAGGTTCTTATAATAATACATAATTGAAATTCAACGGGCGTTCGTTTGTGTCATCGTTATACCGTGTGCTGGCGGTTCAAAAAAATCAAGCGCACTATTTTATTTTGTTGCTTAGTAAAGGACATCTGACAGATGTCGAAACTATCTTTATAATGATCAGATAAACATACTTGTGACGGAGATCGCATGGTCTGTGTAATGTTCACATAGATCGATTCTTGGATAGGCCCGGCATTTCATAATAACTGTAGCGCAATTTTGGAAAGTATTTTTTATTTTTTAACAAGCATTTGGAGAAGAAGTTAGGTTAGGTTTCATGTCCCTATAATATATACATGTATAAAATATAAGCTAAAATTATTAAAGTTCGTGAGGATACGGTTTTCTTTAATAAAGCATGTAGCTGGCGATAAAATGATCTCAAGTTACGGCTGCCAGACCGTTCTCCACGCTGTGTAAGAAATTTAATTGGTTCGAGTCTTCTAAATGTTCAGTAGTTTTGCAATCATCTGGAGTCGCAAACTCGTCGTCCTGCGCCCAACCCATCGCATTGCAACAGTGGCCTTTCGAAAATTTATCATCAAACTCGAATACTAAATAATTATAAACGTTTTTTCTCAAGTATCTACGTTTTAATTTTCTTTAAATTTCAATATCTTTAAATTGTTGTTGTTACTTTTAATCGCTTTAAATGAAATATCCAATAATGGATTCCAGTGTAATATTCATTCTCACATGACGTGAAACAATAAACTTAATTTCATGGGAGGCGGAGAGACACGTCAACGTGATATCATGGTGAAAATGAGCCCCATTAGCGCACAGGCGAAACTTCATTATGCGGTTACAGCGAAACGCGTGTCGAACACGAAGCCAGTAAACCCGGCAGCATCATTAAACGACTCTAATCATCAACCGCTATCAAGTCCTTCGTTTGAAATTCGATTGAATAATGCATCTTACCCAAAGCTCCAATTCTAAAGGCTTCGGCGTCAGTGGATTCTTCCTCGCTATAACTATCTCGAGGTCCGTTCCCCTCTTAGCGTCCTGTAAATGTTTTTTTTTAGTAATCAAATCGTAGCAATGTATTTGATTTATCAAAACAGAGAAAAAGCGTACAAGGATTTGTGTTATAATGTAAACGAATGCTTGAAATAATTAAAAAAAATTAAGTAGTAGTGTGATTAAATAACCAATATTACTATTTTAAAACTGATAAAAATAATAATATTAATATTTCATACCTCAGGCACCAATATAATGCCAGGCTGATGAGGAAAAATGGTGTCCCTGGGTGTAGTGGCATTTGTTCCAGTGATGGAACACGCAATACGAGAACTGCGCCCTCTGGTGTTGCGAACAGATAACCGGAAATCCACGTAACGACCCGGTTCAAGTCGTCGGAGAAGAATTACGTTGGCTTGGCAAACGGAATTATATCTCGTGCAAGGCAAGGTTTCTATGCCTACATCCAGACGGCCCATTTGACCTGTTAAAAAAGTTACATATTAAAATGTCGTTCCTACTTAATTTGCATTAGATGATTGATGGATTTCAACAGCGTATATCGATTTTATAGCAAAGGTCTGATTTCTCAATTATCGGAACAAGTTATCCATCAAATAAATTATAAGCTAACTGAATATAAAACAATTAAACAATTTCATACTTAAAACTCTAATATTTCATTTGTTTATATTATATTTTATCAGACGAATAACTTTTATCTGATAAAATTAAAAAGATCAGCCCTAACATGTAAAGCTGAAAATGAATACTCATATAAGCTATTAAAAAACCTACCAATATAATCAAAGAATCTATAAAGTTTTATTTTTAATTACCAGATTAAAGTAATTCATAGATAAACTATTAAAAAAACAAATTACAAAATTCAGTTCAATGTAATAATAGTTCAATTGTTTTATTTTAATATTCAGTCAGGTTATAATTTACTCCACGTGTAACTGTTGTACTTGTCTGTCGATTGAAAAATCAGACCTAAAGAATAAAAAAGTGAGTTGCATTGTATATTAATTTTAAATAAATATATATATATATAAAAAATTTATTAATTATTGAGCTTTCATACACACCTATAAGTTCGAAGTGCAGCGGGTATGAAATACACACCTATAAGTTCGAAGTGCAGCGGGTATGAAATACACACCTATAAGTTCGAAGTGCACTGGGTTGCTATAAGTTCGAAGTGCATCGGGTTGTTATAAGTTCAAAGTGCACCGGGTATGAATACTATAGGTAAGTTCGAAGTGCAGCGGGTATGAAATACACACCTATAAGTTCGAAGTGCAGCGGGTAGTCGAAGTCGGGGTCGGAGGCGCGGACGCGGTAGATGACGGAGCCTACGGGCGCGTCAGCAGGGACCAGCACTAGCCGCATCAGGGTGCTCGGGTCGAACACTGGCTCGCCGCACCGCGCTGGCCACGCGTACAGCGCCAGAAGCACCACCAGCGCCGACTTGTGCGTCATCCTATTATGAAGCACAACATATTTATATTGCAATAATTTCATCTAAATACATCATCACTCAGACCATCACAAGTCTGATGCTGATGGCTGATGTGCTGAACATAAGGGAGACCCCGAAAGAATATAATAGGTCCTTCCATATGAAATTGGCGTTTTGTACGGGAGGAATATAAAGTCAATTTTTGTTTGTAAAATATATTTAATTAATAAAAGTATGCACCGTTGTTATTTATGCACTGTTGCCATCTCATAGGTAGTTCATTGATCCCTTTACTAAAAAAAAAACATGGGGGCGAGAATCAATAAACTCTTTGAAGGCGGTTTGGACTGCCGCATCGGAGTTGAATTTTTTTCCTTGCAAGAAGTTGTCCTAATTCCGGAAAAATGGTAATCTGTTGGAGCAAAGTCCGGGGAGTACGGTGGATGTCGTAGACATTCCAATTTTAGATCATCTAGCTTAGTGGTTATTTGTTGTGCAGTGTGTGGTCTTGCGTTGTCGTGAAGCAGCAGTGGCCTAGAGCGATTGACCAATCTCGGTTGCGTAGCAGCCAGTTCTTCCTTCTTGGTTTGCAGTTGCTGACAATAGATATCTGCCGTAATCGTTTGACCAGATTTTAGAAAGCTTTAGTGTATGACACCGGCGCTAGTCCACCAAACACTCACAAGTAACTTTTTATGAGTCAATTTTCGTTTAGGGCGGGATTTGGCTGGGTCTCCAGGGTTTAGCCATTGCGACGAGCGCTTCCGATTATCGTACAGTATCCACTTTTCATCACAAGTAATGATTCGATTTAAAATCGATACATTTTTGTCTCGCTTGAGTAAAGTAACACAGCAGTCACGCGTGTTTGTAAGTTCGATTCACTCAAGTCATGAGGTTCAATTCGTTATTAAGCAATGTATTATCATATCATATCATCATACATATTGTGTAGAGGTAGATTTAGTTTTTTATTTCCGATTTGTCGTGATACAGTCTCATCACTTATCTCGAAGCCTGCAGCTGTCTCTGAAGTGCTTTGTAATGGATCCGCTTCCACAATAGCCTTTAATTATTTATTTTACACTTTGGTCTCCGGCCGTCCACGGGGTTGGTTCTGAAGATCGAAATTTCCAGAACGAAAACGTAGAAACCAAAAACGTACCGTGCTTTCTTTTGCGACACCAGCGCCGTAGACATCACTAATCCTTCGAGCTGTTTCTGAGGCACTGGTGCCATGGTAGAACTCGTACTCGTAAATATACCGATATTATATGTTTCCATTGTGCGGTAATAAGCGAAAAAAAATAACGAGGAAAAAATAAATGAATGACTATTTTCAAAACTCAAATGTACCAGCTAAATGAATTTATAAATTTGAATTTGGAATTCTTAAGTCAGCTCAAATTCTAATTTCGTCCCCACTTGCCCGCGCGTCGTATGCTATGTACCGACATGTTCATCATCATCATCATCATCGTCACAGCCCTTCACAAGTCCACTGCTGAACATAGGCCTCCCCCAAGTAATGCCACAAAGCACGGTCCTGAGCCACCTGCATCCATCGACTTCCTGCATATCTTACCAAGGTCGTCACTCCATCTAGTGGGGGGTCGCCCTACACTACGCCTACCGGTACGAGGCTGCCACTCGAGAACCTTTCTTCCCCTTCGGTTATCGGTTCTTCGAGCTATATGGCCGGCCCATTGCCACTTCAGCTTACTAATCCGTTGGGCTATGTCGGTCACTCTGGTTTTACTGCGGATATCCTCATTTCTGAGTCTATCACGCAGAGAAACTCCGAGCATAGCCCTCTCCATAGCTCGCTGAGCGACCTTGAGCGTCCTCATACGGCCAGCAGTGAAGGACCACGTCTCAGATCCGTAAGTCATCACTGGCAACACGCACTGGTTGTACACTTTAGTTTTCAGAGATTGAGGTATACCTGACGAGAAGATGTGTCGTAATTTCCCGAACGCTGCCCAGCCGAGTTGAATCCGTCGATTGACCTCTCGGTCGAAGTTGGACTTACCTAGTCGGACTATTTGTCCCAGGTAAACGTACTCGTCAACAACTTCGAGCATAGTGCTCCCAACAACTACCGGCATAGGTGTGACATGGACATTAAACATGATCTTTGTTTTGTCCATGTTCATCTTAAGACCTATCCGTTGGGAGGCACTATTGAGGTCATTGAGCATAGTGCTTAAGTCCTCCAGCGATTCTGCCATAAGGACTATATCGTCGGCAAATCGAAGGTGAGTGATGTACTCGCCATTGATGTTAATACCGTATCCTTTCCAGTCCAGTAGCTTGAAAACGTCTTCCGAAGCAGCGGTGAAGAGTTTCGGGGATATAACGTCACCCTGTCTTACACCTCTCTGCAGTTGGATAGGTTTCGAGCTCTGGTTCTGTACTCGGATAGTCATCGTAGCCCTACTGTACAAACACTTCAGCACTTTGATATACCGACAGTCAACTTGGCACCGCTGAAGAGACTGCAGCACCGCCCAAATTTCGACGAAATCAAAGGAAGTGGACCTGGTCGAGCCCCGACGGTTCGACAAAAAATGAGATTGACTTCATTATGACGACCAGACGCCAACTGTTAAGTGATGTCTCAGTGATCGCAAGGGTGAAAACTGGCAGCGATCACCGAATGGTTAGAGGCACACTGAACCTAAACGTTAAGTTGGAGAGGTCTCGTCTAATGAAGTCAACGCTCCGTCCCCCCTCGTGCTCTAATCCAAAATCCCGAAAACTTTCAGCTCGAGTTACACAACCGCTTTCAGTGCCTACAAGATTGCAATGCAGTGGACGATATGAATGACAAGCTCGTGGAAACTGTCCATGCGGTCGGAGCTAAGTTCTGCAAGACCCACCGCAGAATAACACAAAAACTCTTCGATCACACTCTTAATCTCATGGCTGTTAGACGGGAGATGAGGCTGCAATCGTCAACAGATTTGACAGCATACAGGCAACTGAACAGACAGATCTCCAAATGCATGCGGCGAGACTTACGCAACTTTAATACTGCTCGTATTAAAGAAGCGATCGAGCGGAACCAGGGCTCCAAAGTCTTTGACAGAGATCTGTCTGTCCGTAAGAGCCAATCGTCAAAGCTGAAGACTGAGTGTGGCAGCATCGTTTCCGGGACACCTGAGATTTTGAGTGAGATTGAGAAGTTCTATGGACAGCTGTACACATCATCGTTGGAGCCACACGTAAGTGTGAGTAACGATCCAAGAGCAAGCCTTATCCGATACTATTCCGATGATATCCCGGACGTCAGTCTAAGCGAGATTAGAATGGCTCTTCAGCACCTTAAAAACGGCAGGGCCCCAGGTGAGGATGGAATTACAGCGGAGCTTCTGAAAGCGGGTGGAACACCGGTACTTGAAGTCCTTCAGAAGCTCTTCAATTCCGTCCTCCATGGTGACACTACTCCAGAGGCGTGGAGCAGAAGTGCGGTGGTCTTGTTCTTTAAGAAAGGCGACAACGCTCTCTTGAAGAACTACAGACCGATTTCCCTTCTGAGCCGCGTCTACGTGCTGTTTTCGAGAGTCATTACGAATCGTCTCGCACGCAGACTCGACGACTTCCAGCCTCCCGAACAAGCCGGTTTCCGAAAAGGCTTCAGTACCATAGACCACATACATACCCTGCGGCAGATTGTACAGAAGACTGAAGAGTACAATTTGCCACTTTGCCTGGCGTATGTGGACTATGAGAAAGCCTTCGATTCCGTCGAAATTTGGGCGGTGCTGCAGACCGACATGTTAGTAATCACTAATACTGTAAGTAGAAAGCTCGTTAGATACTTATTTCATTAGGTTTATCATATTTATGCCTTTTTCTTAACGCCAAGCCAGTCGCTTCTTATTTTTATTACGGTTATTTCCCATTTTAATTTTACGTCGTCCTGTTGCGTAATGTATATTCTGATCGTAAGCGACACAACCTCCCCGTTCAAAGGCCGAAGCGAAGTGACCGTGCGGCAGTAATTTCTTTTTACAGTGAAAATAATGGTATTTAAAAAAAAGTAAATAACATAAGCACTGCTTTATAGTTAGTTCAGTTACTCGTAGTATGCAAAGTTTCATGATCTTATTTAAAGTATTTTATGAATAACAGCGGTTTATTGTTTATTTTGGAGGTAACTTTGGATTTTTTTCTATCGAGAAAATTTTACGAAATCGTGTTTTCGTCTAACATAATCCTTAACATTAATCCTCAATTTTACCATATATTTATTTCAAAATTAATGCTGCAATATTTTCGGCATAACGAAGGATCTTGCTAAGCCATTTGAGATTATATTTCCCCTTAACCAAAGAGGAGATATTTCCGATCAAAGTGGCCAGTACGACAAAACGCTAATTTCATATGTAGGGACCAATATTATAAACAGCGGTATCCGATTTTGAAAATACGAGTAAATAAGGCTTCTTATTTTATTTGAAATTATCCCAAATTGCATGTATCGATCCTTAAGGGCTTATACTACCTCAGCTCAAATTCTAATTTCGCCCCCACTTCCCCGTGCGTCGTATGCTATGTACCGACATGTTTGTCATCACTAATACTGCAAGTAGTGGGCTACAACGTTTTTGCCTACCGATTGATCCTTAAGGGCTTATACTACCTCAGCTTAAATTCTAATTGCACCCCCACTTTCCAGCGCGTCGTATGCTATGTACCGACATGTTTGTAATCACTAATATTGTAAGTAGATAGGTCGTTAGATACTTATTTCCTTAGGTTTATCATATTTATGCCCGTTTCTTTACGTCAACCGAGTCGCTTCTTATTTTTATTATGGTTATTTCCCATTTAATTTTACGTCGTCCTGTTGCGTATTGTGCATTCTGATCGTAAGCGACCCAGCTTTTCCGTTCGAAAGCCGAAGCGAGACTAATCGGGTGATCGGGCGGCAGGGAACAAGCTTCAAGAGTCCGATAGTCTAGGTAATTTCTTTTTACAGTGAAAATAATGACAATTAAAAAAAATAAAAACATAAGCCCTGCTTTTAGTTCAGTTAGTATGCAGAGTTTCATGATCTAATTTAAAGTATTTTATGTATACCTGCGGTTTATTGTTCAGTTTGGAGGTAATTTTTCTATCGAGAAAATTTTACGGAATCGTGTTTTCGTCTAACATAGTAACATAACATTAATCCTCAACTTTACCATATGTTTATTTTAAAATTAATGCTGCAACATTTTCGGCATACCATTTCAGCGTAGCACAGGCCTTAAGAATGTGTGCGTGTGCAGTAAAATGATTTAAAATAATGAATTACCACGCATTTTGAATTTAAAGATTAAAAAGGTCAGAATGTTTGAGATTTGTTTTAATTAATTTTTCTTCACCATTTACCTTTTTACATATTCTGAACATTCTATGCAAAGTTGGCCGGTTATTGCAAAATAACCCTGTAGATATGTATGGTTGGTTTTTCTGAAAAATCTTAAAATAATTGTTAAATTATGATAAAATTTTGTATTTAGATAATACTTTACTTTTCAAGTCTATCAAGATAGATTATATATTTTTTCAAAAGCTCAGAAAAGCTCGGTCACCCAGGTACTAAATGCTTAAATGTGTTTGAATGATTGTTATAATTAATTTTTACACGGCTAAACAACACCGCTAAATATATCTTGATGCATCCTGAAGACGGTAGACGATATAGGTTGGTCTCTTTTTACATTATAAGTTTTTGTTACTGGTTGAGAAGCGTTGGTAATTATTGTCGATAAAAAAGGTACTATGAAAAATTGGTCCGAGCAAATAGTGATGTAAATGATGTGTATAGTATGAACAAGCGCAAGTAAGTGCCAACTGTTACTCTACTCCAAAGAGTCAGTAATTCCTTCACGAGGCCTTATTCCTTTCGGCATACGTACAAAGTTCCAGAATGTATACACGGTTTATCCATTTTTACACCTGGTTGTAACACGAACAGGTCGGCTTGACCGGGGAAGGACCACGCTCTTACAGAAAACTAGCGTAAAATAGCAGCTTAAAACGGTTGTTTTTTTGTATAGTAAGTGTAGCGAACCGGAAACCCCTTTTTACCGGAAACAAGTCATTGCATCTTAATCCTCTGGGGTGACAACGCATCTGCATTTTGATTCTTAATATAAGACATATGTAGATCTCAAAGTTCTACAACATATATGTACCTACTTACTATCAGGTAGACTGTGAACGAATTTGTCACACTTATAATTTTTAAAGAAGGAGGTTTTCAAAAATTGGGAAGTTATCAAATCGACTGTACCATGTTCTCTTTTTGCATACTTTTTTAGTTTATAGCTTCTAAAGTCGGGCCTTTCAATCTTCTTTATACTATTTCTAAGCACCAACTTCAGAAGCTGTTATGTGGAAATTATTTCTTATTTTTATTTATTTGGAGTCTACTTTTATTTTTTTTTTAAGTTTCGTTTGTATAAAAATTCTTAAATCTTTATAATTTTATGCTGATTTATCAGTACGACGATGTAGTTAATTCGTATTTAAGATTCGTTTTCTGATTACGATGAATTATGGTCGTCATAATGTGTACTCATTTTCTAGTCCTGCTTAAATTCAATTCCAAAAGAACGTATTAATTAAACAAATATTTACATGTAAATTTATTCATAGTTTTTAAGTTTGTTTATCTTTATATCTATATATTATTGATATCTATTACTTGTCAAGTACAAAGATACAACAGGAAATTATGGTAGCAATATTCTAGTAAAAGTAAGATCGTAATAAAATTATTTAATGTATTATAAAACAGACATGACAGTCATTTCATAAAACAAAAGAAATTTTAAAACAATGGAAAACATACATAACGAGTTTGACCCACTTTGTTACGAACACAGTAGTGGTAATTAATTTTAAAATTATAAACAATAGTACTTAACTCGGTGACTTGGAAGAATATATTACAATATTTAAGTTTAAATTACTGCTAAGTAAAGGATACTCTAAAATGTAAAAACTCGAATTTCGCAATGGAAAATAGTAGGTATGAAATAATACGGCTGTCTTAGACCATTCAACCCAATGGTCTAAGACGGCTGTGCTGTGTTCTGAACAGGAAGTAGTAGTTCTCCATAACTTTGCAGGTTTAAACTGGTTAAAATTTTCAGTTTACAGTCATTGGGCCCATGGTGATCTATTTATTTTGTGCAGAATTAACTACCTTAGTTCTTAAGTATCCAATTTTAAATTTCTTTGCAAAAATTTATGCAGATTACAAAATTAATAGAGAAAATGTTACGTCGATAGTGATATCTCCATTTTACAACACTTACATGGAATAATTATTATGATAACGGTATTAATGGTAACGGTATTATATATATATATATATATATATATATATATATATATATATATATATATATATATATATTTGTTGATTTCAATGCCTAAACAAAGATGAGAGTGAGTGATTAAGGAGAAATGATAAGACAAAAATCTTGCAAGGCTTTTGGCTAGCCTTGTATCTACATGCATAAATCTGGTTACTTAGTTCTACGTTGCTCCCTTATCTGTTTGGTTGCAGTTGTGCAAGTAACGCCGACAACGAACAAGTTCACTGCCTCGGGAACATGAAGCAAGTTTCAACTAAAGTTCTAGATACTCGTAAACTGTCAAAGAACGGAATTAGTCAAGTGTCGACTTGAATTTTCTGAATTCCATTTCAGTAATTTGAATTTATTACATTAGAGAGTTTTGTGATTTTGGCAATGTATATCATTTGATACTTGACATCACAGTGATATCGTTTTTTATTTATATACGTATTATAATATCAGCATCATCTTGATAAAATTAGAAGAAAAAAAAAACTATGATTGCCAACCCGCCTACTATGACAAATATGGCGTGGCAACTATGGCAAATATGAGGCAACCGATAGATGAGTTTTTTGTTCAGGAATTGACTTTCGACAGACTGACTATAAATTCACGCACAATATGTATCATAAATGAAATGAATATCTAAGGAGGCTTAGGTTTATTATAGAATCCGTCTTACAAGAGATGCAAGGTTTCGTGATAAATAAAATAATAAAATGGGAAGGGGGTAAATTATAAAAGTTTTTACTAGAGTTCTATATAGAACCGTTTACAATTATAATTAAGAAGATGGAAACGCCGTCGTTGAACTCGACGATTAGTTTCAATATTAGGTCCTGTTTTGGAATTCTTTTAAATGTTAAGGGTTACAATAAGTTTACATTGAACTCCGGTTATAAGTTAACAACTGTAATATAACATAATATTATATTATGTTCGAAAGTCTAGAATACGTTAATATTCGTACAGATTTGTTAAGCAACTTTGATGTGTATCTAACTGGAGGTAGTAACTACGCATTTCACAACTAATTAATCAGACTCAGCATCTGACCATTTATTGGCTGTCAGTTGAAAATCTTGAGTTTATGCGAGATAGTTCCTGTGTAGCAACGATGACGAATATAGACTGGAACGGGTTCGAGGTCTGATTTATTGCGGCCACTCGTGGCGTCGCATCGACCATGAGTTTCCGCCGAACATCACGAACCAAGGTGAAATATTTATATAAGGATCTCTCGGAACTTTAAATATTGTTGCGTGTTTACAGTAAACTTTATAAACGTACTAGTGTAAATAAGTAACCTCCAGATGCTTTAATAGTCGCTTTTTTAGTCAGTCGATCTTGGAGACATTTGTTTTTTGTTATGAATAATTTGTATTTTGAAACTAGATTTTCGTACAATGCGAAAATTTATTAAGTTATGAAAACTAATGTTGACGTAAGATGTTGGTGGTAAGCCTTTTATCTGATGATGCCTCGTATAGAGGCGAAACACTTGTATTATCGGTATTAGCGGTGCATCTTTCCTATTGTAGTGATGTTGGGATTATTGGGGACGGGGATAGTGCACACAATTGAGGGAGGGTAGGAGATGCTCTTCAAACTAGGTAAGATACATCAATTTATTACGCGTATCTTATCAAATTAATTTTTAACACCTTTAATATAATGAACTTCAGCAAAGTAACGCCTGAGTCTAGTAATTAACTAGGTTTTTGTGTTTAAATGAGTATCTATGTTAAAATTAGTAGTGGATATTTATTTCACATGTATTAGGATAAATGTAACCAGCATAATATATTTAATTTGTTTCATCATGTTTTATACGTGGGAGAGCCAAGCTGCGGTTCCATTAGTAGTATAGTTGTAACACGAACTTTCAAAGTTGGACCAAGTTCTCACAGAATACCAGCGTAAAATAGTAGCTTAATGCTGCTGTGTTTCGTATAGGTGAGTTAAGAGCACCGGATACCCTTTTTTCCGGTTATGAGGAATTCCGTCTTAGTCCTCACAGGTGACAACGCATCTGCACTTTTAGAGAGATATATGTAGGTATCTATGGGCCACAGCAACCACTCACAATCAGGTGGACTGTGTGCTCGTTTGTCACCCTATCCTATATAAAAAATCATTAGAAATGTCAACAGACTTTTCAAAAATGCGCCAGCTGCAAGCACCAAATAGCAATTGCCCATTCTAACCCATTGCAATTACTTATATATTTACTTATATATTAATAGCGTAAGAACCGGGCCGACCGAACAACTAAAACGGAACAATGCATTGGCCCTAAAATTACAGTTTAGGGCCAACGCGAATCGCGAATCGTTCGGCGCGCGCAGGACAGATTTGCCTGTCACAAATATGTCTAGTTGCGTGGTAAAAGAATGCAAAAATTACGATACAAAGATTTAAAAAAAAACATGGGATATCGTATCATCGGTAAAATAACCTTATATTAATTTTGTTACAATTAAATTATTATATAAATGCATTAAGCTTTATTTTACAGTTAGTTTAGTTACGTTACCAAGATTAGGCCAGGGTTGGATTCAGACCCTCAAAAATATTGTATATGGAAAATAAAATTATACTATTTTAAAAAATTATATCACGTTTGACGTTTCATAATTATTTTTTCCCATGTACCAGGATTTTGGTGTCACGCGTTTAGTTTATCTAAACGTTTCGTTTTTTGACGGTTTTATTTTTATTTCTGTTTAATTTTTGTCTAAAGAACTTAGTATAAGTTACATTTTGAATATTGGTACCTAATATATTTTATATTCAATAAGGGTAAAACGAAAAAAATACAAAATAAAAGGATCGATCGATCATCGATTGATGAAAAAGGGAGCTAATTCGAATTTTATTAAAAAACGCGTTACTCACGTACCTACAATACATAAATTCTCGATATCGTAGGGTTAATAAAAAATATTAAAATTTAAAAGGACCCAATAATAATACAAGGTGACCTTTAGGTAAAATTATGGTATTTTCGCTTAGTATTATGATGATACTATGTACTACAAACTATGAAATAATGGTACAATTAGAATAATTATACAACAAAATCCGACCCTGGTTACGTCGTGTTTTGATATAACGTTTGTGTTATGACAGATGCGCTACTTTTTCTTGTATAAAAAAGTTATGAGTAAAATATTTAGATATGCCTATCCTTCCTTTTGAAATCTTTGTTCTCACCACGCTGAGCAAGCCGGTTTGTGCTGCTGCCCAGCACCAATAAGTTAATTGTGGACCACGCGTAAGGTTGGGCTTTGGACAAAAACGAAATTCGGCATAATAGGCCTTTATACCCAAATTATAAAAGAAACATAATTAATATAATTTAGATAAATAAACTTCTTCTTCAGTACAGCGTAATAAAACCAAATCGCGCTTATTCGAGATTAAAATTTCCTTTAATACAGGTCATAACTTTAAAATTGCATAAATTATGCTATATGGATGAAATAGATTACTATTAAACCTTTGAACGTGTAAATTTTCTTTATGTATGTGCCAATAAAGGCTTTTTGGACAGACAGAGCAGCTATTATGGGTAGTTTGAAAGCTTCGGAGAAGTGATTAGGGAATTATCTCGACACTACGAACAGAAATTTCTGCATTGGAATAATTAGTTGTAAAGGGTTTTATTAGTGTATCCATTTGAATTTACTGCCTTGTGTTCCGTAATCTAACCAAACACATATGTATATACACGGTAATTGCATTAGGTACACTAATTTATTTAAAGTTATTTATTTTTAAAATAACACGCTTTTTCATATTTGAGAACACACTATTAAGATTAATATCTTGAAATGGGTAAAGGTACGCCATATCGCCATACAGCATACACAGCGGGATATACGCGGCAAAAATGGCAGGCGCACGACGCCACTTCGACTGACCCCAGCATAATAAAGCGCGTTGTTCCCTTTTGGTCACGGCATCCCATTACCATAGGCCATAACACTAGTGTGTGAGGAGCGGCCCGCATTGGTGATAGCCATTCACCTCCCGCTTATTATAAAATCTACTATAGGAACAGTCTCATATTAACGCTGAGTTAAAAGCCGATCGATTTTAACATAGGTCACGTGCTTCGTTAAGACATTAGAATGGTGTTAGTTATTTTAAGGTTCTTAGAGTACCTATATTAAATCAATTACGATTCCAGGTTATTGCATGATAACCGTTTTTGTTTCACTAGTGAATTTGAAAATCTGACAAACTTGTTAACATGACATCATACAATCACATTACATGAGCATGTAATAGTGGAGACGAACTGTCCACTATTAACAGACTCCGAGTGGTTTTCTTTAAGGGGAGAAATGAAACTACTGTTTATAAGCAAAGCGGAGTATGAATTTAGAATGTACTGTCGAATGGGATTCGGAATGGAATATCTTTTGCATCAACCTTGCCTATATTTATATGGCTGGCTCACTATTGACTTGCCAATGGTAACAATTAATATTTTGCCTAGCCAATTATATTGCTTATTTTATGACCAATGAAAACTATTTAAAATATACAATTATCTACGTTTCGTTTCCCGGCGTGAGACTTGTTTGTTGTTCACGAAGCTACGTCGCTGGACCGGGCTATATAAGACATGCAGATCGGTGCGCACGCGTAGTCGGCGGGCGGCGGCGGTGTGGAATACAGCTCCGGAACAGCAAGAGGAAACGAACTGCGGCGTTGAAGAAACGGCTCACCATTGGTCGACGGATACGTGACGATAGCGGCGTGTGAAGTCGGTGTGGCGCTGAATGATATTTGCGGCTGCTTCTTGTTTCTTTATAAGAACGTCAAATTATCTATATACAGTCCGCAGTATCTCAGTAGCCAAGAATTGGTGGTCCAAAAGAAGTGGTGGTCCATTGGTGTCGATGAAATGCTCAACGTCGTTCTTCGGTGTTAATTTCATTGAAGTTATTCTTGTGATACCAGGGTATTCTTCGAGGATCTTGTGATACGGTTGTTGCACATCTATGCTTCTTATTGTGGGCAGATTGGTTGCTTGTACAAAAGACTGAGATGCAAGATTGGTTTTCCCGTCGATGATTCTTCTATTTTTGATGTCGACGACCAACTGGTGATGTTGAAGAAAATCAGCACCGATGATTGGTTTGCTGACTTTAGCGACGATAAATCTCCATTTGAATGGTCGGCGTAGATTAAAATCAAGTTCCATTGTTTTTTCTCCATATGTAGGAATAACCGTATTGTTTGCTGCATAGAGTTGAAAATCTAGTGGCTTCAACTTCTGTCCTTGCTTCGGCGGTAACACTGAGATATTTGCTCCGGTGTCGATAAGGAAAGTAAGCTTGCTTTTTTTATCGGTGACGAAAAGACGGTAGGACTTTGCTATTACGCTGGATCCCGTCGCATCGAGCGTACTAGTTAGTTTTCCGTATTCGTATTTTCATTTTTGAATGTACACGGTGCTGTGCATTTTCTTGCCTCGACCCCGAAACGTCGATGATAGTAGCAGTAAGGGGGATCTTGATGTTGAGCTTATTCGACTTCTACTTGCAGAGCGGTTGCGACGAAAAGGTGATCTTCGGTGTTGCTGATTGCGCTGGTTGTACTGTTGCTGGTAAAAGGTATGATGCTGGGAAGCTTTGAGCGCGGCGACTTCGAATGATAGCTTCCGAATTTCTTCGAGAAGAAACTGGGTATCATTGGCCTTTGTTGAAGTGCCTTCGATGATCGATATGTGTGAGCTACTGCTGTTTTCGATCATCTTGTCCGCCAGGAGTGCCAGTTCGTCGAGCTTCGTCTGCGTGCTGAATGTTTCGCTGACTGCTATTACCGATCGAATATGTGGTGGTAGGTGGTTTACCCACATTAGCCGTAGTGTTGAATCCGGAACTTTATCTCGCGCCAAAGTACGCATTTTGCGTAGGAGTTGTGTGGGTTTCTGGTCTCCAAGTTCTATTTCTGATAGAAGTTTTTGTAGCTGTCGACTGTCGGATTCTTCATATGCGGAGATCAGACGATCCTTCAGTGAATTATACTGGTCGACTGCTGGTGGGTTGTACAACAGGTCCGCAATTTGTTCGATGTCTTGTTTCTCAAGTTGGGCTATCACCATCTGTGCTAATTGCGCTTGGCTCTTCTTTAAACCATTCGTTGCGGCTTCAAAACTGACGAACCAAAGTCGTGGTTTGTCTCTCCAAAACGGTGGTATTCTTAACGATAGAGATATACCGGCGATTTCTGGTTCCTTTACCGGGTTTGATGTATATGTGTTTGCCTCCTGCTCCATAATGACGGCTTGATTACACTGATTTTATATAAACTGAAGTCTTCCTTCTCGGTGTTCGTACGGGTTTCCTTCGCGGTGTTCGTGCAATAGTAGTGGTACGTCGCAGGGTGTTCCTTCTTGGTGTTCGTACCGGATCTTCCCCCTCGGTGTTCGTACGGGGTCACCACTGTAATAGTGGAGACGAACTGTCCACTATTAACAGACTCCGAGTGGTTTTCTTTAAGGGGAGAAATGAAACTACTGTTTATAAGCAAAGCGGAGTATGAATTTAGAATGTACTGTCGAATGGGATTCGGAATGGAATATCTTTTGCATCAACCTTGCCTATATTTATATGGCTGGCTCACTATTGACTTGCCAATGGTAACAATTAATATTTTGCCTAGCCAATTATATTGCTTATTTTATGACCAATGAAAACTATTTAAAATATACAATTATCTACGTTTCGTTTCCCGGCGTGAGACTTGTTTGTTGTTCACGAAGCTACGTCGCTGGACCGGGCTATATAAGACATGCAGATCGGTGCGCACGCGTAGTCGGCGGGCGGCGGCGGTGTGGAATACAGCTCCGGAACAGCAAGAGGAAACGAACTGCGGCGTTGAAGAAACGGCTCACCATTGGTCGACGGATACGTGACGATAGCGGCGTGTGAAGTCGGTGTGGCGCTGAATGATATTTGCGGCTGCTTCTTGTTTCTTTATAAGAACGTCAAATTATCTATATACAGTCCGCAGTATCTCAGTAGCCAAGAATAATTAGGAAATAAAATGTTTTTTTATTTATTCTCGCCTTCCGCGTTATGGTAGCAGCGGAGTATATCTTATTTATTCCCGTTTAGGTTTGATTAATCTGGCTGCTACAAGCATCATATGAAAAAAGTATAAAATAAAATGAAAGTAAGATGATTATTTAAATGATAAGAATGAGGTCTTCTTTTACTATTTATGTATGATTTTTTTAGAATACGGGTGACAAACGAGCGCATAGTCTACACTCTACAGTGATGGTAAGTCGACGCTATGGCGCATAGACGACATGAGGTTATAGGTATTGCACGTCAAATTTTGTAATAAATTACGTTATCTTAGATATTATAAGTAGTGATTGCTAATGATTGTAATCACAGATAAATATAACTATGTATAATCAAAATACATTCTGACTTGGTATTGTGTTATTGTATAAACAAATGTTGGTAATAGGTAGGTACTTACATTGATGTTTAACATTCCTCAACTCAGCAGAACAAAAATTGGCATTGCACGCAAAAAATTTTGCCACCATCAATTTATTTATCCTTGCTATATTAGTAGTTTCTGCTTTTACGAATCCTTCTTCCATGATGCCTACATATTCTACCTACATGCCTACATTTTATCTGTAGATAAGATTTTTACATGTCAAAGCTTTTCTCTAGACCAAGCTTTGCAATCTCATCTCATTTATCCATTTCATTCATCTGATGTTAAAAAGTGGTAGGGTCCTGGTAAACGCTGATAAACATACAATAAATATAATTTTAAACATATATTGAAATCTGATCCTATATCATCTGTATTTTATTGTAACAGCATTGATTGTTTCATATAACAACATCGCACCACCTATGCTTACGTAACTTGAAACATGCATGGGTAGTGCAATGCAAATATTAAAAAATCAATATTGTTAAGCACTTTACGAACATCATAGACGCTGACTGACTATCATTATAATAATATGTAGAATTACAAATATTACATTTTTGTAAACAGTGTGGCACACTTATTCTTAAAATGTCGTAGGTTAAATCGTTGGTCAGAGGTTCAAATTTAAGCTAACGTGTTGGTGACTAATTTCGACCTCTGTAATAATATTATATTATAAAATTTTATAGAAATTACACAATAAGATGAAAGAGAAAGAAACATTCGTTTTACAAATTCTTGTTTTTTTTTTTTTAATTTCTTATTAGGCACTAAACGTTAGGCATTTAAACTTAATGGAGGATGGATATCATCTTAGATATAATTTATTCTAGAGTCTCTGCTATTTGGATTGGTTAGAGAATGTGGTGTGGCCAGGGGAGTAATCCGTTGCTTTAAGACTAGAAACTCATTTTAAGGGTTTCGTCGAATTAAATTTGACTGGTACTTTTTATGTGGTAGAATCACGCTGCGGTTGCGGTACGAATCGTTCTTCTCGATCGGGGAAGGACCACACTCTCAAATACTAATGTTTCGTATGGTGAGCGTTGAAATCCGGAGACACTTTTTACTGGTAACATGGCATTGCATCTTTGTCCTCGGGATGACAACGTATCTACACTGAGGGCTATAATCGAAGATAGGTCTATGGGCTACAGTATCCACTCACCATTAGATGGACAATGGGCTCGTTTGTCACCCATATTCAATAAAAAGACTTATTTAATTATTAATTATTATATGTATAGAAGACTTCTTTATTTATTTTTAATAATTAAGATAAAAAATCAATTAAGTATTTATTACGTACTTTGATTATAATACCTGTCTATATAATCAAAGATTACGTAGTATTCTTGTAAGTATATCAAGTAATTATTAGGTTAAGTAATAGGGTATTTTACACCATGTAAATATATATATATATATATATATAAATGTTAATGAATGATGTTTTAATAAAAAAAAGTTTTGTGAAAAGTAAACGAGAAATATTGATTTCTATTCGTAAAAATGCAATAAATTTTATAATTCAATTTTAAGAATATTTTTTATCTGTGCCTCAAATCTGCAAAACACTATCCGCCTTATTAGATTGCGCCGTGACGTCATTGGTTAAGTGAACTTGCTAATGTGCAGTGTGTTATATCAAAATTTTTCAAGTTATCATTACGATTGTTGAGATGATGGATAAAAATCCAGAATTTTATCTAGTCTAGAGAAAAGCTTTGACATGTAAAAAATCTTATCTACAGATAAAATTATATCTCATCTAAAATAATATTACATTTTGTGTAATGCCTATTCTGCAGCTGCACTATTGAAGCACTATATTAATTGAAGCACGAATATGTTAACTTTAATGGAGCAGAACCACGCTCGCACAGAATATAGTAAAATAGCAGCATAATACTGTGTTTCGTATGATTAGTGACCAGAACCAGGTCACTGTGCTTTGAGGAATTTCTTAGGGAGGAGTTTATTAATTGCATACATTTTATTTCTTGAACAGTAGGTAGGTATTTTAAGTGATAGTATTTTATGATTATAGTTTTTAATATGTTTCCAACTGAAGCTCGATTTAGGTCAGCACCACTAAAAATTGTTTAAGTGCTAGTTACTCTGTACTCGTCACGCAAAAGTTTTGTGCGGAAGTCTGCATAGCGAGTAATTAAAATATTTTGAGGAAATGTGTGAAGTCCAAAAAACTCGCATTAGAGCAGATCGTCGGACTCTTTCCCGTACCAATAATCTCAGAAATTAGAAGAGGCCTGTGCTCAGCAGTTGGATGGATTTCGTGATTTTATTATATTTTTTTAAAGTTTTTAAATATTGTTCCTTTTAACAAGCCCATAGATGTACTACAATATTAATAACAAATTTGTGGATATACTTAGGTACTGTAAATAGTTTGTTCATACCATAACAAAGCCTTTTAAACACTTTTTATGAAACTTACAGCTTTCCATGTAGTAAACAGTAAACAGTTATAATGCATATCTCAAAACTCTAGGAAATTAATGATTATTCGATTGTAATTACTTCAAAATATTCCTAGCGTTTGGTTGTAGGTTGTTAATAAAGATAATTAAGTAGATAAGACGAGTTTAAATAGAGTAACAGTAACATTTAATCGGAGTGGTCTAAGTGTACGAACTTATTAAGGTTTATTAACTCGGTCGACATCGTGACCCCTATACGGAACGGGTGTAATACAATAAATCTGTACAAAAACGCAATTTTATAGCGGGAATCACGCGAGCTGACCTCTTTGACCCTATTGGTCGGTGTAGCCTTTGTTAGGTTACCACTATTGTTACCTACATTTTGTTTATGTAATTCGTAGAAGAGATCTTTTCATATACATCAAGGTTAACTTATAGCCTTGGTATATTATTTATAATGTATAACAGTAACGTACTCCACACAGGATTTAGGGCACGGCAGCTGTTGTCAATGGAGAGCAATGCACTGTCTATTCCTCACTCTCATAGTTCGATGGGTCAGCACTCCAATACGACCGGATTCCTAAGGCACTTTGTGAAATACTGCTAATTGCCTGACTCCGGACTCCTATTGGAAATCTCTTGATACGATGATAAAAAATATATATGATAAAAAGTCGCGTTTACCACTATTAGATCAATAAAACATCTCACACTTACATGATTAAAACTAATTATTTTAATTATTGTTTTGGCTATGTCTATAAAAAAGCTGAAGTAGTTTATGAATCCGTGGGTAAAGAATAAAAAGTAAAAATATTTCTTGTAATAGAAAAACAGTAATATATGTAGTAGTACAAGTCGTAGGTAGGTAGCTAAAATACACTATTTATTTTTCACGCGAATTTTAGGTAATTACTTTTCACATCTCTAAGAAGGAAACGCCTGATTTTATCTATTTAGCAAAATTCTCATACCATTGGCTGTTGCAAGGATGCAAATTTAATGATTTAATGAGATTTCGCTGCTATTATGTTTGATGGATTATTATTTGCGCTGAATAATATTGAAGATGGTTTGACTCCTTTTACGCCCAGGAGTACAGCTGGGTCGGCACCACCTTGCAAGCGTGGCTTGCATTGCTATGTTCCAGTTTGAAGATTAGAAAACCTTCTGTAGTCATATAGACGAGCTGTGAGGTATTCCATCTTAGTACTCAGATGTGAGAAACAGGTGTTCATGAACTGACCATTAATCATCAGGCGGACTGTAATTCAACTTTTTTAATTTTTTAATTTTATTTATTTGTGTAATGTACACACAACAAGATACAGAAACAGTCTTATAGTAAGTTCGTAAAAAGGTTCTACTTATTCCATAATTTTCACTTTTATAAAATAAAAAAAATTTGGTTGGTCGGTGGTGATTTCATAAGTAAAGCAGAGTGACCGTCTCATATGTCGTCACGTAACGGACTAATATTACGATCGTAACATAAGACTGCTTGTTTTGCCAAAAAATGTTTTATTTCTCAGTGTAGGCTTACGAACGAACTTTCCCTTCGTCACTGAACTTGTGATATGATGATTCCGTCAGTATCCTCACGCAAACTGTATGCTGATAGATACGGGCCGCTCTCACAATAGGATAGATTTGCTGTAATTGCAAAGCTTATCAGGCAAATCAATCACAAGATGTCTTACAGTTTTGAAATCGATTACCGTAGCTTATACGTTTAGTTAGGCCCGGTATTGGAAGCTAACGTACCCAGTTGCCAGATGGTCGGGATTCATCTGATTGATTTTCAGGATTTAACTGATATGATAATAAACTTAATTTTATTGCATTATTTGCTTCCGTAAGAGTTTAATAAATCTGAACATTATGATTTCGTATGTTTACGCGTACACTACACATTTAAATAATTTTTTATCGCGTATATTAACTTATTTTATACGTTTTGAGCACTTTAAAGCACCCATGGTCACGGTGGGTTGGGATGAGATATTTGGAATTCTGATAACACCTTAAGCCACACTGTGTATATAAAAAAAAACAAAAACCCATACAGATAGATATTTAAAAGGTGATTGTCACCACCATCCTTCACAAATAGCCACCATGGGTAAATCTTTGTTTCAGAGAGCACGAGTGTGATCTGTGATCTGTGATCTGGTCCTACGCCTACGTCACAATGAACGAGTGAAGTCGGCCAGAGTCGAGCGTGTGCCTGCTGTATTCCATATGTCAGACGTGTCACTGACAAGATTGGCTACATCTTGAAGCGTGCTTCCATTAAAACATACTTCAAGCCGCCAAAGAAGATTAGTCAGTTTTTACCATGAATGTGTTAATGTAGTGCAATGTCCCTCTGCAAAAAGCAGGAGTGTATACGATTGATTGTGAATGTGGTCTCTCTTACATAGGACAAACTAAAAGATCAATAAAAATCCACTTTAAAGAACACAATATAGCAGATGTGAAGAATTGACGCTCCGGGAAGTCTGCAGTCTGACAGTACAGGATCGCCTCCGTCACTACATAACATTTGACTTTATAGACCACAAACTCGCTGTAGAACACCGATTCCTTCCAAGGAGGAGTAGCTATGCTATTGAAATCAAGAAACATCCTAATTTCAAAGAGAAGATGCCATCTGCTAGTCAATCCAAATATATAACTGCTAGACTTCAAGATACTATAAGTTCATACTGCGTAGATCGGAACAAAAACTAATAATTTTAATCTGGAGATAAGCGTAGTTAACTATGACATTGGGACGTCGAACACCTTAGTCACCCCCGTGACCATGGGTACTATAAAGTGCTCAAAATGTCGGGAATATAAAATAAGTTAATATACACGATAAAATCCGTAAAAAATAGTTCTATTTAAATCTGAACGTAGTTCATTACAAAGGGGCTTCAGTTTAATATATACCCATATGATAAATATCAACAAATAGTTGTTAGTAGCCTTTGGTTATATAACAGGTACCTATATAATTAAAGTTAGTAGCTTTTATGAACTTTGTTTTCGTTTATAGACAAGCATGTAGTAAGTAGGTACCTAATAATTTAAAATTCTAATAAAACTTTTATTATAATGGTAGAGTGTATTTATTCAAAGTTTTTAATGTAATAAAGTCAGTAATTGGATATTATCTATGGAAACGTAAACAATGGTATTGCGTTCAGATTTTCGCTTTATTTAAAATTTCCATCGCGTTATACTGCAAGTAAATGGCTATAATTTTCTGCTTTTATTGCCCAATCTCGTCCTTGGAATTTTACGTGTAGACGTATTAAGATAATTTCACATAAAGCATTTTATGTTTGTAAGACCTTCAGGCGTTGAGAATTTTATTAACTCTTTGATTACGTCGCTTGCGAGTCTGTTAAGTAATTATAAAACAACAAATTGGTCTAGTTTGAAATAGCTATATATCATATGTGCTCCAGCTATCAGTTTAAAACAAGTTATTGTAGCCTTAACGAAACAAAGTTATTGTGTGCCCAACGAATTGAATTCGGTACGTTATTTAATCGATTTCATTATACACATGAGAATTTGTCACGAGTTTCGAATTATCAGTACGATCAAGTAGGCTGTTATTGCGAGAGCGTTGACTGGTTGTTATTAAGTGTTTGGATATTTCATCCTTCTGTACTTATAATTAAATACTCATAATATTAACAAACACTTTCTCTAGTCACGTTTTTTCTTGAAATATGCATACGGTTAATAAAAGTTTTATATTTGCTGATTCGAACCAGCGCATGACAATCTATTACCCCATTTCGTCTCGTTGGTGGCGTAAATGCTGACCATGGAAATGCCGAAAGCCCTTATGTCTTTTGATAACTAGTGGTAAATCATTTCATACGTGGTAGAGCCATGCTGCAGTTATACTAGTAGTATAGTTGTAGCACGTATGGGTCGGCTCGACCGGGGAAGGACCACGCTCTCACAGAATACCAGCGTCAAATAGTAGCTTAATGCTGCTGTGCTTCGTATGGTGAGTGTAGAGAACCGGAGACCCTTTTTACTGTAAACGAGGCATTCCATCTTAGTCCTCACGGGTGACAACGCATCTGCATTTTGATTCGTAATCGAGGATAGATGTAGATGTCTATGGGCCACAGCAACCACTTACCGTCAGGTGGACTATGTGCTCGTTTGTCACCCTATCCTATAAAATATTATATATAATATAAAAAAAAATCAAAAGTTATGTTGTTTACATCAGATCTAATGCTAAGACTAGAGACACGTGGTACTGCGATCGAAAATCCGCTTGCTGACCGAAATTATTAAGGCAAATCCTCCCTAAAAACGGGAGGTTAGTAAGCCATAACTATGGAAATTATTTGTTTAAAAATTTTTTTTGCGTTGTAAAGAGCACTGCAGTTGTATTATGACTACAGTCGGAAAGGGTTAGCTTTATAGGTGAAAGACCATGCTCTCACAGAATACCAGCGTCAAATAGCAGCTTAATTCTTTTGTGTTTTGTATGGTAAGTGATGAAAACAGGAGCTATACCTTAATAATGAGAAGTCTGCACTTTGACTCTTAATTAGGGATAGATGTAGGTGTCTATGGATCACAGCATCCTTAGACTATCACCTTAAGATGGATTGTGGCTCGTTTGTCATACTTATATAAAGAAGCTACGTTTGATATTTGCTGCAAGCTAGCTGCATGTAAACCTTACTTAATGATTTCGAATTAGAAATCGAAAATCTTAAGTAATATGTCCCATATACGCTGTTAACTTGGTGAAATGTACTCTTCGTACTGTACAGTCCATATTAATCCACCGGTTGCCCTGAATACTTGACTGGCCAGCTGTGAGCTACGATGTGAAGTTATTTGTTTATATTTTTAAGGCTTGATATGGGTCTTAATAAACCAGTTTCCCATACACGTTGTGTTGCTCAATGATCGCGTCAGAGCGTCTCACTCGTTACATAATGTAAGTTTTTTCGCTGAACAGTGCCCACTCAGAGCTGTGTGTTCTTTGTTCGAGTTACAGGAACAATGGAACTCTGTCTGCTTATGTTTACGTTTTACGCTTATCTATTGAGTAATCAAATTTACAAATTACAATAGCAAATGTCGTAACATTTAGGGCAACATTTGTAATTGTTTTTTGTGAATGTGCTCCTTAGCGATATTCGACACTAAGACTTAATTTTTCACGTTACTGTTTTTAAGGCATACAGATTCCAAAATAAAATGTTAATATAGTAATACCTACATAAACTTTTAAATTAGAAACTGCAGACGCCATTAACATTCCAAAAATTAAAAAAAAAGTAGTTGGTTGGTTGGTTACTCTACTTGATTTGGAATTTAAAATCAATTATTTCAAATGCGGCAGATCAAAGGCTTTTTTCTCTCGTTTGTCCATCGATTAGTATTTTAAGATTTACATACCAGAACGTTGGAGTTGAAATTAAAAGGAATATAAATTTTAATTGGAAGTTTGAACTACAAAAAAAGGTCGCATAAACGCCGCCCGTTGACATAAATCGATTCAAGATTACAATACAAATCTCAATGACTTACGGGAGCAGCATCGTACTGCACAGTACATCATCGATGTGTTCAATTACAAGACGCTAACAAGATGCTTTGTACACACTTGAATATAATATAATTGGGTTATTTTTAATGATTATATAAGTGGTTTTCGTTCTTACTGCTACAGCGTTATAGCTTATTTTAAATTTTTAATGATAGGCGCTTAACAAAAATTGCTGAGAGTATTTCAGTTAACTTTTTAGGGCATCAATTGGCCGACCGTCGCCGGTTGCATTCGATCACGTAAACTACGTAAAAACTAAAAGGCTTTAATTGAAAAATTCTGGAATCTACCACAATGAGGTAACGTGTTTAGGTGCTTTTTACCGAACTTTAAGCTTAACTGGTTTTGTGAATTTGATATTCATTTACAATGTACACTGTACAGTAGGCATGTTAGATAATAAGTAAGTGCGCATTACAAGCTTCGGCCACACCACTGCATTACCGCTTACCATCATGTGGGATAGTAATAAAACACTAGTATAAAATATTTAAAAAAGAACAATCAGCTAATCTCAATTCGTAGGTGTCACTTTTATAGTATAGACGGATGCTATTTGACAAACTCGAATCGTGAATCTGACTGTTAGCGTGCTATTGATAAATTTAAAACGTTTTAACAAAATTCCGAGAGTGAGAACAGCATTTTTTTAAATAAAAGTGATAATCGTCATTAACAACAACGCCTACTAGTGAAACATGAACGTCCTAAAGATTGTATTAATCTTAAGATTCGCATTGACCGAAGGATAATTTATCAGAGCTGCTTTTTTATGCATATTTTTAAAAAAAATTTAAGTCTCTTCCAACCTTTTTAAATCTTCACTTATCGGTCTGGCTTAAAACTACGGTCTCTTACCATTTCACTTATTACAAAATGTTGTTGCTGAATACTGACCACACAGTGCTTTGTGTTCTTTGTTCAAGTCACAGAAACGGTGAATTTTAGTTTAGTCATGTTTGAGACATTTAATAGATAAAGAATTACAGTGAAATATGATGTAAATACTATAATTAATAACCCCTTCTCGTTTACCATATTCTTCAAATCGTGCCTCAACAGACTTCCCCATTTTTTGGAAGCTCAGATAACTTTTCGATAAACACAATTTTTTATGCCAAGGAAGAAGTACAAAACGCCTTACAAAATTTTTTTTAGGTGTCATCCAGCAGAATTCAATAGCAAAAGTATAAAAAAACTTGCAAGCCAATAAAGTGGCAAGAATGTGTTAATAGGTAGAGAAAATATTTTGATTATTAAGTTTTTTTCATTTGTAATAAATATTTATCTCAATGGCAATTTCATAGGTATGTAAGTTAACATTGAGAAACAGGACTAGAACGAGCCTCAACTGTCAAGCTACTAGTGTAATCAACAACGCAAGTAGTGGACTGAGCTTTAGCATTATGAAGAGCGTTCAGCGGGGCGTGGAGCGTAGCGACTGAGTACTAATAATGGAACGATAGCTCACACTTGAACAATCTGAGGCAGACAACAATATTTTTCTGACACTACTTTCAGACGACCCACTCTTGCTGCGTTAACTAAAATCGAATAAAAATGGTAGAAGTTATTAAATTTTTAACTAAATTATATTTTTACTAATACTATTGAAAATGAAATAAATTATTTGGTAATAAAATACATAAATATGGAATTTAAAAGTTTACTGAGAATATTAGCATATTAAGATGATTGATACAGTTTAATAACTTGATTAGG
Source organism: Parnassius apollo (assembly GCA_907164705.1). NCBI lineage: Eukaryota > Metazoa > Arthropoda > Insecta > Lepidoptera > Papilionidae > Parnassius > Parnassius apollo. Next base: position 1,348,076 of record CAJQZP010000643.1, on the reverse strand, counting down.
TTTTTAATAAACATTAATGTTCACGGTCATATTACTATTAACATTATTATTCAGCTTTTAACACTTTAAAATCAGTAACAAATTCTTAAAGTAATAAATCCGAGAAACATGATGTTACTATATTTCATTCGACGGACACTAATGTGTTACTTAAAGTTCTGAATTATTAATGGCCACATTAAAATATGTCTTCGATGATAATGTTAAAAAATAAGAACATTTTAATGCCTGTTTGATCGATACCGTTTTTTATAGGATTTAATATTATGTTTCTTTTTAATTTAAAATCTTAAACGTATCTTTTGTATCTTTAGACCAGTAAATTTTAAATCATAATTTTCCCAAAAATTTCTCAGTAGTGAAAATCATTAGACTTTTTTAAACGTTTAAATGATTGTAATGTTACTTTAGGACTTATAAATTAAAGCAAATTTTTAAAAGACATATTTAACAAATTTGAATAATGACAATGTTAGCTGGCGTAAAAAGGTGATGATGTTGATAACGAAAGCATAGGCAATGTAATCAAAGTAATGGAATTGTTTGTAAACGAAATATGTAAATGTGAATGCTTTACGTGCTTTTGAATAAAGGCCAAGAGTTGGTTAATATTAACTTCATCATTTTATTTATTTATTTATTAAACGATTTATGTACACACAAAGTAAAGTTGAAAGGAAAATTCCATAAAAGATATTTTGTACAAAGGCACTACTTATTTCATATTGAAATTTCTTCCAGCAGGACTGATATTGGACAGACTCAAAGAGAAGCGGACTTATTGTGCACTCTCATAACAAATTTTGTAATAATAATATACTTAATATAAAATAAAGATAATAAAAACATATACATATATCTATACATACAAAAATACATATACCTAAATACTATACTATATATACACACACACATAAAATACATATAGATACACATAGATATACAAGTCATACATTAGACCACTGGGACGACAAAGAAAGATAGTGCTTTTTAACTCTAATAGTTTCTTTGCAACCATCCGCTCAATAAAATAAAATGATGTGTCTTACCTAGTTTGAAGAGCACCTCCCGCCCTCCCTCAATTGCATTTCAGTAAAGTAACGCCTGATTCTATTAATTAGCTCTTTAACTCGCCATTTAAAAACTGAAACTGTTTGAGCCTCACGAATTGCAACAGGAAGAGAATATCATAACCTAACTGCATGTACTATAAAAGAGTGAGAATAGAACTTAGTTCTGGAGGAAGGGAAATTCAGGAGGGTTTTTAAATGTGATCTGTAAACTGCATCGTGGGAATGAGCAAAGCGGAATCCCCTTCCCACTGACCACTTTAGGTAATTGTAGTTTTCGGACAAGTTTCTTACCTAAATAATCCAATCCATGTGGAAGAAGTTTGCCCATATATTTATGGTTTCTCACATAACTTATACACACACAAATAATGTTGAAGCTCTGTAGCCCGTGATAGTTGAAAACTGTGCTCCCCGTTTTCCGTGACACATAGTTGTAATGTGGCAAACTAGCAAACAGTACCCGGATGACCGAGCTTTTGCTCGGTTTTTTAAGTTACATTTATATACAAATTACATGAATAATAGTTTTTGATCTTATTGACATAATAGAAAAAACTGAACTGGTTATTTGAATAAAAAATCATGAGTGCAATTAGTTTAATTAAAATTTTCGTATTTTTAAAAAATACTAAAAAAAGGGCTCGAAATAATAGATTTTCTCAAAAAAGAAGGAAACTTGAAAAAAAAAGGAAAAAAAGTCGGACCCAAGACGGGACGCGAACCACGGAACTCCGATATCACGCACGAACAACATCCCAGCTGAGCTAGTACGATCGTTGGTAACTTGTCAAAATTTACCTTCTTATATTGTAGCAGTTTTTTATTGCCTGAAAATAAAGGACATTTTCTAAAAATAAATCCTAGCGAGATCGATTTATTGCCCCCGAAACTCCCTGGACACTAAATTTTATGAATTAATCGTTGGAGCCGTTTCCGAGATTAGTCGGGATTATATATATATATATATATATATATATATATATATATACAAGAATTGCTCGTCTAAAGGTATAGGATAAAATTTAAGAAAAATAAACCAAAAATAACATATAAACTGACAAAGTAAAAGGAGAGATAAAAACTATAACTATACATTTTGGAATATAGTTCCTATTTATTCATATATTCGTTCATTAGAGCCTATCAGAAGTCCATTGTTATGCAATGGCCTACCTACAGATATATGTAGGTGGGCCTTTGTGCTTAGATATAGAGCTTTTTGCAGGAAAACAGGAGGAATTGTGATGATTGTGATTTTTTGTATAGTTTTTACCAGGAAAATTCTGATGCCCATTTCTCGTTTCATTTCGCTCTATCGCGTCGTGCGACACTTAGGGGGTGATATGGGGTATAAGATTCTATTGCACCACCACTACACAGCAAATTCATGTTATTGTTTATGATGCGGTTTATAAAAATAAAATTATTTTACGTTGCGAATATGTAAATATACTTCTAGCTATTTACTTTTAAGCAGACTATTTTGGCGAACAATACCTATGACGAAAATAATGCGGCTAGTAGCTATCCTGCTACAAGGAAAGAGAACCGTTGTAACGCTTAAATTGAATCCAGAAGGAGATTTAATAAGGGCGAACAGCGCAGGTCGTTACATCGGACACATGGGTATTATTATGCCCAAGAAGGAATGCGCCCGCTTGAACTGAGGTCACCGACAGAGGTACACCAGTAACTACACGTAAGCCACGTAATGATCGATAGGAACATTAAGTGAAACATTATACCAAAATGATGGTAATATTATTTATTAATAATACATAAATATACTTTGCAAATTTAATGTGATTCTATTAATCTAATATAAAAAAATTAGTTATTGTTTTTTCGTATTTTATAAATTATATATTTTATAAATTTGTCAACACATTGCTTGCACTTTCGCGAAGTTTATAGGCGTAGTTAGACCCGGCTGCTGGCGCTATTGTACAATCCAGACATAACACGTGCGATTCCGGAGCAGATCGCTAGTTTTAATTGCAGACCGTGAAGGATATAAATAGAGTCAAATTAATGTACACGAATGTTCACTCACCCGACCTCAGATTTCCGCATGCGATATGATTTATAAGGAATACTATTAGGGAACTCCAACCTTTCAACTTGCTCAAATAGTTGATTTGGATTGGATTTAAATTTAGCACACAGAATTTAATAATTAAATATTCCGACATAAGACTCATGGCTTTTCAGTTTCCTGTGGCGCCTTAAGATCATTTATCACGCCGTTTGGTCCTGTGGACATTTTAAGAGTCTACTATTGGAAATAAAAGAAAAGCCTTCCAGTAGATGGCCTTTATAACTGCACTGAAAAGGAGTCGCAAGTGAGCATTTGCGAGTTATTACGTATGCCGAATCTGCCAACAGTGTCTCGACGCTGTATGCAATTTTGCTGCAGTCTGCCCTTGATATCATACCCGTTTCACTAGCATGGGGTGGGGGGCTCGATGTAATGCCAAAAGCCACTCAGAAAGAGGAAGGAATTTAGCTTAAATCACTATCGGAATTTGGGAATGGGTTGATAACTAAAAACGCCCCGAATCAAAGATACCTACTGATGGTATACTGAATGAGAGTGTGTTGGTGACGTAGTTTGTTCCCTCTGTTGAGGAGAGGGGACGGATTTAATTTATTTTGGACTATCGTTTGGAAAATTTTCCTTACAGTGGGAAAGGCCTAAAGCACTGGACTTATACTGGCCGATAAAGAAAGAAGAAAGAGTATAGAATTTCGAAACATATGCCTTTTGTGTTAGTGAAATCAAATATATAGTTAATAATCACTTAAATATCTGTTCAGTGTAGCAAGAATGCACCAAACTGCCTACCTCCTAAGGGAAATTCTTTTAAGAAATACATGTTAGCTGGTGCATTCTTCAAATGAGAGGTGGATCCCGCAGATCACCTGGTTGCCCGATGGTGGAAATGGTGGGTAGAATTGTGATTCGCAGCAATTATTTGATTTCACATTTAATGGAAAGGTTTATAAAAAGGCTATACCTAACGGCAAGGTGTGGACTTCGAACTCTAAAGGTTGTAGGTTCAAATCCGCCGTTCGACTACTGTCGTGAACCAGTCCTAACACAAGCATTTTCAGCTTACCTTTAGTGGTTGAAGGGAATATTAGTATTGTTAATAGTATAGCTAGTATTTTTTATTATTTTAAGATAAAGAAAAAAGTAATAAAATAAGAAATATTTTTCAAGTTCAACAACTTATTCTCACGTACAATTGTAAGGGAACCTTAAGCGTATGCAACATACCATCCTCTACTTCAGTTGTCTATTGAATATGATATATCCTTAAGATATCCTTGAGGGTATGCAACAGGCCATTCTCAACATCACTAGTCTATTGAATGTAGTACATTCTTACGATAACCTCAAAAGTATGCAATACCCCAATCAGGATTAGTAGTCTGCTCACTATAATTTATTCTTTCTTTATTAGGACTTCATATCACTTGTGAGAGTATATTCTTTGAGAATATATATTATTACTGCGCTACGGTAATATAATTAAGACTTAAAATAATGAAACATCGCTCATTAATTTTACAATCACGAAGTATTATACTGCAGCATAAATTAAAGGATATACGTTGACAAAGTTATGAGACTTCTTGTCACGGACGTATAAGTTATGTTGGTGTCTTAACCTTACTTACACTCGTAACGCTCTTTTATCTCTGAAGTACTCTAAGGTAGACAGGCAGATAATGCCTCGAGCATGAAGTCCTATATACATTAAAGTCTATATGAAGTTAAATAAATAAATAAACACTAGTGTTTCATTTTTACATCCACCCGAGTCTAGCTGTTCCATGATCTGACCTGAGGCCAACAATTTCGACTTGTTTGACTTGAGCCGCCGTTCGTAATGACTAAGGAAAGGTGGTGATCCCGCAATCACTAGTGCTTTGTACCGTAACTGGTTTTAGGACCAGTTTACATTAAGACATAGGAATTGTTTTTGTAAGTGCTTTCGAAAAGGACTTGATTCTATTTATTTTATTATGAAGTACTTGTATATACTCGTACATATGCCATACCCTATAATGTGTATATATTTAGATTGTATATAGCCTATATTTTATAAATGTTACTCGTTTTTTATCGTGTAGGAACACTACTTTATTCTTTTTGGTATTTGATTAACTTATATAGAAATAAAGTTATAGCTTGTTTCTTGAAATTTAAAAATATAAGGAAAATATGAAAACATACGCAAATAATTTCTGCAATTATATTTGATGGTATTTACAAACTTCACAAAATCTTTGTTTTGTGTGACCTCCGTATATTAAAGAAATTATTATTCAAGTGTTTTTATACATTTTATAAATTAAAGAACAAGTTAGGAAAGTAATAAATATAGTACTAAATTGTCAAAAGTTTTGTTGAAACAAAACATTTCAATGTTATTTTTTTTAAAAAAAAAAAGGAACGGTACCTCCAGGAATATTTTCTAAATCTTGAGGGTACGTATTGATTGATAATGTACTGTATGTAATGAAATCAAACAGTTTGATGTAAGAATAGGTGAGGTGATTCCATGAATACAAAAAATAAAAATTTTGTTGTTTCGTTGCAAGAACCTGTAAGTCAAGATCAAATATTGCTTAGAACTTAGAATATGTTGTAATAGTGCAAAAAAAAAGAAACGTTACTGCTATCATAGTAAGGAACAGCAGTTATTTTAATAGCGCTATTCGTTATTTTAATCACTGCTTTGGGACGATGCTTGTTATCTATAAGTATCTTTCACCTATGCCCTTCTAATAATCGTGTCGAACACCCGTCATATCTTGTTGGCGGGAGGTTATTGTTGCTTTAGGTTATCCGAGTCATCATCTATTAAAAATCTTAGAAGAAATGGTAATAGCTTTAAGACTAATTTACCTGATGTCATGTTCCATGCGTTGACCTTTAATACGGAAATTGTAAAATCGATGCAAATTGTTATTTCTTGATTTAAACGTAAGTAAACGGCAAATGCGCACAAAATAACAATGAATCTGATGTTTTCAATTTAAAATAGCGCAGTAATTTAAATTTTATTGAAGATATTTTTGAACCAATAGGTTTATTATTGTTCATATAAACAACTACCATACGACGCTGGGGTAAATAAAAGAAATTTAAATTGGATAAGAGTCAAAATTATTGCAATTTTTTATTCATATTGATTCCTATAACAATAATTTTAGTGCGCAAATAATCGTAATGGAATAGCTAATGTTATTAAATTCCCAAAAGGGCTTTAATAGGGAAGGGATCACGGTGCATAACGTATATTATCGGGTGTCATTCAAGTAACATATTATTTATTTAACAACTTATGTACACACAAACAAGGGAAAGGATCTTATCTCATACTGAAATTTCCTCCAGTAAGGCAACTTACAAAGATTTATGCAAAATAAATATATAGTATAGTAGTATGAAATTTACAAGGAATACAGCGATAAATAATGTTCTTTTACTCGTTTTTGAACAATGTCACTGTTTTGATTTCTTTAATGAGAGGAGGAAGTGAGTCTTTACTGCATGTTTTTTTTATAGGATAGGGTGACAAACGAGCACACAGTCCACCTGAAAGATGGAAGTTGGAGGATATTATTTTCGTTATTCCGACAAACACCGTGACGAGTAAGGAGATAAGACGTCACCTGGGGTACAACCGCTATAAGATTAGACCATTTGGAATAAATGTAGTATTATCTGATATCTCTCAGTATGTTTATGTTAAGCTCAGATTATAGAACAAAATGTTAAGATTTTGACTTACTTCAAGGCAGAAGCAATGTTAGACCGACAAGTATAAGCTATGTCCCTGTTGCCCTAAAATGTGATCTTGTTACACGGGACATGTTGTGGGTCTCATAGCAATAAATACCTATTTGCTCTAACGTAAGCTTGTCATCGTAAGGTACAATCAACTATTTAGAATAGAACCGACAGCAGTGACCGGCCACTCGTCCAGGGTATTGTTTGCAATCGAACTTATGTTTAACCTTCTCTTTTGAATAGTGATGAACCTGTATTGTCGATATAGTAGGTTCGTACTAACTAATATTATACAATATTTGTTTGAATATGATAGTTTGTTAGATATGAAAAACCAATAAAGTAATTTATTTACATGTAGTAAACCTACGTGGGCTGTTCGGTCATAGCGATGTGGTAGCGGCGTGAGAGACTCTATAACCTCATTTCGGCTCGTGGGTGTTCAAAGAAAAGTTTATGAGAAATGCCAGAAAAACATTGACTACTATGTGATAATGGTTAATCATTTATTTTATGCAATACGTAGTACAATATGTCAGTCAATGATTCATGAATCTGAGACGTGGTCCATCACTGTTGACCGTAAGAAGAAGCTCAAGGTCGCTCAATGAGCTATGAAGAGGGAGAAATATAAACTTAGAGATGAGGATATCCGCAATAGAACCAGAGTGACCGACATAGCCCAACGGATTAAATGGGTTTTGCCTCAACGGGGAGTAGCGTCAAAAATGCGACACAAAATACGACACTGCAATTATCGATGCCAAGATGTGATCTTTCTGCCAAGATCCTTTCAAAGAGAGGCTCATATTCAACTGTGAACTCTTATAGGTTGATGATGAGGAAGACAAAATGTATACATGATGTTTTATAACTTATGAGTGCCTTGTGTAATGACAAAGAACAAATTTGTCAAATTATGTACCCAAAAAATTTTATAGACATAAGAGGCCGCCTGTGCTCAGCAATGAAACATATATATATATATATATATATATATATATATATATATTATATATATATATTTGGTCGATATAAAGTCTGAGACACCTCGATATATAATCAAATTACAATTATTGAATAAAGGGGGCATTTTAAACATTTAGATTTTTTTTAACTCCAAATTACTTATATAGTTATAAATCTGCTTTGAAATACGTGGTATAAGCACACAAGTCGTTCATATAAGAGATATGAACGAATTGTGTGCTTATACCACGCTTATACAATCGTGATTGCATGAATAAAATCCGAACTGGATACGATTGTATAATGTTCTTCAATCGTTATTATAATTTATTAGACCGATGAACCTATAGACCTATACATATGATTCATTAAAAGTTAGGTCCCGATATATGTAGAGCTACATGTTGGGTTCTTAAATTATAATTTATGGCTTCTTTGAGTGTTGAAATATTGTGTGGGTGGGACTCGTTGTGGAAGGTAATACAGGGGTCCAATTCTTATGGATGTTCGTTGTCGTGGAATGTATTGTTCGACATGGTCCAACACAACGTTATGATTTACGGTAGTTTGGCTTCTGTGAAATAAACTTGATATGTTTTTGTTTTATACTGTCTGTGGTTCGTAGTTTTTGCAAAGAAACCTTAAAACTGGGTCAACTGCATAAATTAAATTGCTTGGAGGAAGTAATCATTATATATGGCAATGAAATGAAGATCAACAAACTGATATTAAAGTAGGACAAAATGAATTAAGATACTACAGTATGTGCTTCACTTGTATCCCACCTGAGGATAAGTGGTTATGTAGCCGAAATATGTTTTTATGTGTATAATTTAATATAGTTATACTACATTATACAAAATAATATACCAAAGCATATATTAATTAAAATATTAAATAAACAACAAAAGCCAAAACCAAACATAACCTTATATTTGTACGTGGTAGAGCCACGCTGCGTCTATTATAGTTGTAGCACGAATTGGTCACCTCAATCGGGGCAGGACTACGCTCTCACAGAATACCGGCGTAAAATAGCAGCGTAATGCTGCTGTGTTTCCTATGGTGAGTGTAGGGAACCGGAGACCATTTTTACTGGAATCAAGACACTCCATCTTAGTCCTCAAGGGCGACAACGCATTTGCATTTCGATTTTTAATTGAGGATAAATGTGACCACAGCATCCACTTGCCATCAGGTGGACTGTGTGCTCGTTTGTCACCCAATGCTATGAAAAAAAGCCATCCATCCTACCATTACAGCCTATAAAGTCCACTGCTGAACGCGGGCCTCTCTCGTAGATTGCCTCATCAATTTTGCTATAGTTGCAACGCGTGGCAAGAGGGTTAGCAACCGCAGTTATTTTATTATTTTGAGTTGTAATCAAAAAGATGCTTCCCGTCTCCTGTTTTACTTTCCCTCTGTCACTTCTTACGACACCTTCGGGACGATATGGGGTAGTGGATATTCTTATACTGCCACTATACGGTTTCATCATCATCATCATTACAGCCCTTCACAAGTCCACTACTGAACATAGGCCTCCCCCAAGGTATACCACAAAGCACGATCCTGAGCCACCTGAATCTATCGATTTCCTGCATGTCTTACCAGGTCGTCACTCCATCTAGTAGGGGGTCGGCCTACACTTCGCCTACCGGTACGAGGCTGCCACTCGGTTTAAACATAGTCAAAACAGATAATATTAAAATATCACTTGTAATGAACTTGGGGCCCTGTTTTCATTTTTTAATTTAATATATAAGGATTAAACGTCGACAAAGTTATTGGTTAGTAAGTACAGTATTTGGAACTGAACGTACCAATAACTTTGTCGATACTTCTACAACGAAAATAGATAATTTCTGGTTTTAATTCTATTTTTCCTTTTTTACACCTAATGGTCTATATTGGTTCTAAATTTTAAGAATTCTAGTAGCCTAGAGGAAGTGTTGTAGTCAGTGATTGATAAAAATGGCATTTTTCAGATCTTATTTACTCAAGAATTAAGGTTTATTCATGAAATCCAAGGTCCCTATTAGGAGTGCAAAATTATACATGAATGGATCTAATAGTGTTGAGTTTTGGTAGATTCAAATATATAGCTCGAAATAGTTCGTGTAACTACACACTGCCGGTTCATCGCCGTTTTCCTTTACGAACTTGATTGACGTATTGAACAACTGACAACTGTGCTTACACTGTATACCTATGTATTGTATATAAAAGAGTATTATCTTGGTTATACTAATACGCTTCAGGTCGGTATCCGAAACAGAAAAAACTCTTCGAGACTCGTTTCCCGGGATGGATGAACACAATTAAGTTAAATTCGGAACATTCCTATTCGCTCTTGTTCTATTATTTTTTGTAATGTTACGCACATCATGTATATTGGCTACTTATTATTTGGAAGCAAAAACGAAAACAGGCAATTTTAAATCAATTTAGTGACAGAGCAAGTACTGGACTTAAAATAAAATTATTGATTAGCTAACAAGTGGTAAAATTAAAAAATTGTACAACCGACTTCAATAAACATAAACAATAAAATGAGAACATCACCAATGTAGTCGAAGTCAATTAAATACGCATTGTTAAGGATAACTCAAAAACTAATGGTCAGATGTTGATCAAATTTATATGGGACCCCATGAACCACCGGCTTTCAAATAAGAAAGAAATCATCAAAATGGTTTCACCTAGAAAAAAGTTCTGAGGTAACACACATAAAAAATACAGTCGAATTGAGTACCTCCTCCTTTTTTTGAAGTCGGTTGAAAATTGAAGGGCGAGTTATGTTACCGCAGTGCTGCTAGAGCAAGTCTGATACTATCAGCCGACGGGAGGCTGATATATCCATTCCTTGTACGGCTGTGCTTGTCCGTCCGTATCGTGTACTCGTTACCAACGTCTAACGTATATGGTACACGTGGTGTGACGTGTCGATGTTCCTGTACAAGGATTCATGAATTAGAAATGGGTAACAAACGCGGTTAATGCCTTAAGTTTCTAAGAACTTATTTATAGCAGTCTCTGGTAATAGAAACCTGCTAAAAACCTTTTAAATACCTATTTAAAAAGGTTTTCGTAAAAATGGTTTGTTAAAGAAAGTAAACCTTTTTGCGCAGTTGCTTTACATAATATGTTAATTACTCATTTTATCGAACAATTAGAAGACTCGAAACAATAATTTGTAAGCCGTAAAATATTTGATTCATGAATAACCGCAACCAAATGCTTAGCAATCGGGCTATCGAGGTTGTAATTTTTTAAAAAGCTTTTTTCAGTTCAATTTTTATTTACCATGCGCTTTTTTATATTTAATAGTGTTTGTGTTTATTATTAACTTTACTGCTTTATTGAAATTTAATTTCCCATATTCACTTCATCCACATGTGACCGTTCGGTTCTTATATATATATATATATATATATATATATATATATATATATATATATATATATATATATATATATATATATATATATATATAGGATGACTGGTAAAATTTATGTGAGAAGCAAAACGTGTGTACGTTCCGCTTTGTAATTTCTTTAAACTGTGTTTTAGCAAATAAATACATTTTTTCTTTTTTCCTTACGTTGATAAACTGTTATAGAAGTTTTCTGCCAATTTTTTTACCAAGTGCCACCTTCACCTGAGCACAATTCTCCCCGCTGATTGATGAACGAGGCTCTGACAACTGACTAATGGTAAAACTTGCATCTAAAAATACGAAACTCTTATACAGACGGTTGATAGGTGAAGCAACTTTACCAGTAAGAGAATAATATCTACGCTAACCAACTCGGAAGTTTAGGAGTAATTTAGTAATTTGAATTTTAATAAAAGTATAAAACTATTACAAGCGAGTCGGCTCGACCGGGGAAGGACTACGCTCTCACAGAATACCAGCGTAAAATAGGACCGGAGACACTTTTTACTGGAAACGAGGGATTCCATTTTAGTCCCCAGCGGTCACAACGCATCTGCATTTTGATTAATCGTTTGTCAAAAACTAAAAGAAAAGATAAATAGAATGATCTAGTGATCTTTTAATGCTACAATATGCTGAATGTGTATATGACTTATTTTCACACGGTCCTTTTCGACTACAACGAATATGCACAAATTCTAGCAATGCGATTGTGCAACTCTGGTGGGAATCGTTTGTCGATCAGAATCACTCCGCAACTGTGTAATTTTTTTTCACTATACGATAGTATGTATTTCCTTATCGAAAATAAGGTTTTTATTATTATTATAGATAACTTGTATTCCCATTATTTCCCACTTTAAAGTAAAAGCCCTCCTTTTAACTTTGTTTCCTGTAAATGATTGCCAAATTTTATAAAATAAGATCATCGAGCCACTTTTGTGTGGGTCTGCCATGTTTCCATTAAGTTGTTGAGGTCCAAATGGCGAGTGGTAATAAGCGACAGCGTGGTCTGTAGTTAGTAAAATCATTGATTACGATTGACCCGTTGCTTTACGGTATGATTTCTTTTGATATACGTATTTTTATCGACCCGAAAAGTGGATCTTATTCTTACGGGATTACAAAGAACACCTGCTAACGAGATGGTAACGGTCGATAATGTAACAATACAAAAAGATAACTGTTCAAGTTATTGTGATTACATTAGTTTCGGCAAGTGACCCAGCTTAGTCACTTTGATTTGTGGTTCCACGACCGATCTGATAGGGACAAGAAAAATATCGAGTAAAATATCGATTCGATGGAGAGATTTACTGTCGTGATCGATAGAGAATCGAAGTGTCACGCCCGGGGTCGACGTCCTCGGGTCAGGGTCGGGGTTTGCCTCGGCTTGCATGCAGCGCAAATATAATTTTCCCGACGGATATGTCGTTACGTGGAATATTGCATGTAAGCGCTTCATTGTTATTCTCACGGCATTGGGTATTTTTAGTTGCGGTTTAGTGGCGGCGTCCGATACACCTTGTTTTGAATTTATCCCTTACAAGTTCATCTACCCGCGCAATGCTAAAGGAAAGAGCAATGGACTGCGTGGAGACGTACCATAGTCCGTACTATAGAAAGAGTAATGTAATCATTAATATATTTCTATGCTTAATAATGTAAATAAGTTTTTTTTTAATGAATGCAAGTTTTTAAAGTATCTATTCTTTTCGGATAACGTTCTTTTAAAAGTTTTATTTTACCTGACCATTTGGTTTAATCATACTATCGAATATCGACCCGTTATTAATAATAATATTTAAGTAATACATTTCCTAAGTAGAATAAATCATAAATTTGCAGCACGCTTTATTTACCAACATATTACTAATCCGCAGTCATTCATGCGTCATACAACAATAGAGAATAGGTTATAAATCTCGGAACATATGTTCATATTTCATAAATAATTCGTAAATATGAATTTCATATTACATTTAAAGGTGAAAAACAGACACCTAGACACATAATTCGTGGCACGCTCGAGTACGGAACCTAAAGAGCTGAACTTGATAAATCTTAACGCCAATTTCCAAGTGAATGGTATCGAATCACCATAAACCTATCTTAGTTGTGACTTAATATGGAGTACTCGAAGTAACGGACAACTGTTACCTTCTAAGGAATAATGTACTGGCAAACTCACGCTTTGACCTTAGGAACTTACAGATTTTGATAATATTATGATTAACAGGATTGATGCTAAAGTTACTATATAAGTAAATAAAAATTATAATGTAAATGTGAGAAAAAAATATTTTGAAAGTGTTTTCCTTTAAGCCTGGTTTCTACATTAAAAAAGAAATTTCATTTCCCTATCGGTCCGTTCTACAGTACAAAAATAACGAAACGTATCCTAACGGTGTACAAAACATTTTTTGGTTTCAAAATCGGGCAAGAGAAATGTGATAAAAATCAGTTCTTTTCTTTTTGTTTTCCCGTATGCGTATACCAATTATCCGATTAGATTGGCGTATTGTTTTACGCGTCCGCAGCGGTTCGTTTTCAATGTGTTTTCAATAACATTGGTCAGATTACTATACAACTTTGGTAAGTTATTGTGTGTGCAAGTTGCAACAATATAATAACAATAGTTTTCTAAAATCATGTCCTATTTGTGATATTTTTCAACGTATTTTTATTGTCAAGTAATAATCAGTCAAAAATTTTAATGTACGTAGTTCATACTAGATACTTATATAACAATGAACAAACCTAATTCTTAACTTAGCGAAAACCATAGTAGGAAATTAACAAACATAATTACTATCTATAGGAAATCAGTATATTAAGTAATTCTGTTAGCTTCAGGTACAAGCACATAATTTATTTAGATCAAACGGTACTGGTTCGTCACGCTAGAGCAAAGGTTAATCGAATATGAAGTCCTGAAAGACACGGAAGCAGCATTTATTCCATTGCTTATAATGTAGTCCACTTAAAATGTTATCTTACTCATATTGATTATGTAATCATCTCGATTACATTGCTTGATAACATTAGAGATGACAATACATGACATGAATAAAGTCAATGGTCCTGTGTTCGGTTCATGCGTTACACAAAGTGTTGAGTATTTGAGAACGGACATGAAAATAATGATTATATTACACGTAGTTATACAAAGTTAGCTGTTGCTTACGGTTTTATTAAAATAAACGTTGGTGCGTTAACGGCTATCCAAGTTTTCACTTCTCGTGCCTGCATACTAATTAGTGGAGAGGATTGCCTCTCATTTCGGCATTTTAACTACTTTTGACCATAATATCTAATACCTGGAAGACCTATAAAATCAGGATTACACAATTTATGTTTATGTATATATTAATGTAGTAAGCGATGCTACTTGATGGCGGATCTCATTAGAAACAAACCGCGAGCAACGTTATAGAGCGCATACAGCGAAGACACTCATAAGCTCGCGGCAGATCTAGAACTTCAAAAGAACTACAAGAAGTACCCTATGAAGAGATAATCGCACAATTGGACGCAGATTTCACTCCATGAAGTGAGAGCATTAAAAAAGCGGAAAGTTTTGTTAAAGTGGTAAAGAGAGAAATTAAATCGAGCTTTTTATATATATCAAACTTTTTTTATAGAATAAAGGTGACAAACGAGCACACAGTCCACCTGATGGTAAGTGGATGCTGTGGCCCATAGACATCTACATTCATCTTCGATTAAGAATCAAAACACAGATGCGTTGTCACCTCTGAGAACTAAAATAGAATGCCTCATTCCCAGTAAGAAAGGGTCTCCGGATCTTTACACTCATATACGAAACACAGCAGTGATAAGCTGCGCTGGTATTCTGTGAGAGCGTGATCCTTCAACGGTCGAGCCGATACATTCGTGCTACAACCATAATATAGCTGCAGGGTGTCTGTACCACGTAAAAAACTAAGGTTTGCATTTATAAAATCATTTAAATTATAAGAAGAAAACTTAAAAAGCTATATTTATATATTAATAAACTAATGAATATTACAACTTCTGATAAAAAAACTGTGGATAAGTCTTAGTAAATTATTGATGATATTCTAAAAGGATTTCTAAAAGAGCGCCTCGGCTTGCATTCCTCCTTTGCATCTAAATAAAAATTAATTAGTATCAATAGTAACGCACGCCACAAAAATGGTGTGATTATCGAAATTTTAATGAGGCCATAAATAACGTCGATACGTTGATTATTTCAATACAGGACAAATTGGAGATGCACCCTCAGTCCGAAAGACTGCTCTTAACAATGCTTGAGGATGCGAAGGGTCAATTTTTTTTCTTCACCTACATAAACCACTATGAATAGCAACTTGATTTTATGATTTATAGTTCCCTTTATCCGGTCCCTGATTCTACGTATTTTGTTTTGATTGAGACTGCTTTCAGAGTCGAGAAGATTGATTGTTCTATAAGGTGTGGGAGTTTTTGTTGATTGCGTTCGAGTGTAAAATATTTTCGATAGTTTTATTTATAAAAAAAAATCTGTTGGTAGGCGTGAGTTCGAACAACAATGACCCATGATAAGATTTGATACTTTTTTTGTCTATTATAAAATATTTATGTATTACAGCATCGGCATGGTAAGTGAAGTGAAGTGGCTCACCACTAGATGTAGTTACGACCAGTTAAGAGATGCATGAAGTTGGTGGATACTGGTGGCTCAAGATCATGAGTGGCCAGAGATCGGAATTGGGTGTGTGAAAATACCTAAAGTTTGCATCGGGACATAACATGGAGCTGTTACAACCACTTAAGATGAACCGGTTTTGAATTTTACCCGTTCAGTCTCGGTTTTTTTGTTTTATATGTTCCTTACCTTTGAAACACCGAACTATAAACATTTGCAAGCTGCTAATACAGTTTTAAATTGATTTTTGTTTTGAACTTTCCCGGTTCAAATTCGGTTTTTTAGTTCTACGAGTACTTGTTCTGTATATGTGAAATACCGAATTCCACATATCTGCAAGCTGTAATACAGTTTCAGATATTTTTGTTGTTGTTGTGTGTAGTTTTCGAGTGCTAACCGAGAAGGGCTTTACTTTTTAACCGACTTCAAAAAAAGGATGAGGTCCTCAATTCGAATGTATGTTTTTTATTTATGTATGTTACTTTACTCTGTCAATTAAAGAAAAACTTTATTGATTCTTTTTTTGTCAGGTAGATTAAGTTTCAAAGGTAGCCCCATATACATTTTATAGGCATTTCTTGGGGAAGGTGTAGAGAGTGGGTAGATGATGAAAACACGATTACAATCTAATATAAAATATTGAAATCCTTTTTGTTATTTGTGATGTATAAAGAAATACAAATATTAAATGTAGGTACCTAATTGTGAAATAAAATAATTTAACGAAATCATAACATTAAATTCAATTAATGCATATTGCATTTGCGTTTGACAGATTAAAAATATTTTTTAAGGTTTATAGATATTTAGAAATAATAAAAAAATTGACTTAAGTCCTTAAACTTACCGTGTTCTTTCTATAAGCCAGGATACCATTGAATTGTTAGTAATAATGCAAAATTATAACATTAAAAGACGTCTAAAAACACCAGGAGAATGTTAATATCATGTTCCTCATGAGATATGCCCGAACAAAGAGATACAGATTACGGGCAATTTTCACTTCTCGTGCAGCCTGCAAGACACAATTGCATATTCAACCCTCAACCTAGCAACATTATTCATTTGAGCCTTGACTGAATATTTTTCCGAACATAGCATCTTTGTAATGTATTTATACATTTAAGTAATGTTGTAATGAAGTTATTATGTATGTAATTATTGATTAATATATTCATATGTGTGTATGTAAATATATAATATTATGTATGCATATCATCATATAGTTTTCTGTATTTTGCGTACACCCTTACCCTTTCTCACTGGTTATTATATTATCTTCTGTAATGTTTTTTGTAATGTTTTGGGTTGCCTGGAAGAGATCACTTTTAAACTATAAGGCCGCCTGTTGTACCTTTGTGTAAGTTTTTCTTTCTTTTTAATTTTATTTTCATGTCTATTGGTGCACAATACAAGTATGTTTCATTCAATTATTTATTCAATCATTGCTTCATTTACAGCGATAGAATTTTTCAGTTCTCATTTTTAAAAAGAATAAAAAGTGAAACTGAAGATAATATGACATATTATTGCTCTGATTCTCTCCGGCACCACACATAATTATTAACGACCAGTAACTCAAGCTAGTAAGATGGGACAACTTTAGACACGCACCAGTTACTTGATGGCGTTACTCATTAGGTAACTCGCAAAGAGGGACACTTCGACGCTTACTAATGTCCCAGAGTTATGGTTTTATGACTGTAGGCCATTAATTTCGATACGCTTTAAGTGTCATAAATCTATACATTGAAATTAAATTGATGTGTCTAACTGTAATATGGAAACAGCTGCCTTTTATAGAGCTTATGGGGTCATTTGCATGCAATTAAAACATGAATAACTGTGTATAAGATTATTGTCTGTCTGTCTATCTGTCCAGGCTAATGTTCGGAACGGGTTGGTAATCTTCAGAACTGATTGTAATGAAACTACACGAACTGATAAAGAGACTAGAGAGAGATAATCTAGACTATCTGCAAAACTTGGAAATTAAAAAAAAACTTGATATAAAATATATACTGGGTGATTTTTTTTACCATCTGGAAAAAAATAGGGTGTACAAATGAATGAAATAGCCTATGACACAGATATTTTACATTCACATGTTGTGGAATTTTAAATAAATTTTTCGTACTAAAAAATAACAAAAAAATATGTGAACAAACAAAATCAATTAAAAACTACCGAAATTAAAATAATACGTACTAAATTACTAGTATTTATTATTGATCATTGTTATTTCATATGTTATGAAAAATAAAAAAAATTGTAAAATATCAGAGCCAAAGGCTTATATTCCGTTCACCTGTTACACCCTATTTTTTCCAGATGGTAAAAAATCATCTAGTATATATATAATCCCTGACTATCGTAAATCTTAATAGCACTGCATTAATAGATCCAACCAAGGCAAAGCCGGGGCAAATTGCTAGTTTGTAATAAATTTGATGGCTAGTATTTGTATAGTACAGTAGAGTACTTGTAATGTCTTAGCTTGTATTATGCACTGAAGCTTTTATCGTTCAATGATAATAGTTCTGTTTAACGGCGAGCTTTCTAGTGGAGGAAGTTATGGTACTGGGTCGAATTTTTCAATTTTGACAAAAATTCGTATTTCAAGTTTTTTTCCATAGAATAAGATTGACAAACGGACGCACAGTTTAACTAGTCAGTGGCCAATAGATATAGAATCATAATGCAGATGCGTTGTCACTTCTGAGGACTAATGTGGAACGCCTCGTTTCCAGCAAAAAGGCTTTCCGGTTTTCTACACTCATCCTATGAAGCTTTTCTATTTTACGCTGGTACACGTACTAAAGAGCATGGTTCCTACCCCAGCCGAGTTTACCCTTTCGAGTTAGAACAATCATATAGCTGCAGTATAGCTTTACTATATAAAAAATCTCTACAGTTGGATGCTTTGGTTTTAAGGAAAGTGACTATGTGTATGTTTGTGTTTGTGCTTCACTTTGGCCTTGCATGCCTAAAAACAAATAATAATATCGACGTCGGATTGGACTCATTCGATTCAAAACCATATGATAACTTATTTCAATAAATTGTTTCAGTCTTTTATATAATTGGTATAGTACACTTTTATGCTAAAGAAGTAAAAACTAACCGAATCGAAGTGAATCTCTAAATGTAGAATAAATATATGAGGATTTTCTCTATTAATGTGTAAAGGTGTATTATTAAATTAATATTCCTACTTCATATTTCAAGCTTCTTGATTTGTTTTTTTTACAACCAAACCACTTTACTCATGTGCCTTAAATCTTGCAAATATGTATATTGAATTTCCATACCATTGAAAACATTACAATACAGTGACGTACCTAACCCACACAAACTTCGTGTAGACAGCAAAAGGGACTTTACAGAAAAAAAACATTATTATATTTAAGCATATTGTAAATGTAAATTCTATGAAATGCCTTGTATTCGCAAGTAGAGTTTCCGACTGCCATGACTAAAAGTTGTAACGACCTTAAAAGAGACAAGACATGAAAGATATCTGTGGATGTAACTGAGTTATTCAATTATGACGATAATAATGATGCTTATGATGATGATGAGAAGTCAATAATGATAGCGATATAAAACTCTTTTATAAAGTTAACATTATACTAATAGAGTACCTACTAGATAGAATATGTGTTTGGCATTAGATTGCAATTGAAACGTCACACTGACGGGTGAATTCGCAGTGTCCATTTCCGCAATTTCAAGACGCATAAGAGGTGATCGTGTACTGACAATGGGCGCTATCGTGCGCTGTCTAATCACACGGGCCGTTGTACTTGTACTGTTAGGTCGCCGGATCGCCCGCGGGTTCGCAGCGCTCGGCTCGGTCGGTAATATGCGTGCGAACGCGATCCGATAGTTACGTCCGAGAGCCATCACCGCTGTAAGGCCATCGGTTCATTATTTAGAGATGCTTCGCAACAGATTCAATATCAGCAACTTATCCAAGGCTTATGATAATTCATTCGTTCGTTCCCATGTATACTGATTTTTGGTTTTGATATACCAATGTTGAAGGGAAACATGCAAATTAAATACAGCATCATGGTAAGAATAATATTCGAAATAATATGTTAAGGAAGACAGTTTGTTGATCATGAGTTCTGCAAGGCATTTAAAACGTGGAGAATTAAAAATAAGTATAATTAAACGCGATAATAATAATAATAATAAGTTTCAAGAGGTTCTCAACCAGAAGTCGCTCCCAAGCCTCTTCACTACTGGGATCACCCATTTAGTTCCTAAAGGCCAGGGTACCACAGACCCGAGCAAATACCGCCCCATCACGTGTCTACCGACCATATACAAGACACTAACATCCATTTTGAGCGCGAGAATCACTCGTCACCTGGACTCAAATCAGGTGATGTCGCGCGCTCAAAATGGATGTCGGGGCGGCGGTCGTGGAACCAAGGAACCACTCCTCATTGACGTGGTCATTGGCAAAGTGGTGAAACGCAACCGTCGGAACTTCTCCGCCGCCTGGATAGACTACAGAAAGGCATTCGACTCGGTGCCCCATACATGGCTAAAGAGATTCCTCGAGCTGTACAAGATAGACTGTACAGTTAGAGACTTCCTCGAGCAGTGTATGGGGAAGTGGAGTACGATCCTTTGTCATCTGGGCGAGCGGATGATGGCTGCGGAGAACCACATAAGGATAGGAAGGGGTATCTTCCAGGGCGATTGTCTGAGTCCAATATGGTTCTGCCTCTCTCTGAACCCTATCAGTACCTTACTGGAGGGCTCCGGGAGGGGATTTCAGCTACGGAAAGGAGGGACAAAAGTGACCCACCATTTCTATATGGATGACCTCATGTTATTCGCCTCCAGTCGCTCCCATCTTATGGAATTGCTAAACATCACTTGTGAATTTAGCAATTCTATTGAATGGAGCTGGGGACGGATAAGTGTGCGGTACTCCATGTTGAGAGGGGTAGGGTTGCTAACTCTGAGGGCATAGACTTATCTATGCCCGTCAACTTAAGGACCCTTTCCGAAGCTGAAACATACCAATACCTGGGTATGTCACAGAACATCGGTATCGGTGTTTTATGCCAGCTTGACCAAAGTGCTTAACAGCCTTTTGTCCGGTGTGAATAAGACACAAGCATATAACGATTGGGTCATGCCTGTCCTCATATATACCTTTGGCATACTCAGGTGGACTCAGACCGAACTTAATGCCCTGGATAGAAAAGTCCGCACTACCATGACGTCACATAGGATGCATCATCCGAGATCGTCGGTAATGAGGCTGTACTTGCTGCGAAAGCATGGTGGGCGTGGTTTTCTGAGCGCGCTCACCATGCATAACCGCGAAGTGTGCAGCCTCCGTCATTACTTCCTGGCGAGATCGGATGATCCATTCTATAATGACGTCATTTCTAGTGATAAAGGGCTTACCCCTCTATCCTTAGCCAACGAGCAATGGCAGGACTCAGCAGTGCTTAGCATTTCCGACCAGGAGACCGTATGGAAGGAGAAGGAGCTCCACGGGAGGTACTACAGGGCTCTTCATGAGCCCTTCGTAGATACAGTCGCCTCCCTCAACTGGCTACGTTTCGGTGACCTCTTCGGGGAAACCGAGGGTTTTGTCTGTGCAATACAGGATCAGGTTATTAAGACCAATAACTATCGGAGATACATCCTAAAGGATGGCACCGTCGACGTCTGTCAAGCTTGTCGCCATCCCGGTGAGTCGCTTAGGCATATCATCTCCGGTTGTTCGGCACTTTCTAACTCTGAGTACTTGCACAGGCACAACCTAGTAGCCAGAATTCTACACCAGGAGCTCGCTCTGAAATACGGTCTCGTGGACCGGAAATTGCCGTATTACAAGTACTTGCCGGAAGCCGTGCTCGAAAATGACCGCGCCAGGCTCTACTGGGACCGGGCCATCATCACAGACAGGACTATTCTTGCGAATAAGCCTGATATTATGCTGATGGACCGGGCACAGTCAAGGATATTTTTGGTCGGCATTACCATACCGCATGACGAGTACCTCGTGAAAGCCGAAACAGATAAGCAATCAAAATATCTGGACCTGGCTCACGAGGTGACCGACATGTGGGGTGGTCTGCCGACCGAAATTATTCCTGTAGTCGTCTCTGCGAATGGGCTATTCCCAGTTAGCCTCTCTGGTCATCTGAGGCGACTGGGACTCCGTGACGGACCGCTTCGGGCTCAAATGCAGAAGGCGGTGCTCCTTGATACTGCCCGCATCGTCCGCCGGTTTCTTTCCCTTTCCCCCTACCCCTCGGCCGTTTGGTCTCCCCTGCCGAGGGCTTCCATCTGGTTGGGCTTTTATTTATTTATGTATTTTTGTATTTATTTTATTTTATTGATATTTATGTATATTTATCTTTTTATTTTCATTTATAATTATATATTTATAGAACTCAACCAGATGAGAAAACTATATAGGTACCCCCCCACAATAATAATAATAATAATACACTTTATTTCAGACAAGAGTCCATAAATTTGTTAGTAACATAACATTATTATAGAATCATTGTTAGTTAAATTGCTTAAAAATATAAGAAAAGAAAAAAAAATCATACATTTTAACAATTATATCAATAATTACTAAAACTTACTTATGTAAAAAAATACATTTTATTATAATTACTTGAATTTACATTTTAATTCTTATGCATGTGAATGCGGATCCAGTGTTTTAAAAGCGGAGAGTCCCACCTATCGGCTAAGGCGCTTAAGATGCTATTAGAAGAGTCTCTAATACGAAAAAGAAGCGAGGCGCATTTCTTTCGCACTACATTAAAGTCCGTAAAATAATTTTATTCAATGTGTTGTGTTCGCTTAAACATAAGAAATCATTAAGAAAACTTTTCTTGAAAAGTACAGAACTAGCGCTATAGATATGATTAAAATTTATGAAAGCCTAGTCCACCACACTATGCAAGACTCCTTTCAGTGATGATTTGTCTTTAACGCAGATGTCACTACTGAAGCCAGCTTTTTCCTGGCATTAGTAATAGTCACCTTTTAAGACATCCAAGGAACGAAATCTGATGATGCATAAAATCCATTACATAATAATAAAATTGTGGTGCCTTTTTGTAAAGTGAATTATGATGAAGACATTACGACGTGGTAGTGAACATCTTTACCAAGCCACTTGATTAAAGGTTTTTTTAAAATAAATATTACCCCCACTTAAGGATTTCTCTTGTATAGCACGGACAGTTTACATACATACATTTCATAAGAACAAAAATCCAGACGCGGAACAATTATTTGTAGGCCATAGAAATCCTTGTTCCGTGGTAACTAAAGCAAAATCCCTCCTCCCATTCTATTGGGGAGGCCTATGTGCTGTGTATTGGGTGGGCAACCTCAGTTTTTTTAATTATTTTGAGTTGTTATGAGGAGGAAGTCTATGGTCATCCCCTTGTTTTTTTTCATCTGTCGTCTCTTACGACACCCACGTGACTGCATGGGGTAGCGGATATTCTCACACCGCTACTACACGGTTCAGGAACTTTTCATGTATTAAATATAAAATATATTTAAATACATTTTGTAAATTTTTATTTTTAATTGAACAACCTATATAAATTTTATATTAATTCCGAGAAATAAAAAGCCCGTAGAAGTTTTAAATGGAAACAAGTGATAATAGTGTTGGTCAAATGTCTCATTATATCAAATTACTTGACAGTTAATTAGGGGCTGCCATTGCGCGCAGTCTTGTTCTAGCTTTGGCAAACTTGTCGTTTCGTAATCTGTCGTATGTTTCACCGCACAACTGTGCCTATGATTTATAATCTACAATCGCCCCCAGTTTGGTTTCTTTGTGCCGAAAACTGATCTAAATAATATTCAATTTTTTACACTATAAAAAAATTTATTATCATAATTGCAAAAAAAAAACATTATCAATTTGACTCTAAAAATTGGAGCTTGTTTTAAAATAATACAATATTAATAAAATAAAATAGCTATATTTAACATAAAAATATATTTTTTTTAATTTCTTAAATTTCTTAGGCCTTTTCCATAACTTTTTTCTTCACCGCCGGACACTTGGTAAATCAATAGTTTTTTTTTTTAATATAAAACTGTAATGACACACGTACTTTCAGTTCATCCGGTAGTAAGAAGCTACTGCAGTCCGTGGATACATTTTTTATAAAAGAGGGAGCAAACGATCATACGGCTTACCTGATGGTAAGCGTAGACCGCCGCTCATGACCAACTGCAACACCAGAGGAATCGCGGATGCGTTGCTTGCCTTTAAAAAAAAGAGTAGGCTCTTTTCTTGAAGGTATCTAAGTATGCGTAACCCTTGGAAAATCACTGTTGGTAGTCGATTTTACAAGGAAGTTGTGCAAGGAAGAAAAGTTCTTGTAAATCGCACAGTGGTGATCCACCAATTATCCAGATCGTTGGTACTTGCAGCCAACTTCAAAAACAAAAGATAACAAACAGATACTTTTTCATCTCTGAGGACTAAGAATTAATTACAGGCTGTGAGTAACAGCCTATAATGGTACTGGCTTTCTGGGCAACCCCAGTTTTTTGTTAGAAAAATATGCTAATATCGACATTTAACTACATTATTAACACGGGCTTTAATAATCCAGTGAGTAAAGAACCTGTACCTGCAATATAATTTTTGCAATAGACAATGTTTGGTGCCAACTTTGTAAAGGCCCTCATCATTTCTCTGAAGGATAACCCCAATGATGTTTCTGAGGTCACCTTTACCTTTGTCTATGTCTGAAATTGGTTTAGTAATATTGTCTCCAATGTTGGCGGGTGGATGGGATTTCCCATCTTTCGATATTTTTTCTGTTTCAATTCAGTGGTTGTCATCCTCATCCTGAATATCATTTATTATTTCTTGCGGCAACGATGAAGTCGAAAGAAAAGTCCTACTCTAGGCTCAATCCCAAATAAGGCCTTGTAAGGCGATTGTTTTATTCCAGAATGAAAGACGCGGTTTTTCATGAACTGGATATCTTAAGCCCTCCAATCATTTCGTTGAATCGTTGTTTGAAACTTTAGTCTGGAACACAGAGGTGCATTGCTATTTGGCGGGGGAAATAGTTCAGAGTGTCGTAGAGATCGTCATATTTGAAACTGCACACGGCTCCTATGATTTTAAGTAAATTTATCACTTTTATCATGTAATTTTACCAACACCCAATAAAAGAGAAAGATAATGAAACATTTTAGGTATTAAAACTTGGTTATTAAATAATTTTAAGCTACTTTAATTTCTATTGTATATTGTTAAATTGGTCGGTAAATAAAAAAAAAGTTGAATCGGTTAAACAATGTTGAAGACATTTTGTTACATATATAATAAATACAGTCAAGTAAACACTGTTTTTAAATTTGATCAAGACCTGACCAGTAGTTTTTGAGTTATCCTTAATAATGCGTATTTAAATGACTTCGACTACTTTGATGGTGTTCTCGTTTTATTTATATGGAAGTCGGTTGTGCAGTTTTTTTTATTTTACCACTTGTTTAGAGTTCTTTCAAAATAGATGCATTCAAAGTTGACAAATAATGTTAGGAAGATGCTTCTGTCCACCTCCAGTTTCATTTTCCTCCGTCACCTCTTACAACACCAACGGGGTGGCAATTGATTTTCTTACACCGTCACTGCAAGGCACATTTACGCATTAGCAAATTTTATTGCATCATAAAGTCGTGTCTGATTCGATCTTTACAAGTGGTCTAATACAATAACATTACAGTATTTTCGCCTGGTCCTAACTAACAATCAACATTTTATTAGAGCTAGTGCACAATGTAATAGTGCAGCGGCGAACACAGTCCCCTACCAGAAATAAACACTTGTAAATCTTAAGCGGGTTATATTTAATCACCAGTGCCCTCACAGAGTGCACGTTTGCAGTTGAAGTCTGAATTATTTTAATCCTGTGCACGGAGATATCTTTTATTGTGAGCGGAGGGGCTTTTGTCGGACCTCAGTAAATCAGCTTAGTCGACAGATGGCACGGCTGCTATCTGCCCGGTATTATATTGTTATACAAATCTGTCGCTCGTTCCTCTCTTATTTTCATATGGTTGACTTGCATCGTTTGTAACGACGCAGCTTGTAATATAATGCAACTATGTGTTGATGAATATAAATATAAACTTTATTTATTTTGTTGGCTTGTGCTTTTATGAAATGATACGCTGTTAGGAGGTTCTTATCGATATCATTCATTCATAAATAATAATAATAATTTCCTCCTGTCAGAATTTGGTCACGGCGGCCAGCCTGAACGGAGACTAGCCATCGGCTCAGGACAGGATTATAGTGCCCAAGAGTATGCACAAGTACAGGTGCACTATCTATTCCCTCGCTTTCATAATTCGATGGAACGGTAAATGGATACGTCCGTAGAGAGACCATGCGCAGGACCAACAGCAATACATGCTTTCCGAGGCACGGGGGAAGACAATTTTCAAAATTCTTGACGGAAAACCTGAATAATTGATTTTTTCGCCCGACCCTGGATTCGAACCCAGAACCTCATGATCAGCAGTCACACTACTACTATCACTAGACCAACGAGGCAGTCAACATTCATTCTGAATAAAGTCCTCTCCCCTATACATTGCCTCATAGGCGTTTTTTGTTTTAGCACAACAGCTAACACAGAGTTAGCAACGGTAGTTTTTTTTTAGCAAGATATGCTACCCGTTTTATTCCTATTTCATTTCCCTCTATTTCATCTTATGATATTCACGGGATGATCTGGAGTAATGGATTCTTTTACACCACCAAAACAGGGATAATTTTTAGTAAATCTAGTATAATAATTAATAGAATCAGGCGTTACTTTGCGGAAATCCATTATATTAAAGATATTAAGAGTTATTTCACAACCATCCGCTCAATAAAATAAAATGATGTATCTTATCTAGTTAGAAGAGCACCTCCCGCCCTCCTCAATTGCGTGCACTAATCCCGTCACCACTAATCCCTTTCTCTCTCTCTGCCGCGGCTGACCGCTAGGTTAAGCTAGGGCGGGAGGTGCTCTTCAAACTAAGTAAGGCACATTTTTATTTTATTTTGCGTTGCGTTGCGAAATAACTCTTAACATCTTTAAACCTAGTAAAATTATAGTAAATTATAACATGTGTTTAATGGTAGCCCAAAAGATAAGCGCGATTTCATAGTACGGTAGCAAACCTAGTTCCACTTCGGCCAACACTAATGCGAGCAATCATTAATAGCGATTTTACTTTTACTAGGGTACCATCCTACAAGCCGGTAATTAAACCGCTTTGTTCCGAATTGAAGTGTTTATAGAACCACTATAATTACAAGCTGTAAGGTATTCCATCTCAGTCTTCAGAGAAAAGAACGAATCTGTAGCCTTCTTTAATTAAAGTTTACTGTCACTTCAGTTTTGTGACATCTCCGATAAGTTTGCAAAACATATTGATATAGCGAAGTCCTCAAATCATCTCTAAAGTGAAAAAACCGGCCAAGAGCGTGTCGGGCCACGCTCAGTGTAGGGTTCCGTAGTTTCCCGTCCGTCACAATAAGTGTTCCCACTTATGAGTTTAAAGGTGAGGAGTTATCCATTATGTTCGCGCTCCAGCAGCGCTCCGCGCTCCTGCAACTGCTCCCGGTAGTGGGTACTGTTGTTTCCATCCAAGTTCAAAATGATTTTCCTAGAAAGTCCTTATAAAGTTCTACTTTTCAGATTTTTTTCATATTTTCTAAACTTATGGTTCAAAACTTAGAGGGGCGGGGACACATTGTTTTTTACCTTTGGAGCGATTATTTCCGAAATTATTGACATTATCAAAAAATGTTTTTAGTAAACCCCTATTCATTTTTAAATACCTTTCCAACAATATATCAGACGTTAGAGTTGAAATTAAAAAAAATCACTTCCCACTTTACATATAGGAGGCTACACTAATAAAACATTTTTTTTCCCATTTTTATTTTACCACTTTGTCGGCGTGATTGATACACATATTGGTACCAAATTTCAGCTTTCTAGTGCTAACGGTCACAGAGATTAAGCGAGGACGGACAGACGGACAGACAGACATGGCGAAACTATAAGGGTTCCTAGTTGACTACGGAACCCTAAAAAGGCAGTTCCCAGTCATGGGACGTAAATTAGATGTTACTTTAATTTGAAAGTTAGTTAGTTTTTAAACTTAATACAAAAATTCTAAATAGAGTGTTTATTTATCGAGGCATATTCTATTGAAGTCGTAGTGATTATTAAAAATGAAACGACGGAAAATACGGAAATAATTTTTGTATTCCAAACAACACAAAACCAGAGATTTCTGAAGTTTCCAACTTTCATTGTAATAAACATGCAATTAAATTCTTCCACTCCTGTAAAGCATATTAAAGGGAATTGTTATGATTTAATCTAATTTAAGTTTACAATTTCGTTATATTTTTTTTTTCAAAATATCCTAGCTTATACAATATAATAATTTGTGTTAGCAACTATGAAATGTTTACATTTAAGAAATCACTAGCAAAATTTTCTCTTGCGTAGACTATTGTATTAGAGGTGTATGCTCGTAAATATCTGAAGCTCTCGATTCTAAGTTTTAAAAACTAAATGCCTAAATTCACAGGTTTTAGTATTTAAGAAAACCTGACCTGACTGAACCAATAAATAATTATAGTCTTCATTAAAGGTTTCAAAAGGAACTTATCTCAATATATGAAAAAAGATTAGGAAAGTGTAATAGCAAGATAAGTAACAAATGTGCAATTCAGTGTCAGCATAAGAAATTTAAACAATCTACTTATTTAAAGCGTTATTCAAGAGATAACGAAAACGTAGCAAATATATTAAGTGTGTTGTGTTGTATGAAGTCTGCATCGCATTTATTTATAAAATACCTAACCAGAAAAGACCGTAATATTTCTTTAGACTCGCTTTTTACAATAACATGGTTCATATAATTATTTAACATTAGAAACTTATTAAGAATCTATCATCATCATCATTATTATGGATTTAATAAGAATAGTAGTAATAGTAATATTTTACACACGCACAGAAGGTATACTTTAACGTATACGCAGCCCTAAATCTTCTTGCTATTACAAATAATCGTCAAAAAACACTTCTTTTTTAAGTATCTATTAAGTTAAGTAGATTTTGTTTACTTGTACTTAGAAGGTGAAACCTTTTGTGGTTGGATCCGCTCTAATGCTATTAGTTGATGGATTGAGTATGGTAAAAGATGTTATATAGTTGAATGATACAGAGCTTTACAATTGTCTTTAGTAATTTGGTTTCAATAACATTTTATTGTTAAATAAAAAAATCCATATATTCTGATTTAATGCATAAAATTAATAATTAATGTACCATCATTTACTATATGTTTGAGAGTTGCGTGTTTCGCCGTTTTCTTTCCTGTTAGAGGAACCCGCAGAATAAAGAAGAGGAACGAAATTTTAATTCCTTAGGAAATTTTTATTACTTGCGTGCATTTGTTTCTAACGTACATTTTAAGTAACCTACTAAAATAGATCACTACCCGAGTTCTTTGGCTTTAACAATAATTTACATGTTTTAATATTTTCTCTGAATGCATTTTCGAAAAATTTGAAATATACGCATAAATCAATTTTATTAATTTTGTTTTATTTACCCATTTAATCTTTATTGGTCTTTTTTGAGAATTTTCTCATAATTCATATTATAAAAATGCCAATTTACTTTGTGAAATATTCTCATCGAAAAGCGTCTGTAGCAGACAGACAGATTATTCTGTTTGAACACAGTTGATTCCAAAAGTGTTTTGTTTTGTCCTGAAACCATGTATTCGATGTGATATTATAAAAGTGAGGGTTTGGTTTCTGACTTACCGTGCATCTATGTTGATAACACTTTTTTTCTTGGTTTAAAGCTTTAAAGTTATTTGTTGTGTTAATTGACTACAGAAGCTTACTATCAGATAGCTTGTATGCAAGTGTAATAAAAGAAATATTATAAATACATTTTATAATAGAGTCAGTTACTGAAACAATCGCAGTTTAACGCGGGTTATCCTTAAAATTTGTCATAAGGAAAGTAGTGATCAATGTGCCTGACTGAATTGTGGGCTCGCGATCACGCTCTATTTTTCGTAGAGCCTGGTGGCCGCAATTGGTCAGTTTAGGTCAAGTGGCTTCTAATAAGCTTAAAATAATGTCGTGACAAACGGTCGTAATAAGATTAAATTATTTTATCCCTTAGGCTTATTTAATCCTTGACTTTTTTGTATTTATGTTGAATAGAATTTTAACTACTTAACCGATTGAAGTCATACTTACACAATATATTTGTTTTGTCAAGGTGATGGTTCTTACCTAAACGCTAAAATCCGATTTTCTATATTTATGGACCCCTATTCACATTATGAATAGACCCGATAAGTGGTACTGTGGTCGAGTTATTTATGCATTTTTTATTTACACCTTGAGAAACTTACGAAGTGGAATTATTATCAAAGCGTTTGTGATAGGCAGACAGACACAATGGCAGACGTGAGGTGATTCCCAATTTAGTCATGAAACACATATTGGTAAAGTGGATTGTTAACGATGTTCTTTCGACGCGTATGTTTTTATATGTATGTTTACCATTTTTTATTGGAAACAGCTGAACAGATACTAATTATTATTTTTTCATTATTTATTTAGGAGTAAGTTATTCATAGGTATAAAATAAGAGGATGAAAATTTTATTGTAACTAGTTCCATTTGTTATCTTGAACTTGTGCTATTCTCGGGTATTTTGAAGTCGATAAAGTAAAATTAAACATTTTTCTAAATTTTAAGGTTATAATTTTTTTCCCATTGTAGGCTTTACTTAATTTTCGATTTTTCGTTCGTAATTTTGTTAGCATTTTTTAAGGTAAGGTTTGGTAGAGTTTTTTAAAGTGTGAAGTTTAACAAATTATTTATTTTTCTATTACAATAATAGGAAAATAAATCATTTCTACCCCAAATATTATTACTTTTTGAAGAAAACCACTTTTTGGTTTAAAACTATCGACTACTCTAAACCTGTATCTTACCATACCGCTATCGAGGCGTCCATGTTTCGAGTTGACCGATTTACGTAAAAAATAATCACTAGGCAGCAGTTATGGTTACCGAAGATTGGTAGTATTGTTCTCTAGTGAACTACGAGCTACGAGCTTACGCAACACCATTGCATCGTCTGTAGTCTGAACTTCACATCTATTAATTATGCTTTATTGGTTTTTCGGCGTTCAGCGTTCGAACTGGGCCGTGGACCTCCCGCTTTGTTTTGCGCGTGTCTTGAGAAATCTTTAACGAGGTCACTGGCTAATGAGACATGTACAAATTACCATGTTAGTACAAAATTTTCAGTGATCTCTTGTTGCTCTTTTTAATGAGACAAATGCCTTTCCCAAGCGCCTGTTGATAAATACTGCAGACCGGTAAATATCTTAATAACCGAACAGAGCATTTTAGTTCCTGAGTAATATGTTAGCAATGTCAATACCTTTACTGAGCTGGTTAAACTGAACTATCCCAATTATTGCCATAGAGTATTAAGTATTTGCCTCAATAGACTAGTCCGTTGTAGGGTACTTAACTGAGCATGTTGAAATATTTAGTTCGAGAATTTTCCAACAGAATTATCTTAAGATTCTTACCTAAACATAATAAATCTTTAGAAAAAATATTTATTTATTATATGAATTGGTACGTAACATTTGCTGGATTTGCTTGTTTGTAATATTATTCCAAATTAAACATTTTAAGTTTTGCCATTTGTTTTTACATACGTAAGAGATATCAAATTCCAGTAAAGATATTTGAAATAATAAATTTTATTCCTTAATTACAGTTCAACAAAATCAACTGCTGAAGGTCTCCAGTTATCAGATTAGAGATTAGATTTCCCACTGTCGCCTCTTATGGCAGTCACGGGATTATTCTTGCATTCTATATGATATATTCTTGATAAAGTAAATACTTTAAAGTATAGAAAACTACTATGGTCAAACTGACTTCGACAGTTACAGGTAATCAAAATGGTATTTCTAATGGTCTAATCTCGAATATTGAAATTAAATAATTTTAGTCATTTGTATTCGAGATCTTAGTTTGGTTGGAAACATTTATATACGAAAAAGGAGATTGCGAAGATTGGGAAGGAGATTAAGCCACCAATAATATTATTATTACACGCACGTACTTTTTATTGCTTGTTACTATATTCTAAACATATTAATTTAGATTTTCGTTTATATTTCGTGGGGGATAAGCTGCAACTAACTATGGAAGCAGAAAGAATAGGTCACGTCAATCACACTCTCATAGAATACGAGTGTAAAATAAGACCCTAATAGTCATTTACTTCATAGTAAATTAATGTTACATGTGCCCTTTTTATTCATATTGCCGCTTTTGACGATTTCACTTTTATAGATAATAGAATAAGGATGACAAACGAGCACACAGTCCTTCTGATGGTAAGTGGTTGCTGTGGCCCATATACATCTAAATTTATCCCCAATTAAGAATCAAAATGCAGATGCGTTGTCACCCCTGATAACTGAGATGGAATGGCTGATTTCCAGTTAAAAAACGGTCTCCGGTTCTCTACACTCACCATACGAAACATTATAGTATTAAGCTGCTTTTTGACGCCGGTATTCTGTGAGAGCGTGGTCCTATCCCGGTCGAGCCGAACCAATCGTGCTACAATCATAATATAGCTGTAGCGTGGCTCTACCACTTACTATGATGTGGACAATGTGCTCGTATAGCACTCTTATTTCTATATAAAAATTATATATAATAAAATTCTAATGTATATACGATGACAAAAGTCATAGATAATGATGAATTTATCATCGTCATCATTACGATTATAGGACTAATTCCGCTGGTGAACTTGCACTTATCACATAGATGGCTACATAGTCTTTAGTCCTGCATCCAATGACTCCATATATGCACTACTGGTTTTCTCTTCATCTACGAACACATAGTGTGAGCCGTCTATTTGTTACTTGTGAAACTATCTTTCTCATCACTTGTCCATCTTGTTGTACATCATTATATATATAAAAGGCTGCCTTCGATCTTAATGCCGTAATCTTAAGATCAGGGTATATTACGTTAATTATCACTGTGGTCGCGGGTGCTTTTTTATGAACTAACAAAAACGGCAAGGATAATATTAAATATGATTTATAAAAGACTAAAGTTTCTAAAAACTTCACACTTTAAAAAACGCTACCAAACCTTACTTTAAAAATGTTAACAAAATTGCAAACGAAAAATCGAAAATTAAGTAAAGCCTACAATGAGAAAAAAAATTATAACCTTACTCTTATCAAAAAAAAAATACAAAAATTAAAATTTAGAAAAATGTTTAATTTTACTTTATCGACTTCAAAATACCCGAGAATAGCAATATATAATATATATATATATATATATAATAAATAATAGAAAATAAGTTCAAGATAACGAATGGAACTAGTTACATTAAAATTTTCATCCCCTTATTTTATATCTATGAATAACTTACTCCTAAATAAATAATGAAAAAGTAATAATTAGAATCTGTTCAGCTGTTTCCAATAAAAAATTGTAAACATACATATAAAAACATACGCGTCGAAAGAACATCGTTAACAATCCGCTTTACCAATATGTGTATCATGACTAAATTAAAGAGGATAGGTGGAGTTTTAGCGGAAACTTGGCCATAGATGGATTGTCGCTCCTGTTTCGTTGCTTAAATAATGATTTCAAGTGGATTTTGATTCGTAAAAGTGATGCGATTTTGTGAATTGAGTATCCGCGCGTGTGAACTATTAGAGAAAACAACGAAACAAGTGCTTTGATGACGATATAAACCTCAAGTTATTTTGATCGCTTGAGCGCCTCATTAACTTGAGTGGCTGTCATCAACTGTCCGTTGGGTTGAGCTGTCGTCAAAATCTCCCAAGGGCTTCACAATGTGACGCATTAGCATATTGTGAAGAAAAAAAATATAAAAATGAAGAATCCGAAATAAATGATAGGCTCAGAAGGGCTAGAACCCAGAGCCGTAAAGCCAGTTAATAAAAAAATCGAGGATAGATGTGGTCTCTATCGCCCACGCCAATAAGTGTACATTTTCGCTGTTTGTTATAACTGAGGTATAGGGAAATATCATCAATATCAGCTGACCCGCCCTATAATACCAAAACCAGAAGATGGATAGAGACTAAAACGCCAAGTCGTATAATATAACTAATATAATAAGAAAAAAATTGCAAACAAGTTTGGCTATAATTAGGAACACTTGAAAAATCTACTTAAAAAAACTACACAACACCATACTAAAATCGATTAAAATATTTACTACGAGTATAATGTTACCTGTCAATATGACGTCGACCAAGCATTGACCCTTTATTATTTGATTGACCGACGAAGAGCCTATCACAAAGCCAATCTATGCAAACAAGGACGTAGTTTTTTGTGTTATAAGAAAGTGACCATATTAACCAGATGACCATATTATCCTCACGTTAAAAAAAGTATGTAGTTATAACTTTCATTACTATATTTTGCGTGTAAATAACTAAGCTAATTTCAAAATGTAAATTATAATAAGTCACTTTATAGTTTACTTATGTAAAATGATTTTTAAATTGCAAATGAAATTTAAATCGAGCACCTCACTGGACTGCACGTCGCCAACATGACCTACGGTCGTCGACTTCACTAATCGCCACGATTCTTCGCAGAGCGTGTATATTACCATCGCTTGCATATTTATTGAATAAAACTGGGCCTTAAAAGCTTCCAACAAGACTTCGTTGCGTTCTCTATGTAAATTTATTCCTATTTAAATGACAAGTTCGCGAAATATCACGTACGTACTTACTTCTGCACTAACGATAAATATGTTCTGCCCTTTGTAAATGAACTACGTTCAGTCCTTCACTTATAACACTCTATCAAAGTCCACTGCTGAAATAGATCTCACCGCAGATTGCATCAAAAACTGCTGTTGCCAACTCACCTGGTAAACGTAGCAACTATGGCAAGTACCCCTAGTATTTGCCATAGTTGCTACGCTTGTCAGTCAGGGTGGCAATCGCAATTATATATTTTCTAGTTTCTATTATTAAGACGCTGCTGCCCATCTCCTGGTTTCTATTTTTCTTTCGCCTCTCACGACACCCACGGAACGATTTGAGGGTGATGCGATGGCGATTGTTGCATCGCCACTACACGGTTATATCAACTGCGTGCCTTTTGTTAATAAACAATCTAATAAATATCTCACTTATATGGCGATCGAAGGTAATATACAGTCACTTAGTGATCGTGTAACTTCTTAACTACTTAACCGATTGAAGTCATACTTACACAATATATTTGTTTTGTCAAGATGATGGTTCTTAGCTAAACGCTAAAATCCGATAGGTTGCGCTGAAATCAAGTTCATATTCTATATATATGGGCCAAAATAACCCCTATTTACATTATGAATAGATCCGATAAGTGGTACTGTGGTCGAGTTATTTATGCATTTTTTATTTACACCTTGAGAAATTTATGAAGTGGAATTATTATCAAAGCGTTTGTGATAGGCAGACAGACACAATGGCAGACATGAGGTGATTCCCAATTTAGTCATGATACACATATTGGTAAAGCGGATTGTTAACGATGTCCTTTCGACGCGTATGTTTTTATATGTATGTTTACCATTTTTTATTGGAAACAGCTGAACAGATTCTAATTATTACTTTTTCATTATTTATTTAGGAGTAAGTTATTCATAGATATAAAATAAGGGGATGAAAATTTTAATGTAACTAGTTCCATTCGTTATCTTGAACTTATTTTCTATTATTTATTATATATATATTATATATTGCTATTCTCGGGTATTTTGAAGTCGATAAAGTAAAATTAAACATTTTTCTAAATTTTAATTTTTGTATTTTTTTTTTCATTGTAGGCTTTACTTAATTTTCGATTTTTCGTTTGCAATTTTGTTAACATTTTTAAAGTAAGGTTTGGTAGCGTTTTTTTAAAGTGTGAAGTTTTTTAGAAACTTTAGTCTTTTATAAATCATATTTAATATTATCCTTGCCGTTTTTGTTAGTTCATAAAAAAGCACCCGCGACCACAGTGATAATTAACGTAATATACCCTGATCTTAAGATTACGGCATTAAGATCGAAGGCAGCCTTTTATATATATATATATATAAAAGGCTGCCTTCGATTTAATGCCGTAATCTTAAGATCAGGGTATATTACGTTAATTATATATATATATAATAATATATATATATATATATATATATATATATATATATATATATA
The DNA here is from genome assembly GCA_907164705.1 of Parnassius apollo. Lineage (NCBI taxonomy): Eukaryota > Metazoa > Arthropoda > Insecta > Lepidoptera > Papilionidae > Parnassius > Parnassius apollo. The sequence goes on along the minus strand of CAJQZP010000643.1, from coordinate 1,311,723 downwards.
TATATATATATATAAAAGGCTGCCTTCGATCTTAATGCCGTAATCTTAAGATCAGGGTATATTACGTTAATTATCACTGTGGTCACGGGTGCTTTTTTATGAACTAACAAAAACGGCAAGGATAATATTAAATATGATTTATAAAAGACTAAAGTTTCTAAAAACTTCACACTTTAAAAAACGCTACCAAACCTTACTTTAAAAATGTTAACAAAATTGCAAACGAAAAATCGAAAATTAAGTAAAGCCTACAATGAAAAAAAAATACAAAAATTAAAATTTAGAAAAATGTTTAATTTTACTTTATCGACTTCAAAATACCCGAGAATAGCAATATATAATATATATATATAATAAATAATAGAAAATAAGTTCAAGATAACGAATGGAACTAGTTACATTAAAATTTTCATCCCCTTATTTTATATCTATGAATAACTTACTCCTAAATAAATAATGAAAAAGTAATAATTAGAATCTGTTCAGCTGTTTCCAATAAAAAATGGTAAACATACATATAAAAACATACGCGTCGAAAGGACATCGTTAACAATCCGCTTTACCAATATGTGTATCATGACTAAATTGGGAATCACCTCATGTCTGCCATTGTGTCTGTCTGCCTATCACAAACGCTTTGATAATAATTCCACTTCATAAATTTCTCAAGGTGTAAATAAAAAATGCATAAATAACTCGACCACAGTACCACTTATCGGATCTATTCATAATGTAAATAGGGGTTATTTTGGCCCATATATATAGAATATGAACTTGATTTCAGCGCAACCTATCGGATTTTAGCGTTTAGCTAAGAACCATCATCTTGACAAAACAAATATATTGTGTAAGTATGACTTCAATCGGTTAAGAAGTTACACGATCACTAAGTGACTGTATATTACCTTCGATCGCCATATAAGTGAGATATTTATTAGATTGTTTATTAACGAAAGGCACGCAGTTGATATAACCGTGTAGTGGCGATGCAACAATCGCCATCGCATCACCCTCAAATCGTTCCGTGGGTGTCGTGAGAGGCGAAAGAAAAATAGAAACCAGGAGATGGGCAGCAGCGTCTTAATAATAGAAACTAGAAAATATATAATTGCGATTGCCACCCTGACTGACAAGCGTAGCAACTATGGCAAATACTAGGGGTATTCACCATAGTTGCTACGTTTACCAGGCGAGTTGGCAACAGCAGTTTTTGATGCAATCTGTGGTGAGATCTATTTCAGCAGTGGACTTTGATAGAGTGTTATAAGTGAAGGACTGAACGTAGTTCATTTACAAAGGGCAGAACATATTTATCGTTAGTGCAGAAGTAAGTACGTACGTGATATTTCGCGAACTTGTCATTTAAATAGGAATAAATTTACATAGAGAACGCAACGAAGTCTTGTTGGAAGCTTTTAAGGCCCAGTTTTATTCAATAAATATGCAAGCGATGGTAATATACACGCTCTGCGAAGAATCGTGGCGATTAGTGAAGTCGACGACCGTAGGTCATGTTGGCGACGTGCAGTCCAGTGAGGTGCTCGATTTAAATTTCATTTGCAATTTAAAAATCAAGTTACGTAAGTAAACTATAAAGTGACTTATTATAAATTTACATTTTGAAATTAGCTTAGTTATTTACACGCAAAATATAGTAATGAAAGTTATAACTACTTACTTTTTTTAACGTGAGGATAATATGGTCATCTGGTTAATATGGTCACTTTCTTATAACACAAAAAAACTACATCCTTGTTTGCATAGATTGGCTTTGTGATAGGCTCTTCGTCGGTCAATCAAATAATAAAGGGTCAATGCTTGGTCGACGTCATATTGACAGGTAACATTATACTCGTAGTAAATATTTTAATCGATTTTAGTATGGTGTTGTGTAGTTTTTTTAAGTAGATTTTTCAAGTGTTCCTAATTATAGCCAAACTTGTTTGCAATTTTTTTCTTATTATATTAGTTATATTATACGACTTGGCGTTTTAGTCTCTATCCATCTTCTGGTTTTGGTATTATAGGGCGGGTCAGCTGATATTGATGATATTACCCTATACCTCAGTTATAACAAACAGCGAAAATGTACACTTATTGGCGTGGGCGATAGAGACCACATCTATCCTCGATTTTTTTATTAACTGGCTTTACGGCTCTGGGTTCTAGCCCTTCTGAGCCTATCACTTATTTCGAAATCTTCATTTTTATATTCTTTTTCTTCACAATATGCTAATGCGTCACATTGTGAAGCCCTGGGGAGATTTTGACGACAGCTCAACCCAACGGACAGTTGATGACAGCCACTCAAGTTAATGAGGCGCTCAAGCGATCAAAATAACTTGAGGTTTATATCGACATCAAAGCACTTGTTTCGTTGTTTTCTCTAATAGTTCACACGCGCGGATACTCAATTCACAAAATTGCATTACTTTTACGAAACAAAATCCACTTGAAACCATTATTTAAGCGACAAAACAGGAGCGACAATCCATCTATGGCCAAGTTTCCGCTAAAACTCCACCTATCCTCGATTAAAAATCATAATGTAGATGTGTTGTCACCCCTTAGGACTAAGATAGATTGCCAGCTAAAATATGGATAGATAGAGGTGAGTTCAGCGAAGCAGCAAGCAGCAGTGGTAGATGTGCTATTTGGCGGAATGAATAGGTAATATGGGTTCATGTAAGTACAGAAAAGGGCTCTTCAAAGATAAAGACAACTTAGTAAAGAATTATATTGTTGATAAATGTCTTCTTAAATAAGTTATAGTATGTTTGCATAGCACACAGTGCACAGTGTTTTATATTAACAACAAATTCAAATCGTTTAGGAGAATTAATTTATATGCCTTTAGATTGTGATAATGCAATTGGTAGAAAATTGGTGCAACCCGTGCGTACGCAAATACAACGCTTATTGATTTCGACAAAATGCTAAAATCGCGTGCATTCAATTCCATTTACTTCTGATAACATAACATAACATAAACACTCACGCCTGTCACCCAGAGGGGTAGGCAGAGACTACAGACTTCCATTTGGCACGATCCTGACACACCTCTCTCGCCTCCTTCACATCCATACACCTCCGCATACATGCTCGTCGGTTAAGGGTACTCCTAATTTGGCCCGTTTTCAATAAATCGCCAATTTGGTCGATAAATTTTCGCCTAGGACGTCCCTTTCCGACTCTGCCATTCACTTCTGCAACATAAATTTTCTTTGTCACTCTTTCCTCATTCATTCTTTCCACATGACCAAACCACCGAAGCATTCCTTTCTTAATCCTGGTCACAACATCATCTTGCAAACCACACTCTTCTCTTATTACACAATTTCTTACCCTGTCATTAAGATTTAGCCCTAACATACTCCTTAACGACCGCATTTCTACTGCGTTCATTCTACTCTCGTGCTTCTTCTGCCACACCCAACTTTCACTACCATATGTTAAAGTAGGGACCAACACAGCATTGTGAATTGCCATACGTGCCTTTTTCGACACATTTTGACTCTTCACAATAGAGTGCAGGGCCCCATTTACTCTATTTCCCGCATTCACTCGTCGTTCTATATCCTTATCATATCTCCCATCCCTGCTAAATACGCAGCCCAAATATACAAACTCATCTACTTGCTCAATCAACTCCCCTTCTATTCTTATTTCACAAATCGTTTTACTTTCTTCTCTTTCAAAAACCATAACCTTCGTCTTACTTGCGTTCACTTTCATACCCCCTTTCTTTTAATGATCTGTTCATTAATGTAACCATCATTTGCAACTCGGCCGCCGACGACGCAAGTATAACTTGATCATCGGCGTACAAAAGGCATTTGACGGTTAACTCACCCATTCTTAATCCGCATTCTTCAACTTTCAAATTTTGCAAACAACTGTCCATAAATAGGTTGAACAGCCACGGGGAAGCTACACAGCCCTGTCTGACACCTTTATGGATGTCAAACCAGTCCGAGTAGACCCCGTTGATCCTAACACAAGCACTAGAGTCCCTATAAAGGGACTCCAATGCCCGTATCAAGCCAGCGCTCAACCCAAATGAGTTCAGTGTTTGCCATAGCACATCCCTATTCACTCTGTCATAGGCCTTTTCCAAGTCCATGAACGCACAAAAAACCTTTTGGTTTTTGGCCAAAAACTTCTCCGCGATCATGCGCATGGAAAAGACTTGATCTGTACATCCCATTCCCTTTCTAAATCCTGCTTGCACATCCCAAATTTTTCCATCAGTTTCTTTCATGACCCTTTCAATCAGTACCTTAGCATACAGTTTTCCCACAATGCTAAGAAGGCTGATGCCACGGTAGTTTTTACAGTCCTGCTGCGACCCTTTTCCCTTATATACTGGGACTATCACGGCTTTGCACCAGTCTACCGGTACCCGCTTCAGTTCCCAGCATAAATTAAACAAGGTGTGCAGCAGGCCTGCCACCACTTCCTCTCCAGCCCTCAGCATTTCGAGTGAAACTCTATCATATCCGGCAGCCTTACCTGCTTTCATGCTTTTCATTGCTTTCATTATTTCACCTACACTAATCTCGCTACCTCTTTCCTCTTCTTTCGGAATTTCTACTTCACTTAGTACACACGTTGTCTCCTCACTCATAAACACACTTTCAAAATATTCCTTCCATCTCTTTAAACTCAAAACTTCATCATTCAGAATATAGCCATTCTCGTCTCTTATAGCATTCATCATAGGCTGTTTTGAATGTCCCCTGGCAGTTCTTACAAGTTTCCAGAACATTTTAATATTTGCCTGGAAATTATCCGATATTCTTCTATCATTCTTATCCGTTCTTTCTTGCTTTTTTCTTTCAACTACTTCTTTTACTCTCTTATTAAGATGTCTAAAGACTGCCTTTTTTCTTTCAATATCATCATTCGTACCGCTAGAATTACCAGCCTTTGTTGCTAGTAAATCTAGCCATGCTCTCTTCTTTGCTTCAACTTCCATACGTACCTCATCATCCCACCATAACGTATTATTTTTCCTTTCATTCTTTCTCTTACTAACACCACATACTTCGGTAGCTGCATCCACTAAACCTTTCTTTACATTTTGCCATACATTCTCCAAGTCTAACTCCTTCATACATAATTCATCCAAACCACTTATATTTTCTTTCAGTCTACATTTGAACTTCTTTTTCTCACCTTCATCTTGTAACCTTTCTGTTCTAATACGCTGTAACGCAGTGGTAGACACAGATGACCGATGGCGCCAACGCCTGAATAGACCATTAATTCGGCATAGAACCAAATAATGATCCGTTCCTACGTTAGAACCCCGGTAAACCCTTGTATCTACAACTGCGCCCCTCAATCTTTCATCCACAATTATTAAATCTATCATGCTTCTATCGTCACCTCTTTCCCAAGTATACATGTGAATCCTCTTGTGGCGAAAGCAAGTGTTCGTCACAAAAAGATTCTTTTCCATACATACGGTGAGGAGACTTTCACCATTCTCATTTATACTTTCATCACCAAACGTTCCCAATATCCTTTCATAACCAAGCCTCCTCACCCCAACCCTTCCATTAAAATCTCCTAGCATAATAATATTTTCATTTCCCTTACACTCCATTAACACCATCCTTACCGTTTCCCAAAACTGCTCTCGGATATAAGTGGGCTTAGACATGTCTGGGGCGTAGACCCCTAACACAAACAACTTCTTTAAGCCCACTTTCATTCGTATCCACAGCAGTCTTGGGCTTACACATTCATACTCTTTCACACATTGGCCCATTCTTTCTGAAAGGATGATACCTACTCCCTGGCATGCCCGCTCGATCTCGTCTACACCAGACCAGTATGCGGTATACATGCCATGTGTAGTGACATCCTTTCCCTTCCTTTTCGTCTCATTTACACATAACACATCTATTCCTCTATCATTCATCATATCGCATACTTCATCCATTTTATCATTCATTGCCCCACATACATTCAACGTAGCCAGACGGACCTCTGCAATCCACTTTTCGCCTCTCCTGGAGACAGAACGTGACGGGTGGCGAACCTCGTCGCCGGTTTTCCTCCCGGAGATTCTTCGCACCCCTGCCCCATTAAAGGGGCGCCGGGAACTCGGGGCCATTTCTATTATATTGTTCCTCATGGTGCGGATAAAGGGTGGTATATTTTACGCCTCTACCAGGGCGTGGAGCCGAGTCTGTGCTATCGGCTTGTCGCTCATTTAGCACCACCCGGGGGACACGTGTAGGGTGGGCCTAGGAATAGGTGGTCAGAGCCTACGGACGCGAGCGACTTATCACTTCTGATAACTATAACGTTATTCGCCTAGATCAAAATCTAATACACGTGTGGGGTCCTGACCGCTGATTTGTTGGAAATTGATATTTATTTATTTATTAAAACCTTTTTGCTTTAAATAAAAGGTACTAAGGGTGAAATTAATGCCTATTGGAGTTCTCTGTCTTAAATTATTATATAGGTTTCGAACCTACACATGTAATATTGCCGTGGTAGCTCAGATGGTTAACGCTCGCTGTAAATACTAGGTGGATTGAAAAGTACTCGGCCTAACACAGATCCATTCAATTCTAAAAATCAAATTTACCCACATTATTTAGTTCAGTTCAGACTAGTTCATTGTGTGAAGTTCGAAACGTGTGCGATAATTAGTTGTGATTTTATAAATTTATTAACAAAGTAATCGGACATAATTTCCGCGAATGGAGCAAGTCGAGCAGCGTGCCGTCATTAAGTACCTCCATAAGAAGGGGCTATCATCAAAAGCCATCCATGATGATATGATCAGCACATTAGGCGATTGTGCTCTGTCATATTCATCCGTCAAAAAATGGATAGCAGAATTTAAGCGTGGTAGAGAGAGTGTGAAAGATGAACCCCGCTCTGGAAGGCCTTCGACGTCAACTACTGACGAAAATATTAAAAAAGTACTTGATTTAATAATGGGAGACCGCAGATTAAAAATTAGAGAGATAGCCGAGATTATAGGCATCTCTTATGAATGAACTCAAAACATCATTGTCAACGAGTTGGGTTTCCACAAGGTGTCTGCGAGGTGGGTTCCGCGACTGCTTTCAGTTGAACAAAAAAGGACGCGATTGACTATTTCACGCGACTGTTTGGAGTTATTTGAAGCCGATGCAGATGATTTTTTGAATCGTTTTGTTACTATGGACGAAACATGGGTTCATTACTGTACACCGGAAACAAAACAACAATCAAAACAGTGGAGAAGACCTGGTTCACCACCCCCTAAAAAGGCTAAGTCGATTTTGTCGGCAAATAAGGTGATGGCTTCAGTATTCTGGGACTCGAAAGGTGTGATTATGATTGATTATCTTGAAAGGGGTCAGACTATAAACTCTGATTACTATTGCACCTTACTACGTCGTTTACGAGAGGAAATAAAAGAAAAACGTCGAGGAATGCTCAGAAGAAAAGTCCTGTTTCATCAAGATAACGCCCGTGTTCACACGTCAGTACAGTCAATGGCTGAAATTCACAACTGTGGCTTTGAACTGTTACCGCATCCGCCGTATTCACCTGATCTGGCACCATCAGACTTCTTTCTGTTCCCTAACCTAAAAAAGCACTTGGGAGGTCAAAGATTTTCGACAAACGACGAGGTCAAAGCAGCTGTAGACGCATATTTTGACTCTAAGGAAGAATCATTTTTTTTCAACGGTCTAAATGCTTGGAAGGGGAGGTGGCAAAAGTGTATTGAACTTGATGGTGATTATGTAGAAAAATAAAAATATAACTGATTTAGTATGTGTTTATTTTCTTGGTTAGGCCGAGTACTTTTCAATCCACCCTCGTATAACAGAACGCGAGTAACCCGGGATCAATCCCCACCGGCTCCAAAGAAATTGTTGATTGCAATTTTAAGTGCTGATTTACCACGTGCTCGGCGGTGAAGGAAAACATCGTGAGGAAACCTGCATGTTTGAGGAATAAGAAAAAAAATCGAAGACATGTGAAGTTCGCCAGCACGCATTGGGGCAGCGCGGCGGACACTTCCTTGCCCTAAAAACCCTTTCAGAAATGAGGGGAGGCCCGTGCCCAGCAGTGGGACATATATAGGCTGTAACTTTAAATGTAATATTAATAAGACCATGAGGTACAAAGCCAAGGTATGTTTGTATTGCAACATGTTCATGGCAAGCAACAAAAATAAAATGATTAAGGAAGATTGTTTTGCCTTTATACATTACTAGCTGATACTCGTTCTCTTCGCTGGACGCACGATAATAGACGATAATAACGTAGATATATAAAATATCAAGATTATTTTTATGGGAATATCGTAAAATCCGTTCTTAATAAGAGTCTACATTGCAAAATGAGTAACTATACTAAATTTCAAGTCAATCGGTTGTATAGTTTTAGAGATCGTGATGAATCAGTCAGCCAGTCGGTGGTACTTCGCTTATACTATACATAGATCAAAAACGTTCATACAACAATCATTCATTCACTCACTATAACCCATCAGCCCTACAGCGTATGGTTCCAATCCACGTTTATCCATCTAGTGTGGGTATCGCCTACATGAGGGAATCCTAAAAAGTTTATTACAAAATCTACGACGGTTAGGTGTATATTTAAAAATTTCACCGGAACTATCATTTGCATCCAAATATTTTTTACGTGCAGGATGTGAACCTGCAGCACTACAGCACTGTAGGTCAACGCTTAGCCTGAGATCAAATACCCCACGGCCACGGCGGCATACCTCAACGGAGGCTAGCCATCGGCTCAGGACAGGATTATAGTGCCTAAGTGTATGCGCAAGCACAGGTGCACTCTCTATTCCCTCACTCTCATGATCCGATGAGACGGTAAACCGACACGACCGGAGAGAGATCAGGCGCAGGACCAACGGCTTTACGTGCTTTCCGAGGCACGGGGGTGAGGACACCGTCAACTTCCTGACCCCGGGCAACTACTGAGAATTTCTTGACAGAAAAACTCAATAATTAATTTTTTGGCCCGACCCGGGATTCGAACCCAGGACCCCGTGATCAGCAGTCGCACTACTACAACCACTAGATCAACGAGGCAGGCAAATACAGTATATATAAGGTTGCCATATCTTATTTGAGTTTTTCCTGTATTTTATTTAAAAGGTAATGCTTACTTATTTACACCTATAAAAGATTTAAATAAAATTGTACTGTCTGTCTGTATTATTAAATGCCTTATATTGAGCTACGGAGAGTTATTTTCAGGACATTTAGACATGAACCATCATCTGTAAAAAAAATTTCTGTTGTTAATCTTCAGAAGGGCTGAACCGTTTGTGACAAAACTACACAAACATATAGAGAGTAATCCAAGGAGTGATTGTTTTTTGTGAAACGGAAGAATTGATAACATAAATTCATCATTCTAAGTCATTATTGATTATTAAAAAAAATTATGACGCTTCATTATTTAATCAGTCTCAGGACAAGACAGGACGAGTCGCTAGTATTATTTAAGGTTGCCGAATATAGTCATTTAAAAAGCGACTTGCCCACGTAATGTATTCGTCTTTTGTTTGGGAAAATATGCGGTACCTCCAAAGGAGCTTACGGTTAACATTCGTCGAGTGTAGCCAACGAAGCTGGGAGCGGTATATCGAGCTGTTATCTCAAGCGCCCGCGCATTGTTAGTAGCGTGTACTGAATAACAAATGCATCGGATCTATTAGCAAATATGAACTCAATTAAAACATGTAGTTATGCTGCAGATAATCTTCTAATGCTCACCAAGATGAAGCAGTAACTAAGTGAAGTAGAATGTCCTTTTATATTAATAGCGCAAATAAGCAGACACTTATAAAACATGTGGTGCTTTTCTAATGATAGTGGTATATAAAAAAAATTGCGGCATATTTGTACACTTGTACACTCGTAATGGTTTATGTTACCACTGTTAAAAGTTTTGATTTTGTTCTATAAAAATCTAAATTAAGATATGTAAAAATATGATTTATACTACCCTACTTTTAAATTTTATTTCAACAAAAAGGCGGGCTTAATGATACAAGGCATTCTCTATCAGTCTACTTCTAAGTCAAGTAGAGAAGATAATATGATGGGTGTATAGTATAAACAAGTAAAATAAACGAATATTTGTGTATTGCGTTCCTAAAGAGGGAAGATAATTTTAATAATATAACACGTGCATACTGACTATATACACCATATAATTTATATGTATACGTAAATATAGTCCACTTGTGATAACAATAATTTATAAAAATAAATACTTTAAAATATTCTTGTCACTATTAAAATAATTTAATGAACTGAATTGCTTCTTCCTTCTTCTAGATTTACCTGAATAACATTTGTAATCATTATTTGATCTTTTCTTTTTTCAATATTTTTCTTTAAAAAATATGTTCAAGCTAACATATTGAAAAAAGTACTTAAGGGTTTCCTCCTTTCCCTGATAAGCTTTGAAGTAATGCAAGGAAAAGAAAGCAGGAAAGAAAAAGAAAAGAAGAGTTTCGTAGCAAAGTTCTTTTTAACATAAACCATTACGAGTAACTCATCATTGTTTTTCCCGTAAGGATAATGCTTCATAGAATATTTTATTTATATGCTCACTACCACGAGTGTCATAGATGACTGTTAGTGCAATCGCGTGAGGAACACCATTGAACTAGTTACTGCTTGCGTGTTTAAACAAACTAGGATTTAAAATATGTTCTGCATGAGTTACCTTTGCCCATAAATGCAATATATTACTTCAAAATAAGTATTCATAATCACCTTCATGATTGCAGCTTATCCACAAAAAAGCCAAAGTCCACGGCTGAAAATAGGCCTTCCCACAGATTGCTTTAAGGGAGCACTCATAAGGCTGTTATTAAAATTCTCTTTGCAAGTTGCATATTACGAGTACGTATCACAGACACTTCTAGAAACAGCAGCTTACTAGGTAAGCGTAAATCATAATTTTGTTTACCCTTTTGCTAATTAAGTTTAGGGGTGTATGGGACTAAAATAATATTTTGTCTCAAGATTACCAATACATAACTAATTAAGTTATTACTATCGTGTTGTTGGTGTAAGTTTCACCGTAAAACAGATCTATCGTATTGAATTCGCCTTATCAATGGGCGGTTTTAACCATATGTCCTAATGGTAACGTTACACAAAAATAAACTTCAAGTCTTCGGTTATTATATTAATCATTTGACAACAAGTTCAACTATGATTAAAAAGTGGGCATTCAAATGTACTTAAGGGAATAGAGTAAGTCAGCTCAAATTCTAATTTCGTCCCCACTTGCCCGCATGTACCGACATGTTTGTAATCACTAATACTGTTACTGTAAGTAGAAAGGTCGTTAGACACTTATTTCATTAGGTTTATCATATTTATGCCTGTTTCTTAACGCCAAGCCAGTCGCTTCTTATTTTTATTACGGTTATTTCCCATTTTAATTTTACGTCGTCCTGTTGCGTAATGTAATTCTGATCGTAAGCGACACAACCTCCCCGTTCAAAGGCCGAAGCGAAGTGACCGTGCGGCAGGAATCAGGGTTGCCGTTCTCTAAATTTTAAAGTCCCTAGACTAACAGAAAAAATCCGCCAGAAACAGCATTTTTCTTTTTCTTAAAATCCGCTAGATGTCCCTAGGTACATTGTCGTGCTACTATAGATTTTTCAGTTAGCTAACTGAAAAATCTTGCCAAATCGTATACAATGAATACTTAGTGTCTATAAATTTAGAAAAACTTTAAAAAAGAGCGGACTCTATTTCATATAAATCGGTTATTTATAGTGTAGGTTTATGACATAACAACCAAAACAAAAATTATTCATGGAAAAAAATAAAAAAATATTGTGAAAAATAAATCTTTAATCTTTAAACGACGTTCAAACATTAGTCACCATATTAAAAATAAAACAATTAGGTCAATACGTTCCTGGACCTCAATTTCAAAATCAATAGCGAAGTTATGATCCAGATATTCAAAAAGAACTTCAGCGAAAGTTGAAGCTTCGCCAATGTCTCCAGTTCCTAACTTTGGTTTGCCTTTACCGACTTGGTTTGTACTTTGTTTGCTTGTTTTTTAATCCTTTACTGATTTCTAATCAGAAGAAGGCAAATTGAACTATATTTAGCAATGTACAAAGCTAATATGCATTCAGCTCTTGAACAATCTTTGCATATTTTTGTTGCAGTGGAAGAAAATGTCAGCTGTTTATTTTAGGAAAGCAATTCGTATTGTTTTTTATGTTTCTCTCTCTCTCTAAATCCTTTTTAAGGTCGTTTAATTTCGCGTACATTTCAGAGTCACCTGGTACGGGTTTCAATGTTTAAATTCTTCATTATTCTCACACTCACTTCTGTAATGCTGGGTGTAGTGCTGTTTTTTCAACGTAGCTTCCAAACTGCCTAATCTTAATAAGTAATATTTTTCACGCGGAATATTCACATACAACAGTCACAAAATATGAACTCTAAAGAAATGAGCCTGCCGAATGAAACATTGGTAACGTGAGCAGTATTTTTATCTCACTCATTAGTGGTAGTAATAAACGAAACAGATGATAAGTGAACGAACGTCATTGAATTGTTACTTTTTGTTCGGGAATTCTCCTGATATTATATTACATGTGCAGTCTTACCAGCGGTAGATTACAAAATTGAACATACGATAAAGGTAAATACTTTATTTGAAATAATTTATAAAAAAGTCGCCATCTCAAAAGTCCAAACGTCGCTAGAAGTCGCTAAATAATTATTTCTCGCTAAAACGATTTTTTTATCCGCTAAACATTGTTAAAATCCGCTAGATCTAGCGAGAAAGTCGCTAAAACGGCAACACTAGGCAGGAATCACGCTTCAAAAGGCCGATAGTTTAGGTAATTTCTTTTTACAGTGAAAATAATGATATTTAAAAAAGTAAATAACATAAGCACTGCTTTACAGTTAGTTCAGTTAGTATGCAAAGCCTCATGATCTTATTTAAAGTATTTTATGAATAACAGCGGTTTATTGTTTATTTTGGAGGTAACTTTGGATTTTTTTCTATGGAGAAAATTTTACGAAATCGTGTTTTCGTCTAACATAATCCTTAACATTAATCCTCAACTTTACCATATATTTATTTCAAAATTAATGCTGCGATATTTTCGGCATAACGAAGGATCTTCCTAAGCCATTTGAGATTATATTTCCCCTTAACTGTAGATCACGCCGGGCCTGGTCTCTATTTATCAATTAACAATTTAACGCGTGAAGTGAATGACATGATTGATTATAAGTCTAATTTGTGCCAAATAAGAAAAAAGTTTTGTTAAAATAAACGATTTTTGAAATCACCTCATTTTATTATTATAAATCGCATATACCTATATCTTTAGTTAAAGATGTAAAATAATATTTTATATTGGTTTATAAATTATGGTTATACTAATAGTACCGATTATTCTAAGAACATTGACGGTAATCTGGTGGTCCAACCACGGCGACAATGGTCCAAAGCTCAAACGCGTAAAGGCTTCCGCCCACCACTTTTACTTGTTTATTTCAGGTAATGAAAAACACATTTACTCAATATGATTATTTTTGGAGGAGATGATAGTATCAACTCCATACGATACTTAATATTATATTATGTACTAGTCTACTATTATGCCTTTCAACTGAGATCTATAATGATTCAAGAAAATGGGCAAGTATCGTCGATCACTATAATTGTAAGTCAGTCCTTGTTAATTGATACAAATTGTGTTTGCGTATAAAATATTATTAGTGACAGTTTAAGAACAATTCACATTTTATCAGCATTTAAATATTGTGTAATACGATTTCGTAAAACAAATTTTTATTTTAAAGTGTAAACAAATTTATTATACCCAAAGATAGGTCAGCAGTAGGCAGTATGAACTTAAATGACATGTTCTGTGGTTAGTTGTGCATGTTAAATATCAATTAATCAACGGGGTTGTGCTTTGAAGTGGTTTCCGTTTTCATGATTGTCTTAATTTGGTATGGAATCATCGAGGCGTGATCTTTTGATAATGTGCGCAATTCTAAACGGATTGCCCGTGATATTAGCATGTAATGATTTTAGTAATGTGGCTCAAATGACTTTGCCAAATTATTATTGCATATTTCATATTAACCATTTCGTGGCAATATAAGAATATCCACTAATCCTTATTATCTCGTGGGTGTCGAAAGAAGCGACTGAGGGAAACTGAACCAGGAGATGGGCAGCAGCATCTTCCTGATAACAGGTGAATTAAAAAAAACTGCAGTTGCGTGGCAATCGTAACAAACATTCACTCTTTGGGGCGACTTTTAATAGACTACGGTAATGGTTATGGTAGGTATATTTGATATGGCATTCGTATTATTTAATATTAAGCAGGTCGTTATTTTCTTAAAAAAGTAGATTATTTTGTAAATACAGAACAGGGAAACAACGAAAGGCTTGTTTCTCGAAAGATTTATTTAATTAATATTTACAACTATTATATAAACATACTATATATAACTGTAAATAAAGCTTTTTTGGTCATTTCAAATCGCGAGCTGGTGTCTTAACAGTGCTTATAAAATTTGTAAATAAGCTACGCATTTATACTTGAAAGGGTCACTTATAATAAAATTCAATGCGTTCAGTGCATAACGAGTAGGGTTTACGCAAGTAAAATTTGCAAACGCATTACCTCTTAAACTTATATGTAATGCAGCGAGTAATGGCGTATTGTTTGTAAAGCGTAAAGGAACATTTGAAAATATTGATATTCTGTTAACATTTATCTCAGAAACAATGATTTTTGTTCTCGTAAACGGAAATAGATGTAAATAGATCTAGAATAGTGTATCTGACATCATTGAGACAAAATAAAGAGTTAAGTAACAATGTACAAGGCTAAACACCTAAACAGTAATACTACTGTATGAGACTGTGCCGTAATAGGTGACTATGGAATATGCTAGACCGTTCTAGCTTCTGATAGATTGCATGTAACCATTCTGATAGATTGTAAAATGCACAGAATGATGATGATCAACTTGACTGCCAGGTGTGGTGATTAAGGCAAATTCTTCATGTGAAGCGAAAGGCCCATCCCGCAGTTGACTGTAACGAGCTGATGGTGAAGAAGAAGAAGAATGTTTTAAAACGCAGTAGCGTGTACAGTACTCTAATACAGTGCTAATACTCTAAATATGTCGCTCTTATTAGAGTCACAACAAAACAGACAGCAACAACAACAACAACAAAACAACAAAAGCTCTGCTCAATTATTTTAGCATTAGAGTTAGATCAAAAATGACTTGTCGTTAAATAAATTTACTAGATTATTTTACTTGTTATTTCTATTATCAAGCTTGTCATCAAGGGGATCCTTGAAAAGGTATCGATAGAAATTCTTTACTCTGATTACAGGGTTTATAATAAATTTGTTTTAAATAATGAAAAAAAAATTACTCAGCAGGTAATATAATAAAATTTTAGGTACTTAATTAATGTACATGACGGTAATATGGTCACCTTAAACTTTGCCGCCCTATAAAACATAAACTAGGAGAAGGACGGAGACAAAAACACAAAGTCGTATACTGTAACTAATATATTAAGAAAAAAAAATAGCCAACAAGTTTTGGCAATAATTAGGAACACATCGAACAGTGATTTTAAAAATAAATAATTAAACTACACCATACTAAAATTGACAAAAATAATCCTATACCTTTAAACGAGTAATTCTTGTATATATACCTATATATAATCGGAATCTCGGAAACGGCTGCAACGATTTTCATAAAATTTAGTGTCCAGGGAGTTTCGAGGGCAATAAATCTATCTAGCTAGGATTTATTTTTAGAAAATGTCTTTTTGTCCGTGTTTTCAGGCAAAGAAAAACTGCTACAATATAAGAAGGTAAATTTTGACACTTTGTTAACGATCGTGATAGCTCAAGTGGATATCGAGCGGTCGAGAAATCGTAATGCCTTGGTTCGCGTCCCGTCTTGGGTCCGACTTTTTTCCTTTTTTTTTCAAGTTCCCTTCTTTTGTGAGAAAATCTATTATTTTGAGCCCTTTTTTTTAGTATTTTTTAAATATAAGAAAATTTTATTTAAACTATTGCTCTCATGATTTTTTATTCAAATAACCAGTTCAGATTTTTCTATTATGTCAATAAGATCAAAAAATATTATTTATGTAATTTGTATCTAAATGTAACTTAAAAAAAAAACCGAGCAAAGCTTGGTCATCCGGGTACTTTCTATAATGTAGACTGACAAAATGGCGTCGATAAAGCAGCGCCCTTTTGACCCTTTCCTATTTGATGGACCGATGAAGTGCTATCGTATCACGAAGCCATGTATACAAACAAAGCTGTAGTTTTTTGAGTTATAATAGAGTGACCATATTAACCACATGATCATAGTACCCTCATGTACCATAGACCTAAAAGCAGTGCATTATAAAATCTATTAGTCAAAGTCCAAAATTACATTTGCAAGTATTGTCCGTGTCTTTATTATTCATCATCACTATTATTACAGCCCGCCTCACTTGAAGAATACCACAAACCACGGTCTAGTCATCATACATCTACGGACATACTGCAGTTCTCTGTTTAGTGAGGGCCGCCTTGCACTACACTTTCCGCTGCGAGGCGGCCACTCGACGTCCTTCGAGCTCCTCGATGGTCCTTTACCATTTCAGTTTACTGACCTATTCAGCCCTACTCTTTTTATATAGCTCAGTCAAACCTATGATTACTTCAATCCAAAACATAATGTAGGGCAACCCCCTACTAGATGGAGTGACGACTTGGTAAGATATGCAGGAAGTCGATGGATGCACGTAGCTCAGGACCATGCTTTGTGGCGTACCTTGGGGGAGGCCTATGTTCAGCAGTGGACTTGTGAAGGGCTGTAATGGTGATGATGATGAAAACATAATGTATAGTGTTATTAAAATAAGTATAATTGTACTCATTTTTAAAATAATATTATGTATGAACAATAAATACTAATTTCTTAAAACAATCTTGCTTAATATCACATTAACAATCTCAATCCGTACTAATTTGATAAATGATAGTTTTGACCGAGTGCATTTGTAACTGATGATTGCGAATTCATAACAATTGCTTCTCAGACTACAAATCCAATTGTTCTCAACCCATAATCTTATATTATTCCATAATCTATTGTGGATTCAACAAACATTCATTATTTGCACTGATATTTTGCAAATACATTCGCAACCAATATCCAACTACACGAACAGTTACTTAGTTGAATAATAACTAAATAGTAGGTACCTTCTCAACGGGCATCTGACAATAATTTGAGGAATTTTGTAACTTAGATCGTGGCATATCTTTAATGCTAATTGTATTAGCAGTATTAGGAAGCTATATATATCATTAATATTATAGTGATGAAAGGTTTCGCTTTCGTAAATTAAAACTTATATATATTCATGATAAGATGTTGTAATGATTATGCGTGAAAAAAAAAACAACTCATTTATTCGTTTACCGTTCAATACAAAAATTGTTGTAGGTGTTTATGTAGGATAAATAAAATATTTAAGGGACGTCTAAAATCGGGATGATGATGCTTAAAGATTTACGTCAATTATACACATTGTAGTAGAAATAGAAAATTTAACACTTTTCTTGGACAACGTGGGAATCGGTTAGAAATCACCGTTACTAATTTCTATCAACGTCAATCAATAAACCTTATCCAATAGTATGTTTTCAATAGCTTTGAAAATATTATGTCAGTATGGCGCTTATATATGATGGACGGGTTGAACGTTTCTGAAGGTGGTTTGAAGTACCTATATGTTACGTGCTTGTTTTTTTGATTTGTTGATAGTAAAGCTATTGACACATTGCACAATGCTCTTTCTGCCAGTCTAGAGACGTAACACAAGGGCCTTTTAAAATTATATGTTTTTTTTTGCTGAAGTGTTAATACAATATGAGAAACGCATAATTTCTTATTATTTTACTACGAATTAAATATATTTAAAAACTGGGCAAGTGCGTGTCGGGCCACGCACATTGTAGAGGTAGGGTTCCGTAGTTGCCCGTTGCAATAGGTACGTATACTTAGAAGGGGATTTATGATAATGAGCACATTGAGTTCGTGGTTTGACCACTATAACAACTGAGAATAGGAAATTGGTAACTTAAGGACTTACTTTTCAATCAGACTTATAGAGAGTTCTCAAAGAATATTCAAAAAAGATTGAAAAAAGTTTTTGAATTTAAAAATTATACAAGCTACGTAAAATCATTCAAGTCTATACAAAAATGGTCATAGTTCCCTATCCATCTATTAGTTTCCGGCGGTGCTACCCTGAGATAAGTATATGACCGTAACGAAGTTTACCGTAAACCACCACTGCCCTAAACTATCCTGACGTTCGGACGGCTATATGATTGTATATATACTTTGAATGAGGCCTACAATAACTATAAACTAAAAAAGAAGCAAAAGTAGCTAGTTAGTAAGTAAGAAAGATCCTCCCTGCCCATCCGGCAAAGGAAAAATAAAGCTATAGTAGTAATGCGTAAAAGTAGTTTTCTTCATATTTTTTTATTTCTTACAGTTCACAATAACATCACAACGTTATAACGCAGCTAGTTTTAGAGTATTTTCTATAGAATTGTAACAAATTTTTACTAAATGAAGCGCATATTATAAGTTGGTCGCCTATTACTCCACTCGTTAATACTATATAGCTGTGATAGTTTTCCTTTTAACTTTATTATACATACTACTATTGTGTATACTTTTCACATTTCCCATGAACATGAATTTAATGATAAATAAATACCACTTTAAAGCTAAATACTTCGCAAAAGGATCCATTAATCAAAAAGAAGTTTTTCCTTACCCCCATATTGAAAGACTTGTACCACGATAGCCCACACTATGGAAGATACTACTGTTGTGTATACTTTTCACCTTAAAATTCTACTTTAAATCTAAATATTTCGCAAACGGATCACTAAATTGAAAATATGTAATTCTAATTCCTGCAATGTTTTTGACAAAACTATCCAACGATACGATAGAATAGACGGGTAAAAAAATCATACTTCTTTTACCTATATGGGAGTATGTGTATGATGTGTATGGAACTGAGATTATTTCCAACTTTTAACAATGACGTCAAATGTAACTCCTATTTATTTTAATACCTAATTCAGATATTTTAGGTCGGCAAAAGTAATAGATACTCATACATATATCAGACATTTTAGTTTGGCTAGAAAGTAATAAATACTTTTAATCTTCTTAATAAACGTACTACATAATTTTATATCAGATGTTTTAGGTTAACAAGAAAATAAAAAATATTGTAATCTACAATGCAGTCTTGCATCATGTAATCTTGTGTGCAGAAACGAGATCTGCCATCAGATAATAACTTTAGAGGCTTAGAGCTTCATTTGAATGGAGTAATTTTTAATTATTGTAGGTTTCAATAATTTACTTATTGACTTGGGGACAGTCTGAGAAGAAATATCTGTCTTGGGAGCAGAAAAGCAGAAAAATATATTTTCTTGCAGATCAGCAAGAATTTAAAAAAATATTAATTTATTATTTATATTTTACAATTTAAACAAAACATTAGGAGCTGTTTCTTAAAAAAATTCTTTTCTCTGTATATTTACTAGGATTTTGTTGTAAAAACATATTTTGCTCCATGGATGAACTACTGACCCTGAAGTCGCTTAATTCCTTATCTGGCCATCGCTAAGACTACAGAAGAAGAGACTGACAAATTGATACACATTTCGCCTAGGTAGCGTCAGTACGGTGAATCCATAGAACTAAAACTTTATATAGCTGAGCGAATATTTTTCAATAATTGTATGTCTAAAGTTATGTCGCTCAGCCAATTTCAGACTAAAATTACGTTCTTCTCCACCTAATAAAATAACACAAAAATACGGTCTACAAGTTTATAACCTATTATTCTATTTTTTGATTTAGTATTAAACCAATTTAATACATCAATTGATTATTTCAACGTACAGGTTTGAGGAAAATACATAATCGATTCGAACATATTAGTATATATAAGTAATAATTTAAAAAAAATCGTTGAAAATTCAAACTATGGTGTTGATTTCTTTAAACTTAGGTGCTGTATCCAGAATAAAAATGTTTTTGAAGATATTATTTCACAGTTTTTTGTGCGTGACTAATGTCTATAACTATGCTAAATTACAAATTTATAACACCTAGTACCTAGTACCTGAGTAAAACCGCAGACGGACGAACGGACATGGCAAAACTTTAAGGGTTCCTAGTTGCTAACTACGGAACCCTAAAAACAAAGACAAATTTTTGATTTGATAGATATTGCTTAAAAAATAACAAAATATCTTTATTCCACATAACAACATATCCGTCATCGTATTTTCACAATCGATAGAAGCGTATCTGACTATTATGTAATAGGTTCGAATTAAAATCTAAACGATGTGACTTTTGAGCAAAAACAAAAATTATTATACACGTTTTAATACGAATGAGTAGCATTTGTGATGTTTCCGTCACTATTCTAACGAATCTCCGATTTTATACCAAAATGTTTATTAATTTGAGACTATAGACAGGTACTTAAAATTTATTGGTATGTATAGATTTATAGCAATGTTGATTATACTTGATGAGAAAGTTCAGAGTCAATATGATTAAAATAAGGTTGTTCACTATAGACAATATCTACCCTGATCGTGAGCGATCCACCGTACTAAATGTTTATCGTGCCGCCCGTTTGCGAGGTTACACTTGTAATTCAATCCAGAATGACGATAATAAATCGTGAGCTGCTCCTATTATTATTTATTAGTAATGGTACATATGAACAGTAAATATACCATTTCATTGAATCTACTTTCCGTTCCGCCGTACCCACGAAACCTATACGTTCACCGGATACGGCTGTTGAAACACAAATATGGAGTGCATTGAATTAGCAATAAGTAAAGTTTTTTTTATTTATATACGAAAATGCGCAGAGTATTTGGTAATATTGCAGTTTTTCTCTTTTTTCCTTCATCACAGAGTCTTACAAACACTTAAAAGTCTTGCTGGATACCAAAATATTTGTTAATGTAACAATAGCTCGATGTTTAAGGGCACAGACTGCGAAACTAAACGGCCATGGATTCAAAACCCCGAAACGATTTCCGCTCTAATGCCTTTGATTTTGAAAAATCTTATAATTTTAGTGATTTATGAAGATAAAAAAACCCCTTTTAAAATATTTTTAATTCACTTTCATTTATAAATGGGAAGCAAGCTAAACATCACGTGATTAATGGTCGGCCGCTATGCTATATGCTATAATTCTTTTATGAAATTTAAATTTAAGCTATTTTTAGATTTTAAGTAGATTACTGTTAATAATTAGTTACCTACATCAAATTTTAAAGATAAATATTATTATAATATTTATTTTTAAAACTTTGAAATGACGTTATACAATCCTACTATTTATTTGCAGAGTAGAAGATAGGAATATTTTTAAATAGGATGTAAAGTGTATCAACGAATATTATTGTTTACGAATTACATTTAGTATTTAAGTAAGAACAAAAACGTTATTTTTTAAACGTATGAGGAGTAGAAATTATTTTGCTTGTCTAAAACATCTAAAGTGATCCTTAAATAATATAAAATACACTAAGTAGGTTTTAAAAGGCTTGGGAAGAATGTAAACGATTATCAGGGGCCATAATGGTCGTGGATCGATGACGTTACGGGAATAATTCTCGGGCCGGTCTTTCAAATACGAAAAAACTTATTTTAACATAACTCTGATAAAAAATGTAACCTTATATGAGGCTGTATTTAAATGCTCAAATTACCCACCAAAAACAATTTAAAATAGTAATAAAATTTTCTTTAAATATTATAAAGAAACATAACAAAAATTTTGATTATTTTTATGCTCAGTTCAGAAGTAAAAGTAACATAATTATAACATAATATACAGATAATTATTATAAGTTTTTCTTTTTCAGATAAAGTTTGCGTATAGAACTGATGTTATCAAAGAATAATGTGTAGGAATAGAAATAAGCTAAAAAGCCTAAAGATACGTAATATTTAATAAGAATCAAATAGTGTATTGGCGGTGTAAGAATATCTACCCCATATCGATCCGTCGTAAGAGGCGACAGAGGAATAAAAACAGGAGAAAATAGCGGCAAATATCCCCCCCCCCCCTAAAACAATTTATCAGGGAGACCTGTTCAACAGAGGAATTTTGATAGGCTGTAACGGTAACGGTAGAGAACCAAAAAGAAATTCAATAAAAAAATTCAAGCTATTTTTTCGCATGAGATTTTTCCGACGTTTGTAAGTTTGTAACCAAGTTTCAAAACTTCATATGATTTATGAATCTCTATTTTTGATTTATGTACAGTTAGAAATGCTTTCTTTTCCTTTGTGTTGAATACAAATTTATAAGATTAATAGAACTCAAACTATACTATTTTCTAAGAGGCTGGTAACTAAATTTCTTAAAATATTTATTATTATTTGTGAAACTACATACTTTAAATGAAGAGTATGTTTAATTTTTTAACAATTCCCTTCCTTGTTATTTTTTTAATAACGTTACCTCCACACTAGGATTTTCTCCTGCATCGTGAGGGCAGTTTACATACATAATATATAAAATAAAGAAATAAAATCAGATAACAGGAATAAGAAGAATTTTTGTCCTTTTGTTAGACTGACATAACTTGACATTTTATAAACACGAGCAAATAAGTTATTTTCTTAGTCTTCGTACTGGAAGAGGTTAATACTTATTATTTAACGAGATTCAACCTCAACCAAAGAACATTTTTTTCTTTATTCTATAATAATTCATATTTTAGATCAAATATTTTTAAGAAAACAATCAGTCCCTAACATAATTGAATTAGTTTATTAGCGAAGCTGCATTTATTATGGTTGCCTTACAAATAGTTTGGCTCGAAGGGAGAAGGAACACGCAACACCAGCGTGAATGGCAGCTTAATGCTGGTGTGTTTTGCATGGTGAGTGTAAGAGAACCTTAGATACTTTTTACCAGAAACAAGGCTTTTCTTGGTACTCAGGGGTGATAACGTATCTACATTTTGATTCTTATTTAGGGAAGTTTTTTCTGTAGTTATAGTGTGTTTGTTTTTGATTTCTAGGATGAGGAAAGATGGGCCATAGCAAAAACTTGTCAAGTGGATTGTGGGTCATTATTATTCTATAAACAGCTATTTTTTTTTAAATTTTATGATGCTTATATTTTTAAATTCTAATTGCAATTAAAAATAAACAACGAATTTAACTCTAATGGAAGATTTTAAAAATATAAAATTCCTTGTCTTTATTATTGAGTAAAATATTGATTGCACCAATAATGTACGAAGATACGTGAGGATAAGATGGTCACCTTAAGCTTTGCCATTCTATAAAACCAAAACTAGGAAAAAGACAGAGACAAAAACAAAAAGTCGTATACTTTAACTTATATGGAAATAATAGCAAACAAGCATTGGCAATAATTAGGAACACTTCGAAAAATCAACTTAAAAATATTAACTACGCTACACAGTACTAAACGACTAAAATATTTACTATAATGTCAACTGTCAAAATGCCGCCGATGAAGCAGTGCATTTTTGACCCTTTATTATTTGATTTACTGATGAAGAGCTATCGTATCGCAGAAACATCTATACAAACAAGGCTATAGTTTATGAGTTATAAGAAAGTGACCATATTAATCGGATGACCATATTACCCTCACGTATTATAATATTTTTAAATAAATACAGGTGAGAAGGTAAGTTCAGGGTAGTGTTTGAGTGAATATATTAAAAATATGGGACTCTGTTGAAGGTTTTAACATTTTTCCTGACTGATAACGTTGATGGCGATCTAGGAAAATACCTAATTATTATTCTCCCCGATGGTGTCTGAAGAGGTGACTATGGCAAACGCAAGAAAGGCTATATGGCTTTCGATAGATATCAGTACCAACACGTTTACGCAAGGCGTAAAATACTCTAACCGTCTGTAAGTTTGTGAAACGACTGGTAAGCTCTTTACGTGGTAGAGCTATCCCGTAGCTATATTATAGCACGAATGGAAATGAGTCATTCGATCTTAGTTTTCAGGGTTGCTCAACTGAATTTTGGTGCCTAATTGTGGATAAATGTAGATGTCTATGGGTCACAGTATGCACTTACAATCATGTGGACTGTGTACTCATTTGTCACCCGTAACCATAAAAAAGCTCATAAGCTTGATCGCCAATCAATCAACCGAGCGGGGTTAGCTATGTCGTATGTAATGTAGATATATTTGCTAACAAAATGTGTATACATGATGTATAATAAATAACATAACTATGTACTGGAACCGGAATGATAAAATTGTGTCATGAAAGTGTAATGGCTAAACGTTTGGTCGCGATGCTGCAGGGCCGTGGATTCGAATTCCGCACGCAACAAGTGCTTGTGTTGCCTATAAATAATTCTTTTGGGTCTGGATATGTGTCCTTGTACAATTTACAAATGTTTAAAATTTTTGAATAAATAAGGACTAAACCTGTGTAATTTTTTACGTTTTTAAAAATCGTTTATATAAAAATAAAACAAATAGGGTTCTACACCGCGCTGTTTCTATAAGTGTTAACATATGATATTTAGGATATTCTTTTTTAGTAAAAGCTCCTGAAATTTTCTTTTCTGTGATTTATTTGTATATAAATACAATTAATCAACAAAGATCATGTTTAATGTCCATATCACACATATGCCCGTAGTTGTTGTGAACACTAAGCTCGAAGTTGTTGACGAGTACGTTTACCAGGGACAAATAGTCCGACTAGGTAAGTCCAACTTCGACCGAGAGGTCAATCGACGGATTCAACCAGGCTGGGCAGTGTTTGGGAAATTACGACACATATTCTCGTCAGGTATACCTCAAAACCTGAAAACTAAGTTGTGCAACCAGTGCGTGTTGCCAGTGATGACCTATGGAACCGAGACGTGGTCCTTCACTGCTGGCCGTATGAGGATGCTCAAAGACGCTCAGCGAGCTATGGAGAGGGCTATGCTCGGGGTTTCTCTGCGTGATAAACTTAGAAATGAGGGTATCCTCAATAGAGTAGGAGTGACGGACATAGCCCAACGGATTAATAAGCTGAAGTGGCAATGGCCGCCCATATAGCTCGAAGAACCGACAACCGTTGGGGAAAAAAGGTTCTCGAGTGGCAGCCTCGTACCGGAAGTCGAAGTGTAGGGCGACCTCCACTAGAGGTAGGCCTATGTTCAGCAGTGGACTTGCGAAGGGCTGTAATAATTATGATGATGATGATAAATGTACATTAAGGCTATAAATTTCTGTCATTTAAAATTAATGAATTTTTAAGATTATAAACACTTTTCTCATGACTGTTGTTAGTTATATGACAAAGATTTACGGCATATAATATACTATAACTTAAGTCACTTGATTTTGGATTAGTGACAGCTTTCATAGAAAATCATTAAGAAATCTAGAAACACTTGTTTGTTAACTGTTAAAAATATAATTACAGATGCTTTAGGGAATACGAATCTAATTTCTCAAACGGTAATGTTTCTGTCGTGAAATTAAATCAAACGACGCACGTTTATTAAAAGCCATTTTCCAACGGAATGATACACATTTCAATGAAATTCATTAAAGTTTACTATGATACGACACTCATGATTAGTCTCAGTAAAATTGTGTTGCTATTAAGGAAAGTATTTGTTTTATACTATATCACTTCATTCGATGGTACATTTAAATACTTCTTAGACTTGAACACAATTTAGGAACAAAAATTATCTTTTTACTTATTTGATGAGGTTTTTGAGTTAATGTTTGCTGTGATAATAATTTATTTATAGCATAATATTCAGCGAGAAAAAGGGAAATGTCCTGCACCGGAATTCCAGGTGAATGACGGATACTTTAATATATTTATAAAATTATATCATCATCATCATCATCATTACAGCCCTTCACAAGTCCACTGCTGAACATAGGCCTCGCCCAAGTAATGCCACAAAGCACGGTCCTGAGCAACCTGCATCCATCGACTTGTGGCCGTGGTAGGAAAAGGGGAGATCTCCCGCCGGGTAAGGTGTTCTGCCCGGGGAGCGGCCAACACTCCACGTGATAGTTCGGAGATGTTCTCTATATACTGTTTATGATTCGGAATGTTGATAGTGTGATTTAGGCTTCGGTGTATTTCGCTTGTGGCGCGACGACAGCGCCGCCACATCACCCCCTGCTCAGACCGGAGGTCGATAGTGCAGCCTCGTTGCCGACGAATGTGCAAGTGCCAGGAGATTGCCTTGTAGTCTGCGGTGAGTCGAGAAGAAGGCAAGTAATCTGCGAGAATGCAGTGAAGCAGAGGCGAGCAGTAAGGCTCAGAGCCGTGCCGAACACTGTATAGCGCAGAGAGTAGCTTGAAGGAACAGGAAGCATTATTATTCCAGTGCTGCGATGAACCTTGTGAAGCTAGATGGCTTGCAAGATATGAAAGACTGCAGACGATATCTGCTCGGTAGCGAAAGGGTGAGGTATTCTATGACGATGATGAAGCTTGAAGTTTCCGAAGGTTGTTGGTTGCGTATTCAGATCACGTCGGGGTCACCACTGTGGCCGAAGTAGGAAAAGGGGAGATCTCCCGCCGGGCAAGGTGTTCTGCCCGGGGAGCGGCCGACACTCCACGTGATAGTTCGGAGATGTTCTCTATATACTGTTTATGATTCGGAATGTTGATAGTGTGATTTAGGCTTCGGTGTATTTCGCTTGTGGCGCGACGACAGCGCCGCCACAGACTTCCTACATGTCTTACCAGGTCGTCACTCCATCTAGTGGGGGGTCGTCCTACACTACGCCTACCGGTACCAGGCTCCCACTCGAGCTATGTGGCCGGCCTACGGACTGAGCTATGTCAGTCACTCTGATTTTACTGCAGATATCGTCATTTCTGAGTATCACACAGAGAAACTCCGAGCATAGCCCTCTCCATAGCTAGCTGGGCGACCTTGAGCGTCCTCATACGGCCAGCAGTGAAGGACCACGTCTCAGATCCGTAATCATCACTGGCAACACGCACTGGTTGTACACTTTAGTTTTCAGAGATTGAGGTATACCTGACGAGAAGATGTGTCGTAATTTTTCGACCGCTGCTCAGCCGAGTTGAATCCGTCGATTGACCTCTCGGTCGAAGTTGGACTTACTTAGTCGGACTATTTGTCCCAGGTAAACGTACTCGTCAACAACTTCGAGCATAGTGCTCCCAACAACTACCGGCATAGGTGTGACATGGACATTAAATATGATCTTTGTTTTGTCCATATTCATCTTAAGACCTGTCCGTTGGGAGACACCATTGAGGTCATTGAGCATAGTGCTAAGGTCCTCCAGCGATTCTGCCATAAGGACTATATCGTTGGCAAATCGAAGGTGAGTGATGTACTCGCCATTGATGTTAATGCCGTATCCTTTCCAGTCCAGTAGCTTAAAAACGTCTTCGAACAAGAGTTTCGGGGATATAACGTCACCCTGTCTTACACCTCTCTGCAGTTGGATAGATGTCGAACTCTGGTTCTGTACACGGATAGCCATCGTAGCCCTACTGTACAAACACTTCAGCACTTCGATATACCGACAGTCAACTTGGCACCGCTGAAGGGACTGTAGCACCGCCCAAATTTCGACGGAATGAAAGGCTTTCTCATAGTCTACATACGCCAGGCAAAGTGGCAGATTGTACTCTTCGGCCTTCTGTACAATCTGCCACAGGGTATATATGTGGTCTATGGTACTGAAGCCTTTTTTTTTCTCTGGCAAAGACTTTGGAGCCCTGGTTCCACTCGATCGCTTCTTTAATACGAACAGTATTAAAGTTGCGTAAGTCTCGCCGCATGCATTTGGAGATCTGTCTGTTCAGTTGCCTGTATGCTGTCTAATCTGTTGACGATTGCAGCCTCAGCTCCCGTCTAACAGCCATGAGATTAAGAGTGTGATCGGAGAGTTTTTGTGTTCTTCTGCGGCGGGTGTTGCAGAACTTAGCTCCGACCGCATGGACAGTTTCCACGAGCTTGTTATTCATATCGTTCACTGCATTGCAATCTTCTAGGCACTGAAAGCGGCTACGTAACTCGAGCTGAAAGGTTTTGGGATTCTGGATTAGAGCACGAGGGGGGACGGAGCGTTGACTTCATTAGACGAGACCTCTCCAATTTAACGTTTGGGTTCAGTGTGCCTCTAACCATTCGGTGATCGCTGCCAGTTTTCACCCTTGCGATCACTGAGACATCACTGAACAGTTGGCGTCTGGTCGTCATAATGAAGTCAATCTCATTTTTTGTCGAACCGTCGGGGCTCGACCAGGTCCACTTCCTTTGGGGCCGCTTCTGGAAGAAAGAGTTCATCATAAAGAGTCCCTCTTTCTCCATAAAGTCGGCCAGCTGCTGGCCCCTTCGGTTCCGTTGCCCTACTCCAAATTTCCCCTAACTTCAGCTCACCGTTTTCTCTTGTGCCTAGTTTTGCGTTGAAATCTCTCATTAACACCGTGTAGTGGGTTTTGGATGAATGCATGGCTCTGGAAATATACTCATACATTTCTCCACCTCCTCATCGGGATGTGCCTAGGTTGGTGCGTAAACCTGTATGACCTTCAGCGAATACCGTTTGGTGATTCTGAGTATCAGGTACGCGACCCTCGTCGACAAATTACACATCTTTACAACGTTATTGACGAGAGACTTGTGGACGATAAATCCGATACCTCCTTGGGACAGATGGTCGCCCTCCCGGTGAATATAAAATTATGTATTGTTATATTACTATTGGTTTTATTTATTATTTTTTTTCACTTCTCGTAAATCTCCATCAATTTTGACAAAATTATGTTTTCATAGTCTTACTTATTTTAACAAGAGATTCGGATACTTTAGAAATTAAGGTAAACTTGTTCTCTTGTCCATTTTGATGAGTTTTTAAATTACTAATCATATTTTCATACTTAATAGCATTTTCATGATCTAATTTACTGAATTATTTTTATGCAAGTAACAAACGATCACACACCGTATCTGATGGCGAATGATATGTGGAATTTGAAACCCGTAAACATTTGTATTTAACTTCAATTTAAATCGAAACGCAGATGCTAAATTACCCCTAAGTAATTACGCTTGTAAAAATAATGTAATAAATGTTTCAGTTGACTATTCTTCTTCTTCCTTGACATCTGTCACTTTCAGTGTTGTGAATTGTAATGTTACAAGGTAGTCTCGAGATAAATTGAATAAACTTAACCATTTTAAACTTTAGCGATTGTAAAGTGACCGTAGATCTATAATTTACTGTGAAATGAAGAGTTCAGCATTCAAATATGCTGTGTAATTATTGAAAATTCATGTAAACCAGATAAAAGTTACAGTAAATAATATTAAATTATGTTATTTAACCTCGGAAAGATTACTATCATTAAAAAAAACTGTTTGGTAAAACCAAATGTGCATGCGTTCATGCTACACGTTAAATTTTTTAAGTGTTTTAAATACACACAAGTTTTGACAAATAACCTTGTTACTATTACTTCTAATTTTCCGATAATTTTAAGTCAAACGTCAATAAAAAAAAGTTAAAAAAAACCAGAAGTGCACGAATCATATGATCGTGAAAAAATGTAGAAAAAAATGTCAATCAACAATAGAAAATATTTTATTTTGTTTTACTATGTTATTATTGTTGAGATTCAAAATCTTTTTTATTATTGTTAAATAAAAAAAATATAACAGAATTATTTTAAAACGATCAGAAATCAACTATAATATTACTTTAATTTTTAGGTATTTGTAGTTTGTACTCAGGCATAACGGCATCGACGGCTCCGTTGCGCAGTAGCTTAGCAATGAGTTGAGTTATCTTAACTGTACTGCCTCGTTTGTCTAGTGGTTGTATTAGTGCGATTGCTGATCATGAATTCCTGGGTTCGAATCCCGGGTCGGTCTAAAAAATCAATTATTGAGTTTTTCCGTCAAGAAATTCTCAGTAGCTGCCCAGAGTCAAGTTGGCGGTGTCTCACCCCCGTGCCTCGGAACGCACGTAAAGCCGTTGGTCCTGCGCCTGATCTCTCTCCGGTCGTGTCGGTTTACCGTCCCATCGGATTATGAGAGTGAGGGAATAGAGAGTGCACCTGTGCTTGCGCATACACTTGGGCACTATAATCCTGTTCTGCGCCGATGGCTAGTCTCCGTTAAGGCTGGCCGCCGGGAGGACATTATAATCTTACGTACTTTTAGGTAAACAATATATAGAAAAGAAAAACTGTTACTATAAAAATAATAATAATATCTTACCTTGTACAAGTATGTATCAAATTTGGTTTTTGGAGTATTTTGTATTTCTACAGCGATCGATATTTTTCATCACGAGTCGCTGTAAAAAAACGATACAGTAACTCACTCACGACGGCGCCCAAGCCCGCAGTGAGTGAGTCAAAGTGGATCTGTATTTGTAACAATGTGCTTTTTATATCATGTTAGAAACGATTTCATGCGACAAAACGTTAGATTCTTGATTTTTAGGCGCTAGTAGAACATACCAATGCGCTTCAACATAAATGTTTACAATTTATAATATAACAATTTTTCCTTTATAGGTGATGGGGTTCCTTCTCTATCTAATTAAGGTTTTATAGAGTTCCAATTAGTATTTAATACACTCATGACTTATTCTCCAACCAGCAAACTTTGAAAGCTATTAATATTATGGGCTGTGAGAAATCGTACATAGTCCGTAGGGGTTATATATAACGCATTTGCCTTTCTTTGTTTAAAGTTGGTTATAGGTTTTGGAGTAATAAGGAGTTTTATACGTGGTAGAGCCACGCTGCAGCTATACTATGGTTGTAGCTCGAATAGGTCGGCTCGACCGAGGAAGGACCACACTCTCACGGAATACCAGCGTAAAATAGCAGCTTAATAATGCTGTGTTTCTTATAGTGAGTGTGGAGATTCGGAGACCTTTTTTTACTGGAAACGAGGCATTCCATCTTAGTTCTCAGCGTTTTGATTCTTAATCAAGGATAAATGCAGATGTCTATGGACCACAGCATTCACTTACCACCAGGTGAACTGTGTGCTCGTTTGTCACCCTTATTATATATAAAAAAGTAAGCACTTACGATTGCACAATACTGACTGATAGCTCGTTTGTCACTCTAATTATATGAAAGAGATAAAAACAGAACGTACAAAACAAATTTGAGCCAGAATCAAAACTGCCGAAGAAAAAAGAACGATTTTATTGAATGGCAAGAAATTGTTTATTCATTCATGAAAAAAGGTAGCAATCAATGTTGTTTTGACCCTTTACAAAATAATTGAAAGATAGCTTCTCTTTATTTTTGACGACAAAAAAGGAAATACGATTACGGAAGGATAATGTATTTTACAACAAATAAGTTATTGATAAAAATATAACGCATTTCAAAAAAAAAAAATCGTGTTACGTACGGTTTCGTATGGGATACAAAATTGCTGTCACTATTTAGTACACTTTTTCCTGTCCTAAAAACGGACTTTGAAATGAGAAGAAACGTGTGTACAGCTGTGGGACGTATATAAGATGTTACTTTGGATGTTTTAAACCAAGAACAAGTATTGCTTATAACTGTTTTATGTTCTTTTATTCTAAGATACTTGTGCAGACGCGACGTAAACATATCTCTGGGACGCAAATGTCATCATGGCTCGTGTAAGGAACATTTAGATTTGCAGAGTAATTTGTCGTTTATTTACTGCCTCACTTAGCTCGATGTGTTTCGAAAGGCGGTACCTATGTACATTTAAATCGTGAAATTATGCACAAATTGACGTGGGTAGGATATGACAATGTGCAAACGCTCCGCAGTACATGTTGCGTTACTTAGACGCTGTCTGAATCATTGTTACAGAATGAACATATTTCGAGGGCGGGTGCTTATATAAATTATTAATGCGATCATATTTATTACAATGATAAATGAGGAACATTATCAGACTCAGTCATTGACGTTTCGGATCTTTTAGCTTATATCATAGATTTGAGAGAGTAAAGGTCGTAAAACTTTTAAGGTTTTAGTTAAATTGGGAAGCATAATTAAAGTGATCTGGATCATATTAGATTTTCAAATGTTTGTTTTGTTTGAATGTATCCAAATTTCATTAAATCAACTTTCAGATTTCCTGTCCGCGAAATAGACACAATAGTTAAAAACTCGAAATATTCATAAATGATTCATGGCACAGGGAAAGGGTTAAAGTTCTATCGACATCGTCACTTGCAAAATTGAATATTTGCTTGTTTATTTATGTAAGTTCCGTTCATGTTAATTCTTCGCCAGGTTCATTTGTTGGTAATGAATACGATCTTAGCTCGGTTTAATTAAAGATTCCCGATGTAGTACATTTCACATTAACCTTCGTGCCGTATTCCCATAGTAAAGGCACGATACACACAGAGTTTATACCGAATCGAACAAGAACTTACAAATCAACTGCAAACTCGAGAAATGTTAAGAGAAGACAAACACCCTCTTCTTGATCTGGGAATGTAACTCGATCTAAATTCTCAACTTGCGAATTGATTCCGAAACCTATACCTTTAATAGCTTACAGTATCTAAGAGTCATTAGAACATACTCTATATTCTTTCTATATGAAAGTAACTAATTAAATATTAGATATTTAAGTACCAAGATTCACACGCTCATCGTAGCTTCTGTTACGGACTGAGTTTGATCTTGACTGGCTCGAGCTCTTGACTTCAGTAGGTGTTCCTTAGGGGTAGGTACAGACCCCTAAGGAACTCCGGCGTAATTTGGTCGAGTGAGTAGCTATGAGTAGAAAATCGTTCACCCACTCAATCTGATCAGGGGATAAGCTGTACACTGTAGCAGGGGATAAGCAAGTTTACTTACCGTCCTAAACTCTGTTAAAGATCTTCGAGACATTAATAACGAGTGCTTCGCAACCGTTCTCGTGGGTCTCGCCCCGTATTTGAGTTGTATTATACGCTTGAAAGTCACTAGTTGACAGATTTTGCCAAAACCCGTAATAATCGCCACTGAGGAGGTCATTCTAGTATAGGTATGCCATGTGGTAGGCGTTTAAAATACGCTCTATAATCTTACATGATAGAACAGAATCATAGAATAACTATGAATCATCGTCTCTTCAAAATAAATTCACAAGACGTGTGAATATGACCGAAATGGATTAACGATTATAAAGATTTAAACACTTTTTTCTTTCTTCTAATATTTTTATACAACCATATAAAAAGGCAAAAAGTCCACAACAAAATCTAAAGTAGTTACTTAATGCATTTAAAAAAATCCGTTTTATTAATTTTCTTTGACTGAATTAATTAAGTAATTACTCAGAACTGGTAAACTGAGATAACAAATTTGTTGTTCAAACACAATCCTCGGTTGGTACAAAGTGTCTCTGTTTAAATATGTGAGCAGGCATGAAATTAATTTCGAACTTAAATTTAAAGGTTTGTATAGGTTAGAAATATTACACTTAAGGCTGATAATTATTTTTCGCAACAACGACAAAGATAAAATGAGTATTATGATTTTAGCAGGCTTTGTATGTGTTTTTCTCTACAACCTCCTTAGTATTTGTTTATTTATAAAAGAGATATCGTTGGTAACGTCATTCTCTTCCGTGGGCTACAGACCATTTGACGTCAAATAAAATCCAAGATGGCGGCTCATTGCGGATATAAAGTTCTACCAAAAAAACCAAAAGACTGAAATATCGAGTATAGTATCAAACGAAAGGTCTTATCGAGTACATCCCGAAAATAAAACACAGCTCATCTGTAATTACTTAACTATTAATGTATATATAACTGCAAAAAATATTAAAAATTTTTCGTCGGTTAATTTGGTCCATCTCTTCTACATATTAGAACAAAGTCGTTTCCCGCCGTCTATACGCGTAGATCTTTTAAACTAGACAACGGATTTTGATGTGGTTTTCATCAATAGACAGAATGATTCAAGACGAAGATTTGAAAGTATAATTATATACATAATTGTTCTGTCCGTGTGTATGTGACTGAACTCCTAAAGTGCTGACCTGATTTAGATAAAATGTTATATCTGTGATTAAGTTGATTCTATGTGGTTTAGATTCTCAATTGAGCCCTGTAGGTGGCGCTATTGTCGAGATCCAGAAATCATCAGCTGGGGCGGATCGCCAGTCTTTAATATATCGCAAATTTGATCGATAAACTACCGTCTAACGCGTCTCTTGCTTACTCTGCCACTCACTTCTTTAGCGGCATAAATTTGTTTTGTCACTCTTTCCTTCATTCTACCACAAAATAATTTGAATAAAATGAAAGCTAAAAAATAAAGCACTACTCACACTATATGACTATGGACGGCGATACGAAAACTCGTATCGTTTTTATTAAAATTATAGAAATTTCTTGATCATTTGTCATAAACAAAAAAATCGACATCGTAGACTTTCTTATAGGTACCTTTATAGGTTTATCGCAGTTGAGGTTTGTTTAAAACTTTAATCCAAAATTTTGTGGTGGTACGCCTCTTAAATATGCGAGACAGTTGGGAGACGAATATTCAATGGGTGCTTTGTCCAGTAGTGGAGTTAGTTTATGAGAATTTAAAATTTTATACTTCTTATAATTTTATGAAAAACAATAAGCAAGTTATGGATGTGGAAGTAAGTGTCTGTACATTCTTTATTTACGTTGGGTTAGGAAATATTCTTATATATTTCAACATGATTTTTTAGGCATTGATATTTCCACATTATCCACAAAATCTGGTCCAGAAATAAAATAAAAAATGGTACCTGTCAATTGTAGTGTATCTCGATTAAAAATGTTTGCCCAATCGCGTTGTTT
The DNA here is from genome assembly GCA_907164705.1 of Parnassius apollo. Classification (NCBI taxonomy): domain Eukaryota; kingdom Metazoa; phylum Arthropoda; class Insecta; order Lepidoptera; family Papilionidae; genus Parnassius; species Parnassius apollo. The sequence continues at coordinate 1,276,711 of CAJQZP010000643.1, read as the reverse complement.
GCTCTTCATCCTTTGAAAAGCAGTGCCTTACTGCGTTTTGTGCAACCTGTAAAATGAAAAAAAAAATACATGGCTAGTAAGAACTTGCTAGTAACATTTTGTTAAAACATTAATGTTGTGGTAGAGTCCCGCTGCAGCATATTACGGCTGTAGTTCGAATCGGTCGGCTCGAACGGGAAAGCACACAGAATAACAGCGCCTACCGTTCCAAAGATGTATAGCCTGAACTGTGAAGGAGTTACCATAGAACTCAGTAATGTAAGTAGGATTACACATTTTGTTGTTAGAAGTAGAACATAGAACGCAATCATGAGCAGATATAGTGAAATTTACTCTTAAAATATAAAAAGATAAAAATGAGTTTGCTGGTAAACAAAGGCATCTAGAATGTTGGAAAGTAAGGGTAGAATGGATATTGGGACCAAATGACTACCTCAAAAAAATAACTAATATTTCTTCACACCTTGACTGCCTTAATATTGAATTTTCGCGACTACAACTATTAGATAAAGTATTAGTTGACAATTTTATTTCATTAATAATTTTATTTAATATTGAGCCAGATGGTTAACGCTCGGTGTAAATATAACAGAACGCGAGGAACCCGGGTTCGATCCCTGCTGGCACCAATGAAATTGTTAATTGTAATTTTAAGTGCTGAACTACCACGTGCTCGGCGGTGAAGGAAAACATCGTGAGGAAACCTGTATGTCTGAGGAATAAGAAAAAAATATTTCGAAGACTTGTGCAGTTCGTGAACACGCATTGGGGCTGCGCGGCGGACTCTTCCTTGCCCTAAAACCCTCTCAGAAATGAGGGGAGGCCTGTAACCAGCAGTGGGACGTATATAGGCTATAACTTTACTTTTTTTACCTTTTATAATTTATTAAACCGCTATGACTTGTTTATACCTATAAGATATGTATTTATTAACGATAAATCGACAACCTAATTCAATTAGAGCTGACTAAACTAATCAAAATTTCACCTCTTCAATTAGCGCATGGTTGGGGAATTGGAACGTTCCTAATTAAGAGAGCAGAGTGTAGTAAGAACTAAATCGGTGATAAGGTATTACGCATGCGCGGCCCATTGTCTTCGCGCCCAGATGCATAGATAATGTGGCGAGAGCACACTGCCGGTAATATGCAAAGCTTTCTTAAGTTACGACGTTCTATAACCCATAATTGTTATATCGGTACAGATCTAATGAAGTCGATATAGTTAAATGTTATAACTATTGACATTTCCTTAATAAACTATTTTTCTCGCGCATGTTACTTAATTAATTTTTACATTTTAAAGTTTGTCCCGTCTGTGATGAGTTGAATGATATTTCTTATTCTTTTAATTTTTTTTTGTACAAGAAAATATCAATAAAATTGTGAATATTCATCAAAATTAATGTTTTCATTCTTCTTCTTATTCATAGTCTGGGTTCATCTAAAATTATTATTATTATTTTGGGGGTTGGTTTCATGATTAGGTATTCTAGGTATTATTATTTATTAATTTTTATTATTAATATTAGTAATGGGGTTTTTTTTCACTGTAACATATTACTGATAATCAGCTTTGTAGGTTCACCACAACTCATGCTGGTGATTCCTTTCTTGGTATGCCTTACACATATTTTTAAGTCAAAAATTTGTATATTATCGTATATGTCAATGGTCTGCGCCAAAATAAAGTGTTTCTTTATTTTTTTTATATCGCTTTTTCATCTTTTTATTTATAATTCAAAGTGAGTAAAATGTGTTTAATTTGATGTAACCTTGGCTTAAGAAACTACAGCGAGAAGAGACGATGAATTTTTCACGCTGCCAACACACATGACGTTTTTTTCCTTACGAAATAGAAACTTTTTTTAATTTAGTTATTATATACAATTTTGTATCTCTAAGTAAGCAATTATAAGTGCATTGTTCCTGGTTATAGCTTAGATTACATCTTAGCACTTTTCATGTTAAATTCCAGGCGTGGCGTACAACAACGCCCTTTATTGTGTAAGAGAATGTTGTGGTTTCGCTTGTTCTGTGTGCTTGTGAGTGTTAAAATAAGCAAGAGGCAGGGCACGTGCCAGCCGACCACAGATACCGCCAACGCTCGCGTTAGATATGCGACAACTTCACTAGGATTCTACTAAATAACTTATTTGCAACGGGATTCGAGATAATATGCAAATTGTTTCGATATAACATTGTTTTTCGTTTTTTTATAGAAATATTGCAAAAACGTTTTGAACTTTATATATGATTTGTAAGATTGACTCATTCAAAGTTTTTGATTATTATTAGTTCAAATGTTGTTAGATTTTCGTTTCGGTATCTAAGAATTAATCATATCGTATCGGAATTAACTTTTGCAACAACACTCGCTTAAATATCCTTAAACTCTTTCATAGAACTTTAGTCGTAGATAATCTTGAACTGCTCAAGAAAATAAAAAAAGTATTTTGTAAATCGGAATATAAGATTATTAATTTTCTAAGTAAATTAGTACTGTAAGTATTTAATTTTATTACTGTAATTAAAATAAAATTAAAAAATCCACTAACATATTACATAACACGAATGGTATAAATTTTCAAGTTATGGTATAATATTCAAACACCACTCTAGGCGCGCAATGCTGTCAAGTTAATTGATTTGCTGACAATAGGCTCTCGCCACAACAGTCTGGTAGTCTGCTTGCATTATAGGGTATAGCTCGATTGGTACTTGAATGTCGTATTACATAAGGCTACTTATAATCAAATAAATAGGCCCGTCATACAGAGCGTCACTTGATAATATTGTATAAGTTAAGTAGGATAATATTTTTTGTGACATGCAAATTATAACAAATAAATAAATAAGTTATTCCCCAGATGTATGCTATGTTTGCGCTTTAGGGACCCAAATTGAATTACGAGTGTGGATAAGCGTGTCATCCACTAGGGAACGGAATCTCCATACCCTGGAATTAGTAGTCCCAAAATAGACAGGTATGTTTTTGAACAGCCACGTCCAGTCAAGACTCTTACCAAAATGCTTAGATTTTTCTTTTATATGAGGTAGATTCACACTGCTGTGTAAGATTATGACTACAATACGAATTTTTACTGTGTTACATATGGTGAGTGACAAGAACTGAAGACCCTAGAATAGAATACAATAAAGAATATAATAATCTAAACATCTTATGCCTAAGTGTAAATGTTTATGGCCAACAGTCCGCTTACCATCACGCAAACCTTATGTTAGTTGTAATCCTAAATTATACATAATGGTGCAATAGGACGTGCATATTGCATCAGGTTTTTCGCGTGGTTTTAGAAGTGAGCAGAGGGGGAACATACTGTATTTGGGTAGCGGTACTGGTGCAGTTTTAGTAGCCATGAGTCAGTTCGACAGGAAGCGTAGTGCATTTTGCGTACTCACGTTTCACGAGAATGGTTATTTTTTAATCCCAACTAGGCGACTATATTGTTATGAATATGGATTACAACAAATTCATCAAGCTCCGAGTGCAAATTTGATTAAAATTTGTATTAAGCGTTTTGAAGAGACCGGTTCAACGTTTAAACCACAAGCAGACAATTTTGAGAGAGTAAAGCAGTCAGTACAACAAAATACTCAAGCGACTTCTCCCGCAAGAGAGCGTCCGATTTACACTTATCGCGATGAAGTTTGCAAATAATTTTGAACCTGGATCTTAAACTGCATCCATATAAGATTCGATTAAGACAAGAATTGAAAGAGAATGACTTCTGACATTTCCATTTGAATGCTTTTGTAAATCGACAAAATTGTTGTACAAAATTGTCTGAACCAAAAACCACTATATAGTCTGAGTGTGACTGTATGGGCGGCAATATCAAGGAAAAAAATTATTGGTCCTTTCTTCTTTGAAGATTTGCAGGGTCAAAACCTCACTGTTACGGTCGACCGCTATATTGCGATGTAAAAAATGTTTTTTCACCCCAGAACTTGACAATTCAGGAATAGTGAATTCAAGAGCTTGGTTACAATTAGACGGAGTAACCATCACACGGAAAATGCTCCATGGCGGTATTGAAACAAGTGTTTCCAATCAGGCTGATTTCAAGAAGAGGTGAAATTCTGTGGCCCCCATGCAATCAAGACACACTTCTTGAATTTTTGTGAATCTCAAAAAACAAAAGTCTTGATCGATAACCTGAGGAATATTGATCAGCTCAAAGAAAATGTCTGGTACGAAATGACAGCGATCACACCAGCAACACTTAAGAATTTTTTTTAAATCTGTACTCACTATTAGAGGAACGCTGACGCAGAGAAGGCCATCATTTAGCTAATATTATTTAAAAAATACACTATATTTATAACCTATAGATTCACAGTTTTATTTTAACCATAGCCTATATATTTGTACTTTTACAAATTCATGAAATTTAATATACATGTTCTATTGCCCCATCCTGAATATTAATTTTAATCCCAGGGCTTATGTAACCAATTTTTGATCTTTATATTTTTTATACTAGAAACCTTATATAACCTTGTATAACATTTTCGATATAAATTAAAATATTGAATATTTTCATAAGATAAGATTAGTGATACAAAAGAGCTTACTGCTGGGAGCTGATGGAAAGCATCTAAGTGCTTCTGCTTGTGACGTCTGGAGTCATCCCCAAACAGAAGTTACAAATGTGTACCTCTGAATACAAGGTTTAATTCTTGTTAGCTTGTTACGAGTGATACGAGTGCAGTTTTGCGGCAGAAATACATAGGTTAGAGGGTGTCACTTAAACAGAAAATCTTCTAGGTAAGAAAAAGGACACAATTCAAAGTTTTTTTAAATTCTTATAGAATAAGTGTGACAAACGAGCACATAGTCCACCTGATGGTAAGTGGATGCTGTGACCCATAGACATCTACATTTATCCTCGAGTAAGAATCAAAACGCTGATGCGTTGTCACCCCTGAGGACTAAGATGGAATGCCTCGTTTCCAGTAAAAAGGGTTTCCGGATCTCTACACTCACCATACAAAACACAGCAATGTGACGTTACTATTTTACGCTGGTATTCTGTGAGAGCGTGGTCCTTCCTCGTTCAGTCCAACCCATTCGTGCTACAACCTTAATATCTGCTCCACTGCGTTGCTCTACCACGTATAAGAGATATAAAGTTTTTGCTTTGTGTTATGTTATATTTAATAAAACATGAAACTTGATACGTTATATGTTTTAAGAGCAGATGAAAAAAACATCGAACTTGATATGTTATATGTTTTAAGAGTTTGAGTGTCTATGTAAATGCGATAAACTGATTTTTATTTGTAGTAGTAATGAAGTAAATAATTGCTATTTTAAGTTTTGATTTACTACTGCTTTGTTGGAGAAAAGATCAACACTTCAAGAAAAACTACATTTCGTGTGAAGTCCATCTTGATGAAATGCATTAGGGATATTAGATTTAAAAAACCACAATTAAAAAACCAATGTTCAATTATTGGAAGTAAAGTAAATATTGCTTAAAAATTCCGTAACTTTACGAACAAACAAAACTTTATAAACTTTATAAAACTTTCCATATATTTGATCAAAATGTATATATATATATATATTAGAGCAAACATTTCAACCAGTTCAAGCCATCAAACATAACGGTATAACAGTACTTGAACAAAGAGTTCTTATCTCGCTGTTTCAACTAAATAGTTACTTGGCAAAACGTGACCGAGATTGCCCAAAGTTTTTTTTGTTTGGATACACTTAGATTATGAAAAGGTGTGACAATATTAGCAAAAAGGTAGTTTTAAAATTTGTGTAGGTTGAACTTGTTTCATACAAACTGGAAAGGTTCACCACACAGCGTGACCACTTTTTAATGAGGGAATCTACCAAAGGCACTGCTAAAATCTACTGAAATCTACTAGATCGCATTTTAAAATCTACTAATTTTTAAAGTAATATTTGAGCCGTTTCGGGTAGATACAATTTGAAATAAAACACGTTTGTTAATGAACTCTATATTTAATCAATCATTTGTGAATTAATTGTCAATGTCATCGAATTTTTTAAATATTTTTATATAATTGTTTTTTATTTTTCACTGTTTCCAACATTGAAGTACCAGTACCAGGTTCAAATTTTGTACAATTTCCCGATTCCTTTAACCCCTCCTTGCGTGTAAAATAGCTCGAACGTTTTGATTATTAAATCTGTTACGATCTTTTTGTTCAATTTATACTTAGCAGAGAAAACGCGTTCGCATTTGGCGTTCTTTACTAAACTAAACAAAGCATTTGCTTTGCAAATTTAATGATGTTTCCAAATTGAGGTTTATTGTCAGTATGACATAATTTATTTACTGACGCCCAAAACTTTTCAACATTAGTAACAGCCTCTTTAATGCCATAACTGCATATTAAGTTGTGTGAAGTTTAAGTTCCTTGAATTCATTGTCGATTATTTGAATGTCACTTTCGGACACAACGTTTGAAAATATTGGGGCAACATTAAACAAAAAAGTACCTGAGACAATCCAGAAAAACCAATAATTTTTTTGATATGTTTTGCTGAAGGACTATGCTTTTTGATAGACGCAATTCTTGCTCAAATTTTAGAATTGTAAGCTTTACAATAAGCATTATTGTTATCACGTTTTTAAAGCCACTTTGAAAATAATGCGTTTTCTTCCCACTTCGCACGATAAGTTTGATCGTATCTTCTTTTCATTTTAAATTACATAAATGTATGATTCCGCGAATGCAAACAATATAAATGAACGAAAACGACTAATAAAACTGTGTTGTCAATAATTATAGGAGCAACTTAAATATGATCTTTGTTGAAAAACATATTTTATAAAAATAGTCTTTATCAATTGAAAAATTAAATTCAACACACACACACACGCACGCACGCACACACGCACGCACGCACACACGCACCACACGCACGCACGCACGCACGCGCACGCACGCACGCACGCACGCACGCACGCACGCACGCACGCACGCACGCACGCACGCACGCGACGCACGCACGCACGCACGCACGCACGCACGCACGCACGCACGCACGCACGCACGCACGCACGCACGCACGCACGCACGCACGCACGCACGCACGCACGCACGCACGCACGCACGCACGCACGCACGCACGCACGCACGCACGCACGCACGCACGCACGCACGCACGCACGCGACGCACGCACGCACGCACGCACGCACGCACGCACGCACGCACGCACGCACGCAACGCACACGCACGCACGCACGCACGCACGCACGCACGCACGCACGCACGCACGCACGCACGCACGCACGCACGCACGCACGGCACGCACGCACGCACGCACGCACGCACGCACGCACGCACGCACGCACGCACACACACACACACACACACTATGACATATGGACGTTGAACATCTCAGTCCCGCCCGTGACCATGAGTGCTGTAAAGCGTTCAAAACGTCGGGTATTTAAAAAGTTAAATATACGCGATAAATTCCGTAAAAACTAGTATTATTTCAATTTATATGCTTTTTTAAATTCTTTACAGTATTGCCATGATATATAATTGAATATTTAAAAACAACTGGTGTTAAGAAAACTGCTTGTTATTGCGTACTACTTACTCTATGTCTACGTAGGTACTGCAATCGTCATGCGCCTGCCGAGCGTGACTATTTTAGTAAATACTTTGTACAACAGGAAAGGTTCAAGTCCATTGGACTCTTACGGGCTGACAAAGAATTACAAATTATTTGAGAAGTGCTAAATATGAGTATATATCTAATTATTTCAATATTCTTCTTTTTTACTTTTACTCTTATATTTCAACATGTGAAATCCGCAAACACGCATAGGGTTAATGTGATGGTTACTTCCTGGCCCTAACTCCCTTTTAAAAAAATAGAGGAGGCGTGTGCCCAGCAGTGGGAAGTACAGTAGTAATTTTACAATTACTCTTAAAAAAGTACATCCTAACATTTGAATTTTCTTACGTAATGTGGAAATGCTCACATATGTACGTATTGTCAACCTCCTAATCTTCTTTTTAATCTACCTTTTAAATCTCTTGTTGCGTATAGGTATTTCCAAGAATGTTTTAAAGGTGCATTAACTTTAAAGATTTTTCCATACTACGCTAGTTGGTGAGAACAGAAATGATACCTCGCACTGACTGTGTTCTCAATGAATTACCAGAGCCTTGCTTATTAACTGGCAGGGCATAGGTAGAGCATAACATTAAGATAAAAGGGTTCAAACATTTTTCCACCATATTTGTTTAATTTTTTGACTATATGTTAGAAAAAATTATAGTTGGTTACCTTTAAATGCGACAGTAAAAAACAAACGTAAAATTACACATAAACTTTCAAACAAAGCAGTGGTATAATAATACAGGGGTAATAAACCATTGTGACATGGCGCTTTGCACTTACATTCTGCAAAATAAGAACATAACTATAATTACAGTCGACAGTAATAATGGCTACAGCATATCTATACGTTGAAGTTCCCTCAACGCAATTATTTAGCTAGAAGATACATAACAAAGCACTATATACACAAAAAATAAATAAACTGATCACCATTACGAGTACATTTTTTATAGCTTGCTTAAATTGAATAAAGTTCGATGTACTGTGACCAATGAATGAAAAACCATGGTAGCTTTGGGAAGCTCAAAGTTGTAATATTTTTGTAATAAAACAAAAATATTGATTAATATTAAATAATGATATTTCATTTCATTGGCAATAGGCTGGTCACGTCTGTCTCAGAAATGACAACAGGTTATTAGTGTGGAATGGCTCCTGTATACATGAGGCGAAGATCTGCGCTAGATGGTAAGAACTGGATACACCTAAAGACCGGGCTAAAAGGCGCGCTTTTTAGTGAGAGACTAGACCGCCACAAGCTGATGATGATGATGAAAGACATTAATTACTCAAGTACTGTTGCTTTGATGACAAAATGAATCACTGTACATAATATAAAATTTACTAGTCGCATATTTATATTTAATAGGCACCACACGCCAAGCGTGGTTACAATGGCAAACACTGCAAGCAATGACAAATAAACGTCCCCCAAGTCCCCGGCAGTCCACCTATTCATGGCTACGGTAGCGACTATGGTAACGACGGGGCAGGGGGTGCTAAGAATCTCCGGTGAAGGTTGAGTTACCACGCATAATATTTAACGTGCGCACCCTTAAGTTTGACGAGAAGGCTCTGTAGCTGGAAGAAAAAATAGACAAGTTTTGCCGGGATAGATAGGATTATGTGAGGTCCGAAGAGAGGGGGAGGGGTAATCCTCGGTAATCCTCGAATCCGGCAATTTGTTCTATCAGAGGGAGGGCGACCATCTATCCCAATGAGGTGTCGGATTTATCGTCCACAAGTCGCTCGTCAACAACATTGTAAAAATTGTGAGTGTGTCGACGAGGGTTGCGTACCTCATACAAAGAACGAACAAACGGTATTCATTGAAAGTCGTATCGGTGTATACATCGACTACGGCACATCTCTGTGAGAAGGTGGAGGAAATGTTAGAGGATATCTCTAAAGCTATGCATTCTTCTAAAACCGATACGATGTTAATGGGAGACTAAAACTCAAAACTAAGTACAAGAGAAAACGGTGAGCTGAAATTAGGGAAACTTGGAATAGGACAACGGAACCCAAGGGGAACCCAGCAGCTGGCCGAATTCATGGAGAAAGAGGCCCTTTTTATGATGAATTCTTTCTTCCAGAAGCGGTGTAACAAAAAATGAGATTGCCTACATTATGTTGACTAGACGGCAACTGTTCAATGATGTATCAAAGATCGCGAGGGTGAAAACTGGCAGCGATCACCCAATGGTGAGAGGCACACTGAAGCTAAGAGTAAAATTGTAGAGGTCACGTCTAATAAATTCAACGCTACATCCTCCTCGTGCTCTAACCCAAAGTCCCGTAATCTTTCAGCTCAAGTGACAAAATCGTTTTCAGTGCCTAGAAGATTGCAATACAGTGGACGATATGAATGACAAGCTCGTGGAAACTATCCATACGGTCAGATCTAAGTTCTGTAAGACCCGTCACAGAAGAACCGAAAAACTCTCCTCAACAACTCCTCTCATAGCTGTAAGACGGGAAATGCAGTCTTCAATAGATTTGACAGAATACAGGCAACTGAACAGACATATCTCCAAATGCATGCGGCGGGACTTATGCAACTTCAATACAGCTCGTATTGAAGAAGCGATTGAGCCAAATCAGGGCTCCAAAGTCTTTGAGAGAGATTGAAAGATTCTATGGCCAGCTGTACATATCATCGTTGAAACCACATGCAAGTGTAATTCTTATCCGACACTATTTGTTTTCAACAAACAACTACATGATGTATTTCCGGGATGGTACACAATCTGTATCTCGGAAATACATCATCCATATAAGTGCATCTTTATTTACAATAAACAGTTTCTTTTGCAAACATACTCAATGCGTTTCGTTGGTTTTTTAATAATCGTTACTATCGCATATTCCTACAATTTACAATGCAGTAAGTAATATTTAATAAACATTAAAAATACGTCTTTGCCTTTCTAATCAGGTAACTCTGTTTTATTGAAATTTCTTACGATTTTATTGTTATAAAATGGGTGAAAAAGTTAAAAACTCTTTTTCTTGCTCAATTTTTACTTAATTTTTAATCAAATTACATAAACTTTATTAAAAAAATAGTAAATATTATCCAGATTTCAAAAGAAGAACAAATGCATATTTGTTTCATAGAAAAATAAAGAGAAATCTTAGGTAAATGTAATTAGATAAAGCATGCGCGCGATCGCTTTCTAGAATGTTGACACCTAAGCAATTTGAATTTTGATAGCTATGACACGTCAGCGGATATCTAAATCTGAATAACTAACATCGAACTTATTGCTTCGTATACCTTATTTAGTGCTTGAAATCCTCTGGGAGAGTAGCATCTATACTCACGACAAATTAAAAAATATTACATTTTCAAGTTTTACGTAATTTTAACCAGTCACACTGCCCCACATGACATGTGACACAGCTGCACATGATGAGTGACATTACGAATCATTATCTCTTTAAAATCTATACATAAAAGCAAGTGAGTGCTTTACTGAGAGATAAGAGATACTGATTGCTGCAGTTAGTTTCAATTTAGTTGTAGTTCTATATTTTGAAATAAATTTGCCGCATATTTGCATATTCATCATACATTTATTTTGTAATGCCTGAATGAGACGCAAGTTATTATCACTGAGCTGCCTGAATTTTACGACCGCGCCTTCCTTCTGGAAATCTAACACTAATGCCGGTTCAGGCGCTTGTTGCCGTCCAGTAGCAAATTTACGCGCTAACGGTTTCGCAATTGGCAACCAGTTTTTGTATTCGCTGCGATGAAGATATGAAAGTAGCAATTACGAAATACACGTAACGTTATTGTTAATATTGAAGTCTAAATTAACTACATCAATATCAATTGAATAAAATTTGTAATCTGACACTGAAAATGAATTGAGACGAGAGCCTATTAATATAGTTAAAGTAATTAACTAGGAAATTCAGTTGATAACATTTTTCATCACATATGCAAACCGATGTAGGTATTATTACACGCAAACACACAAGGAGCTTTTGTCATTTTTGTCAACTGATACTTTTGTGTTTCTTGCTTTTACCTAAAATAGGTAAATCGCATGTGTATTTGACAAGAAGTTAATAAATCATATATTGTGTAGTTATATCCTACGGGCCGTGGAATATATATTCAGTAAAATTTATCAATAAATATCGATACATTATTTGTAATACCATAAAACTTAAGAAATAAAATAATATAATGTAAAATAAACCGAGACTATGTGTCTCCGCGTATTTTACAACAGGTCTAACTTTACGACGGGAGAAATATTTATATACCTACGTACTCGTATGAAATGGAATAAAACAAGTTATAAATTTGTAGTCTTATTCAATGAACTCAAATACCTACGTCAGTCCTTGACATGTCTACGGATAAAATAAAAAAGCTGGAGATGTTCAAGGCGCGCTTTTGTTTGCAATTTATCCGTGCAGCAAGTCTCCATTTATAATCATTTTACCCAAGTGTGTTATGGCACATTTATGATAGTTCGTATACTTTATTTTATACTCCTATTATAGAATTTAATGAGTATGTTTCCCGCAAATATTTTAATAAATTTATTTGTTATTTAATAATATTTGTTAAGTCTGTTCGTGTAACTTCTAATCAACTTGACCAAAGGCTCGACCGGGGAAGGACCACGCTCTTACATAATACCAGCGTAAACTAGCAGCTTAATGCTGCTGTGTTTCGTTTGGTGAGTGTAGAGAACCAGATACCCGTTTTAGTGGAATAGAGGCATTCCATCTTAGTCCTCAAGGGTGTAAACGCATAATGCATTTTGATTCTTAATCGAGGTTAAATGTAGATGTCTATGGACCACAGGATCCACTTACCATCAGATGGACTGTGTGCTCGTTTGCCATCCTTATCCTATAAAAAAAAGTTGCATAGTGACAAAAAGAATTCGCTGTTTTCGAGTTATAGCAAATAGTATATTTACATGGTAAAAAGTTTCTGAGTAGATTCGAAGTGAAGTTCATTGAGCTATCGTATTAACTAATATGGCACAAAAAACATTATTAAACTTTTAATCTATAAATTCTAATTGAAATATAAGAAGCAGAAATCATAAACGAACAATTTAACCGATCCTAGACTTTAGCCGAACGGTGGTGGCGTAAAGAATTTATCTCTACTATTTAGTTCAGCCGGTGTTGCAAAACACGACGATGAGAAAGAAAGAATGACTAAAGAAAAAGGTTTATAGTAGCCGATAGATGGCAGTGGTAAAGCGATTGCCAATCCGCGTGCTAAGTATGGCAATTATTACATATATATTTTTCATTGGTATAGACCTGTTTTCAACTTTTAGTGTAGTAGCCAAAAAAAGAAGAAGTAAGATGCTAAAATTTTAATTCTTTTTTGACGTTCGCAAGACATTGAAACAAACCTTTGATATTGGACTGTGAATACAGAGATTTATGACAATTATTATTCTGGATACTTATTGCAAAGAATTGTATTAATTTTACTCTTGGGTTCGAATCCCGGGTCGGGCCAAAAAATAATTATTGAGTTTTTCCGTCAATAAATTCTCAGGAGTCAAGCAGTTGGTGGTGTCTCACCCCCGTGCCTCGGAAAGCACGTAAAGCCGTTGGTCCTGCGCCTGATCTCTCTCCGGTCGTGTCGGTTTACCGTCCCATCGGATTATGAGAGTGAGGGAATAGAGAGTCACTATAATCCTGTCCTGCGCCGATAGCTAGCCTCCGCTAAGGCAGACCGCCGTGACCGAAATTCGGTCTGGAGGACATTATTATTATTTTTACTACACTCTGCCGCTTTTGATTATGCGAACTCGACGACTAAGTTGAAAGTACCTGAGCATAGACACTCGTCCATCCTAGCTGTAGCGATATCACTAACATTAAGTCAAGAAGGGTACCGAAAGTACGCTTGAGTTGTGGTGTCATTATAAATCCGCACACAGTAAAAATTAATTAATTTTTTGACAAGTATTGGCTGTGACTGAAATTTTGTTTTTGTTTATTGAGGACACTGATTCAAATAGGTATTACTTGATTATATAACCCTTATACTATTATCATAAGAACGTAAAATTTGAATAAGTTTGTACTCAAGACAGGGTTTGGTATTTACGTTAGGAAATGGAAGGCAGCGATCAGTAGTGAAGGTAAGCAGCTTTCCGTGCTAATAAGCCGGTGTAACGAGTGCGTCACATTACGAACGACTTTTACAATACAGGTTAGCATCCGTGGGCGGGAATCCCGACTTTCATCGGTCCACAGATTATTTCATATATTTTTATGGTCGTTCTTAATGCATAATAGGAACTACATTACTACATCGAGAGTGCCTCAGTCCTTTATACAAGCTGCTGATAATATATAGCTTTTCCTATATCCGTGGATATAAAAATATCTTATACTAGCGATCGCGTGTGCTTCGCATTGGTAGTTTCTGAATCTCGAAAACAGCCCCAATTACATAATGATTTCTTATATTTACGCGAACACTACATATTGATTAAAACTACTTTCACGGATTTTATCGCGTTTAATTTTACTTTTAATTACTTTTATTTCTAATTCCCCACGTTTCGGGTGCTTTCCAGCACCCATGGTCACGGGGGACTGAGGTGACTGACGTCCCGATATCATTGTTAAAATCGGAGTACCTTCAGCTTTTTTAATTATTGTTTATGGTCCGATCTATGCAACATGACAATAATTAAAAAAGCTGAAAAACAGTTTTAGCGAACTAACGGACAGTAATTGATTTATTGTGCTACAAATACAATGTTTATATTATTGTAAAATAATTTCAATTTTATTTAGCTGTAAAAGGAAAAATAAGCATTGTTCATAAAAATTTATAAGTAAGTATTAGTTTCGAATAATTTATAACTAATAAAAGTATTGTGTGTGTGTTAGGGACTCCAGTTAGTTTAAGTAGAAACGGTAGAGTGCGTGGGTATCAAAAGTTCACTAAGTTACCAGTAAAAGTTGCGGATGAATAATATATATTATAATAATAATAATTAGATAGTCGGACTAACTATGACATTGGGACGTCAAACATCTCAGTCCTCCCCGTGACCATGGGTGCTGTAAAGCACCCGAAACGTCGGGATAATAAAAATAAAAATAAATTAAAGTTGTAATTAAACGCAATAAAATCCGTAACTAATAGTTTTATTCAATGTGTAGTGTTCGCGTAAATTTAAGAAATCATTAGGTTACGGATGAAATAACTAACTCAAATATTGATAGACTAAAACCACTCGCCTGGCATCTAATTACATTCCAAACGTGATGATTATGATAATTGCAGTTTTAAGACTTTTTATTATTGCTCGTTATCTACATACATATACAGAGTAGATTGTTATTGGATGATGGTAAAGTAAGTATATTGTAATTAATCTTAAAAAGTTGATCAATGATTAAAATAAATAAAACCAATACGCTTTATTAAAATATCTGTATAAGTAAAATGATAGAGGTTTGCAGTTGTGTGCTCATCACAGAAAAAACTACTGGATAGATTTCAAATAGGTGTTCTAAGTTTTATTTCTTAGACATTTGGACATTATCTAAAAAAATATTACGAAATCTTAACCTAATCTAGGTTTCATCTACCTCTGCCTCATGATAAAATTAGAAAGACCTGATGCTGTTCAGTTGTACCTTGATTACTAATTACATGTTAATATATCAAGCAACGTGGACGAAGGCACCGGTATCAGCTAGTCCTTAATATTTTAAGTATCTAGAATTTCCATTGAAATTACTATTTTTGCAAACACGGCTTTGTTACGATTTCTTAATATTGAAACGGATCGCCAGTCTTTATACTTATTATAATAGAGATCACGAAGTTTAAATAACGGGCAATGTCCGTCCCCAATTACAAAGAAATTGGGTAATCTTTAATGATCTGAGAAGTTTGTCTTAGATTGGTTTGTAGAATTAATAATGTGATTACTTACTTTGAAATATGGATTAATGCGTCACTAGCTAGGAAACAATAAAATTAAATATAATTAATTAAACTTTTGTAATTAATATATATTGTATTTTAAGAGCACGTGTAATTTAATAACGTTTAAATATTAAATTTTGAATGAGTGAATACGAATTCACCAAACTCTCGGCTTGATTCAGTTTGCTTTAATCATGGCTCAAAATAAGACATGATTTCATTTCCAGTATCTTCGATAATTTAAGTTTTAAATTGAAATAGAAGTACATGAAATTTTTTTTTAAACGTTACCCCTACACTAGGATTTTCTCCTGTATCGTGGGGGCAGTTCACAAACATAAATTGCACAAAGACAAACATCCAGACCCGGAACAACTATTTGTAGGCCATACAAATACTTGTTCCGTGCGGGATTCAAACCCGCGACCCCCAGCGCAGCCACTCATTGCTACGCCACTGCGCCACGGAGCCGTCTGAATACTTGAATTAATAAAATACTTGAATTAATTAGATTAAGTCAAAACTAGCGATTCACCATCGCTTCTATGGGTCTATTAACGTTATTTGGATTTAAATAATCATCAAAGACCATTTAATCTTATCATATGTTCGATTAGAAAAAAAATCTCCAAGTTTCTTGGTTAACCTAGATTCTCCATAATCCTCTCAGAATTTAGAGGAGAGATACTCCTTAATAAAAGTAGTCATAAAATTAGTCTTAAAGTGGCCTACACTTACCTTTAATAACTATGAAGTTTGCTTGACTTTTTTTAGAATAAGTCATAAGAACATTTTCCATTGTGTCCACGTAATAGTGAGACACTTTCGCATTTTAAATGAATGTGATATACGTAACATTTGCACATAACTGCACCATTATCCGAGTACAGTAGAAAGTGTACTTACTGAAAATCACCGAGCATTGTAGCAAAAAGTAAACCATTTATGGCGCTCAACGCAATACCGGCTATCGTCCGAGTTCAGTCCTTTAAAGTCGCTAATCCGCTTATGAAATGTGTGTGCGGACTATGTCTCGGCTTTTCTCATCGAAAATAACAGCATTCATAATGCATGGATGCCGCTAAATTGCGCTCCAAACGTTCCCACCGTCCGCAAGGCCCCGCGATCAATTTTTCCCTTACATCGCTCAGTACATTGAAATAAACAGCTTCCGGATAGCTTATTACACTGAGTCAGTAGTAACTTCGTTAAAATTAACAACTTAAACTGAAAACACTGTTGTAATTTACGTTGTAACAAACATTGCACAAAACGTCACACGTGTCATTTGAGTTCGTCTTCCTAGTGTGGAGGGAAGATTTATTCGGTATAACAACAGTCATAAAGAGCCGTGGTATGAAATTGTTAACTGCAATTTTATTTAATCTTATTTGTATATGATTGATGGCGTCAGTATAAATAGCATAAGCTACGCAGACGACATAGTGCTGCTTAGCCCCACGGTGGGTGGTCTGAGGGAGATGCTGAATGTCTGTGAGACGTTATCTGCTGGGCACGAGCTTACATACAATGTAAAAAAGATGGAATACACGATCTTTGAGGCTGCTGGTAAATGTCCCAATAATACAACAAATATCATCCTTAATGGCGTGAACATCAAACGTGTGACTGAGTTTAAATATCTGGGGCATGTTATCACTAGCAGCCTCAAAGACGATGATGATATTGAAAGGGAGCGCAGGGCTCCAGCGGTTAGAGGTAACATGTTGACTCGCAGATTTTCTCGCTGTACAGAAGAGGTTAAAGTGACGCTATTTAAGGCATATTGCCATAGCATGTACACGGGAAAATCTGTGGGTCAAACATACCAAGATATCGCTAGACACTCTTCGAGTCCAATATAACAATGTCTTCAGGATGATTTTGGGCCTGCGGCGGTTTTGCAGTGCCTCGGGAATGTTTGCGGAATACGAAACTGATGGCTTCGATGCCATCATTCGTAAAAAAACGAGCTCCCTGATTAGCAGAGTGAGGAACAGTTACAATAGCATTCCTGAAGACATTAGCAAACCGATTTACTTCTCCAATTTGGAAATGCTTTGTGCGAAGAGTGACGATCACGGGAACATACCCTTTCCCCTGATGGTCACTCATAGTCACAAATATAACTGTAGGTAATTAATTTATTATTATTATTGTAATATAATCCCATCCCAGTTAATAAAATACTAACATATTTTGTAAGCCGTTTTTACTAACACAATATGGATGTACAAGTTGTCCGAAATAAATGATTTATATAAACGGCGTGTTCGGTGGTGAAGGAACACATCGTGAGGAAATCTGCATGTTTTAGAAATAATAAAAACAACTGGCCAACACGCATTGGAGCAGCGCGGCGGATATTTCCTTGCCTTAAAAGTAAAACCCTCTCAGAAATGAGAACAGGCCTATGACTGGCTGTGCGACGTTAGCTGCAACTTAACAACAGTCGTACATTTATTTTTACCCGACTGTCCCAGAAGGAGGGTAATGTTTTAAAAGTGTATGTGTTTATATATGTGTATTTATTTGGCGCGCTGTAGAGACTAAATGCCTTTATGCATTTTATTATATGTCCTTTATTATGTAGTGTTGCTTTAAACTCGACTTAGGTGTGAATGTGACGTAGGGTATAAAATCGTAACTTCCCAGTGGGAAGTTATTGCAATTGGTCCAATTTTGCAAATAGGAAATTTTAACATACGTTTCAAGGTCTTTAGAGTTGAATAGTATGGTTTTTAAGAGGATGTCCGTGTGTGCACATGTGCGTATGTATGTATGTATGTATGTTCGGAATCAATTTTCGCCTTGTATATCTCGAGAACAAAGAGTGATATTGATATGGGACCAGTTTCATTTAACGCATAATAATGTAACTTAGACCTCATTAAATTTTGAGCAAAATCGGTCAAGTCGTTTTTTGTGCCGAATGAAAAATTTTATAAAATATAAACACATGATATTTTTTTATTCTTTCCACTGGGAAGTTAGTCCTGTGGACCTTTCGGATCGCACACACATTCTAGACCGCTTTTTTCAGTCAATATTTTCACGTAATCGAGTTTTTTTTAATTACTTTTATAACCATTAGGTTTATTTTTTACTGCGTTTACTCAATGGAGTCGTAGGAATTATTTAAATATCGCGGAGAAATCTTTTAAAATTACAATAATATCATGCCTCAGAAACGTAGTCGTTTACTTACTCTATTAAAAAAGAAAATACACAACTATTCTTTATACTACACGTAATCTACTTTTACTAAAGTGAAAATTCTGTACGTTAGCATTATCTTTATAACTTAGCGCGTTGAACTACTTTATAATCAGCATCGTAGAAAGCAACCCGGCGGGCAGTGGGAAATAACCTTTCCCGAGCGACCTTTAGCTCATATCGCTCTGATTTGACCCCGGTAGTGTACACATGAAAATCGCTACCATTTCTCTGTTATATTGTTTTCTTCGTAAATAATTTACGGTGTATTATCCACGAAGAATATTGATATATACGGATGTAGGCGTGAGCATCGGTCACGTATTAGCCTGAGTTATTACCTAAGAACAAACTAAATCCAGCATTATATTACTCCAGCTTTATACCTACATAAAACGGACCTCCTACGCATACCGTGTACACAAGTACGTAATATAATCCGGGTGGTTCCATGCTTTGACGATTTAAACGTCAGGTATGGTGTAATAAAGCAAACGATGCTGCATGTTTTATTTGATTCAATATTATATTACATACATTTGTTCCACTCGTGGGATGCACGTCAGTATAAATGGAGATATATTGAAAAGGTATTGAACATTAAGAATATTATAATTCCAGTTATTGTTGACTTATGGCTGTTTGCAACCATTTCGTTTCACGGCTAACATAATTCGACACGCCATAAAAATGTTTGCGGTCACATTGTCAAGACCAACTGACTTGTTGACTGTTATGCGTTTTTCATAACACAGACAAATTAATAATGATACGACAGTCAATTGCTCTACGTACAATGAATTGTTTGTGTTGTGTTAGCTACTACTTCTTAAAATATTTTAAATAATATTTACACGAATGTTGTGTCGAGAATTAAAAATCACTCCTGTAATTTTAACTTATTCTAAATTAGGGCCGATGAACATGCAAAGGTAAAACCTTTTGCTACCGTCATAATCGGAGCTGAGTAAAAGTCTAAAGCGCGTGCTTTTGCTTTACATGTATTTTCTCATAGACAATTTAGTTTTTGGTTATTTTTTAATATCTTTTAGACACATTCAGATTTTTATTGTTGCAAACCTTATCTCCGTTGAGCTACAAATATTGCCGAATAAATTATTTAAATTGACCTACGTGTTACGGAGGAGTTAGATTTCAAAGAATCGTTTTCTAGCACCATGGGAGCTCTGCTAGATCTGCTTGATCCGCTCCAATAACCGAGTGATTTTTTTAAGTGTCGGGAAATTCAATTTAATTTTAACTAAATACACTATAATTACACTATAATAAATATAAAAAGATTATTATACGTGCTAGAGCCAGGCTGCAGCTATATTATGGTTGTAGCAAGAATGGGTCGGCGTTCTCACAGAATACCAGCGTAAAATAGCAGCTTATCACTGCTGTGTTTCGTATAGTGAGTGTAAAGAACCGGAGACCCTTTTTTCTGAAAACAAGGCATTCCATCTTAGTCCTCATTGGTGACAGCGCATCTGCGTTTTGTTTCTTAATCGTGGATTAATGTACACGTCTATGGGCCACAGCATCCACTTACCATCAGGTGGACTGTGTGCTCGTTTGTCACCCTTGTTCTGTAAAAATAAAACCCGTAAACTTAGTTTACCACAAGACTTTATTTTTTATAATAAATTATCTATCTATCTATGTCATTTTTACAATATAATTCGGTATTAATATTTACTGTCATAAAATATATTTACGTCGCTGTGCAGTGGCCGCGTGAGAGAATCCACTAGTACTAAAAATAAATTGACTTTAATTAATTTGTCAACTATAAATCATGAAAAACGTTTCTTTCCAACATTTATAGCCAGATTTAAAATTTATTATAATTATTTAAACAATTTCAATTATATCATCATTTTTTGATTCTTACGTATTACAAGTCAGAGCTAGACCACAAACAAAAATCCCATCAGATAATAAGTGGTGATGAAGATATAGACGTCAAATTCGCTAAAACTTAACAAGGCTATTAGCTCTTGCTTTGAAGACACCCATATTTAAATCGCACAAAAAGACAGGACACGGTATTTGCTTCATCTTCAGACATAGGCATGTCGGAAGATGAAGCAAATACCGCTTGGTCAAATACGTGGAATATTGACAATTCAGGAGTGAAAGCTAGCCGACCACTTGGTTGTCCGAGGGTGCAAAAGGGACGGATGAATTAATGTATGTAATTCCTGTGCACAGTCTCCTAAATGCATTCTATTATATACCGAGAGACAAGCTATTCTACATCTGTACTAGAGGCTGTCAAGATTGGTTTCAACTAAATCAAGATCATCGATAAGCCCCTTAGCACGCTCCTTTACTGAGCTCAACGCTTCTAGGTAATATTTTGCAGCACCGGGCCATATGTGATAACAGTACTTCAGACAAGACGGGACTTGCACTTTATATAGTTTCAGAAGCTATCCCAGCACGAAGTAACGCCGCATCTTTCCAAGGAAACTTAGTTTTCTTGCAGTTGCTTTCGCTCTGCACTCAATGAACTGCTCAACGTTAAAGTTCAGTGAAATTTTAACTCCTAGCAACTGAAAGCGAAAAAAAACTGAATACTCGATATATCCTGGAAATTAGGAGTCAGGGTAAGTGAATATAAGTTCTTTTTGCAGTGAAGAAACGAACTTATGTTTTTGAAACGTTGAATCCTACAAGATTGGCATCGTCATATTCGGAGACTGCCTGTTGTAAGAGATTCACACGATTAACCATAGCTTCTTTTTCGAAATTTGATCCCGACTGATTCGAGCGTTCGGCTTCTAACTCTCCACAAATATGCTGTTGTCCACATATGTAAAGATACCGGGCGTAAGTAGATAATTAATATTCAACAGGGTGATATTGTAAATTTCTTAAAATATTTTTTTCAAAATTTACGCAATATGTAGATGTTTTTTCGTACAGTGGTTGTACCTTGATTTGAATTTTCCTAATGAGTAGAAGCAAGTTTCATAAAATCAATAATTACACAAGAGAGCAAATTAAAAAAATAAGTATAAAGCTCTCACACAAGTTCCACTATTCAAATTTGCCTAATGCTACGACTAATAAGATAATGCCACATTACAAACAGATCGGCTCTACCGGGGGAGTACCGCGCTCGCACAGAATATCAGCCTTAAACACCAGCGTTATGCTGCTCGGTTTCATTCCATCTTGGTCGTATTTGTAGAAGTATTCGATCTTGTGTGACAAAGCATTTACATTTTTATTATCAACAGAGAATAAATGAAGGTGTGTATGAGCCACGTCATCATAACAGCACTCAAAACTCCACTACTTAAGTGATGGACTGGGCCTGCCCCAAGGAATATCACAAAACTTGGTCCTCAGTCACTTGAAACCATCGATTTCCAGTATGCCTTACCAGGTCGTCACTTCACTTAGTGTGATGGCGCCCTACACTGATGACTCCACCTTATATATTCAATATTTTTCAACCTTTTCCACTTAAGCTAATAAATAGTATTATTTTCAGAATATAAATTAACAATAGAATCATGTCTGATATTTTAAAAGCGAGCAAAAAGTATGATGTCGTTTAATCAATAAATTGCATCATAAAAACGTGAGACGAGCATGGCCGGCGGTCAGGGGTTTTATGTGTCCCGAACACTTTGGAGGACTTACGCTTAGAGGTAATAAATGTTTGGTGTCATAGATATACACTAAATTATAATAAATTGATAATATATTATAAATACTTTGAAGCTGAATAATGTAAACGAGAAATGTAATATATACAAAAATAACAAAAGCTACATGAACGTTATTGGTTAAAATTGAAATCTACCAAAGATACAAAGATACAGATATTACAGATATTATATGGATATTTGAATGGATTTCGAATATTTCCAAGAAGAATAATTGCCCGGAAGCAATCAACTGTCCAGAAGAAATGAATTTTCCAAACCTACTCGTCCTTGACGTGACGCTTATGCAATAAGATCGGAGATAGACTATGAGAGACAATGCTATAGATATTGCCACAATAAGAACACCACTAGGCCCGCAAACTCTGAATTTGTGTTTTTAAACTCAGGGTCCACAGAATAGAAGCCGAGTACCAGGCTACAGGATTGATAACAGATGTAAAATACTCAAACCGGCATCAGGAAGTAACAAAGGTTCAAGTATCTGAAAGATATTTCACTCCAACGGCTATGCTTGGTTTCTACGGTAAATTTCCGCTAACAAAGTTTACGTCTTTGCTCAGCATTGGAATTTTCACAGGTTAAAGAGGAGGATTTTTGTAATTATGATCTCAAATAACTATCCAAAAAAAAAGTGTTTATTAAAGTAGACATGACGCTATCGTCAACCACTTCAGCCATTAGATCCTATAAAAGTTCACTGCTGCACATAGGCCTTATAAGGGGGATTTTGCCATAGTTGCCACGCTTAGCGGGCGGGTTAACAACACATGTAATCTTTAAACTCCATTGCTGTGAGAAGGGTATATTCAAGCGGCGTTTAAGTGACTAGAATATAAAGCCCCAAGCAAACATATCCTCATTGCGCCTTGTAGGTAAACGATTACGAAATCAATATTAAATAGGAATTTATGTCGTGGTATTGCACTTCTTTCCTGCCTTGGAGTTTGTCTAGAATGAATGTAACCTGGCATATGTTAACGAATAATTAAGTTAATTTACAATACGGTTTATTTAATTTTATTTATTTGGGGCAGATCCCATATGTGTTATTTACCAATTAAATTATAGCTAGGGTTAGTAAAAAATTACGTTTAAACACTACAAAAACAAAATCAAAATTCAAAAAATTCTATTAAGGGGATATAGTAAGTCAGCTCAAATTCT
This sequence comes from Parnassius apollo, assembly GCA_907164705.1. Lineage (NCBI taxonomy): Eukaryota > Metazoa > Arthropoda > Insecta > Lepidoptera > Papilionidae > Parnassius > Parnassius apollo. Next base: position 1,253,043 of record CAJQZP010000643.1, on the reverse strand, counting down.
AATTTTGCTGCCAAATCCCAGCGCGTCGTATGCTATGTACCGACATGTTTGTAATCACTAATACTGTAAGTAGAAAGGTCGTTAGACACTTATTTCATTATTAGGTTTATCATATTTATGCCTGTTTCTTAACGCCAACCTAGTCGCTTCTTATTTTTATTACGGTTATTTTCCATTTTAATTTTAGTCGTCCTGTTGCGTAATGTGTATTGTGATCGTAAGCGACACAACTTATCCCTTCAAAAGCCTAAGCGATACTAACGGGACGACAGGAATCAAGCTTCAAGACGCCGATAGTTTAGGTAATTTCTTTTTACAGTGAAAATAATGGTATTTAAAAAAAGTAAATACCATAAGCACTGCTTTATAGTAAGTTCAGTTAGTGTGCAAAGTTTCATGATCTTATTTAAAGTATTTTATGAATAACAGCGGTTTATTATTCAGTTTGGAGGTAACTTTGGATTTTTTTTCTATCGAGAAAATTTTACGGAATCTTGTTTTCGTCTAACATAGTCCTTAACATTAATCCTCAACTTTACTTTATATTAATTTCAAAATTAATGTTGCAATACTTTCGGCATAACGGAGGATCTTGCTAAGCCATTTGAGGTTATATTTTCCTTTAATGCCTGAGTATATTTATTACAGTGTTGAAGTTACATGTTAATATTACGTGAGCAACTAATCAGTAGGCACTGATTTGGCACTGGACCGATTAAACAGCTTGAAGAGATCGATTGGCATGAATGGTTCTCAAGCAACTTCGTAAGGGAATTGAAGGGTACCCCTCACTGGATGGACTGACGACCTGGTAAGGCATGCATATAGTCGATGGATGCGGGTGGCTCAGGACCGTGTTTTATGACTAAACCTTGGGGCAAGCCTATGTTCAGCAGTGAAGGGCTGTAATGATTACGTGAGCAGTTTACATCTACAAATTCAAATCAGAATCTTGAACGCTCAACTGTTCATAAAACAACAAACGCAATACGTACAATGTTGTATCATTACAAATTTTCAAACTACAGAGGAATTTGTTTTATGCTTGCATCGGATATATCCGCTCCAAAGCATAAAACACGTCGTTTACTACCAGTTGCTGTATAATCAAGATACTGGAAATCCGAGAAAGAATGTAGCGAGTAATTGTAAAGCTATGCAAATTACTCGTAAGACTCTGGAGATTAAAAGCTTCACGTTCTATACTTCACCACTGCAGCTATCGCAAGATAATTAACGGAGAGCGTTTCCAATACAATACTAGTAGTAACCACCTTCTATCTAAATTCTTTTCTAATTATAGAATATATTCTTTTAGAAGAAGAATTGGCAAATAATTGCTATAATAGTTGAGGCACGTGTACCTTGACTATAGAGTGGAGTTTTGTGAAATTAAGAAGAAGAAACACAAATTACTAGAAATTTGGTTCTAAAGATTTTCAGTAACAATAATAATAATTAGTCGTTTCTTTTATTCATAGCGTCGTTCATTCTTGCTGGAGTCTCTCACTTTACTTAAGTTTAGATAAAACCTCTATAGTAAAATTATGACAAATGCTTCTGTGACCCGGTCTAGATGCAGGTCCGTATATCATTTGTTTAAACAAATGATGTTATTTCGAAAGTTAAATCTACTACAGTAATACAGAAATAAAGATAAATAAAAATAAAATCATTTATTTTAAGATTTAGTATAAAGAATCATTTTATTTGCATCATAATTTGATAGAAAAAATCTTCGAGTATTTATGAAATTAATGTGTGATATTCAGAAATACACAAAGAGTTCTGTTCTAAGTATTTTTACAAGACGAAAACTGATTTTAGAAACCAGCTTTTGCCTGCGGCTTCGTTTGAATAATTATAAGTCCTTGATTGGCGTTGGTATGGCAGGAATGGTATGGTTGATAAGACGTTGTGTATGGAATTTTCGTTAATAACAGGCAAAATATTCTATACAATCTAGGTTTTTTTTGTTATATTTTTTGTGATAATATGATATATATGTAACATATTTCTGTTCTAATACATATATTAAAAGAATTTAAATAAGTTATGACTTAAATAAAACTGTAGCCGCAATATGTTCTGAGGACATATTGTTATGTTTGATAAAGATATGTTATAAATTATAATTGTAAATAATAAAAACGATGTACGTTTTATGATAACTTTTATTCTCATCGTTAAAATATTTTAAATCGAATAGTCAATATTTTTTGTGATGTTATGCTAAATTATTTTAAATATGCTTAATTTATAAACGGATTATCCCGAAGTTGTTTCGCTTTGCAATTCTATTTTGTTTTCATTATATTTCTCAGAAAGGTTACGTATGCGACCTCGATATTTTAACCAATTCCAAGACAGATACGGTTTAAGTTGTAAAGAAAAGACTTCAACCGAATTCTGCCAGACCAAAATTGGATTCGAAATTACTTATGGGAATAAAAATAAAAGAATTTATATCCCACATTGTTGGCAGGTAAAATTTAAAAGGCTGTCAAGAAGTTGGATGTTGGACCCTTGCTGTAGTCGGAAAGTTCATTATATTTTTTTTCTGTTTTGCTATTTTACAATAGGTATTAGGATCATGTAAACCATAAAATTATAAGTATTTTAAACTTAGTTTTAATAGAAAGCGTTAAAACATTTTGTTGTGTCCATAATTACATAATTCGCCGTATCCTATACACTAGTTCAATATACTAACAAATATCACGAAATTGTGAAAATGATACCGTTTCCGTTATTATAAGCTGTAAATATTTTTTTATTGAGACGTTAAAAGGCTTATCAACGCACATAACGCGCTTGTGTATGTTTGGTTTATGTGTGTTATGGTTTTATGCTAGAAACAATATTAAATATCACACAGTGTAATTATCCATATAACATAATTCTGAGATGAAGCGGCAAAGTTCCGTTGTAGCTAAATAGTATGGAGAGGGAGTAAAATGGCAACTTGACACCACCGTATTTCGTATGGTAAGTGTAGAGAACCGAGGTATTCTCGTATATATGTAGGGGTACAACGAGCATTAATTTCAATTCTTAATTGAGGATGTATATGTAGGTGTCTATAGGTCACTGCATTGACCTACCATAAGGTGGATTTTGTGGTCGTTTGTCACCCTAATTCTATACAAAAAAGATGGAAAAAATATTATATTCCATATTGTTGATTTTCTATTTGGTTCACTTAAAATTATTATTTAAAGAAGAAACTCCTGTAAGAAGTGTTTTGGTACTAGAGCTAATATTTCTTTGCTATTATTTTAGTAAAATACTAAATGCTATACTACTATACATTTCGTTCTCTTTTCTACTTGGCCAAAAAAATCTACATAGATTCGCTTCTTGTGTGGTTAAGTGGCTTCATACCCACTTGCTACTGGTAACTGGTATCCAGGTAGTAGATTTTAAAAATTTTGTAAAAATAACACGACCAAACGATACTTCCTCAAAAGTTGTAGCTTTTAGCTTTAGTCATGGAAAATGTAGAAGGCCAGTGGAATCATTTTGGTAATAATGCTTGTCAGTTAAGAGCCTTATTTTCAAAACGTACGTATCCAATTACAATAATCGAATCAATAAAATATTTTAAAGGTATTCATTTATTGAAATTGAATCAACTACGACTATGTTACCCGCGTTGGTCGCTTTTTATTTGAATAGACGTTTGTCAATCAATAAGGCGCCATTTTGTACTCATATGACAAATCATAATCGCGACCTTGACTTTTGACATTCATATGAATTGTAAAAACTTTGGTTAACCTTTAAGTACCGACTTGTGGTCTGACTGTGTAGTTCCATTAGTTAGCGACGACGTATCCCCTAATCTCTTTACCTCTCGGACACGGACAGTCCCCGGCAGTAGACATGTGTCAATCATTAATTTTTCGTGAGCGAATCATTCTAGTACAATTTCGTCACGCGTACCGGTACCTTCGGATCGATCATTCAAATTAATCATTTCGGGTTCCAGTACCCTACACTAAAAACGATTCATTCAGATCATTCGGGATTCGGTTGGTTTTCGACTCATTCACAATTCACACCAATCACGAGTTAAAAAGTTTCTGTCAATTGTTTGTGATTGGTTGTATCGGAACATTCAAAAACAGATGAATGAACCATCAATACTTTCAAATGTACCAGCTCAAACGAACGAATCATTCATGATTGACACATGTCTACCCGGCAACGTTTGCGAAGAGTGGCTGTGTCGGCGTGTATGATTTCGGTAAGTTTCGATCATTATAAATTCACGAGTAGTCTGTCAGACCACTCGTCTGTGTTTATGTAACAATTTTTGATACGACTTGTTTCAGATTATATAATTTTTCTCAGTTATTTTCAGACATTTATAAAAATGGATCAGCTAAGTACTTAGGGCGTGAAACGGGCAGCCACAATCTCTGATCGTTCCACAATGCAGTGGGTTCTGAATCTATCTGCCAAAAAAGTGCGCTTATCGACAAATAAAGTTCTTGGACTAGATGCACCAGAGAAAGAAAATGAAACTGAGGAAAGTCAAACCAAAAAACTCTGCCACAGCTGTCCTTCAAACTTAAATACTTTAGTACTTATGTAACTAAAATAACACGTTGGTACTTATAATTAATAATAATTTAAAATTTTTTTTTTTTTTTTTTTTTTTTTTTTCCTTTTTTGTTTATTTTTCTTCCCATTTTTTCTCCCCTTATTCCAGCTAAGACTACTTAGCGGTACTTAGCGGTCAGCCGCCGTAGAGTCTACATTACCTGAAGATGCCTCGTGTAGAGGCGAAACACGTATCGTATTATCGTCGATGGTGTGTCTTACCTGGAATTGTGGTGTTGGGAGTAGTGGTGCTGGGACTAGTGGTGACGGAGTTAGTGCATGCAATTGAGGGAGGGCGGGAGGTGCTTTTCAATCCAGGTAAGACACATCATTGTGTTTATTTGGCGGAAGGTTGCGAAGAAATTTATATTTTTATTTTTTTATAATGGATTTCCGCAAAGTAACGCCTGATTCTATCAATTAAGTGTAAATACATTGCGGTGGTTGATTACCGTCACCGTTACCGTCACCGTTACAGCCTATTAAAGTCCACTGCTGAACATAGGCCTCCCCCATAGAATGCAGCTAGGAGGGATATTTGCTATAGTTGCCGCGATTGCCCACAACCGCAGTTTTTATTTTTAGTCGTTATTTGGAAGATGCTGCTGCTCTTCTGTTGATTTGTTCCCCTCTGTCGCCTCTTACGACACCCACGGGATGATATGGGGTAGCGGATATTCGTATACCGTCACTACAAGGCAACATGGCGGTGCCGGTGGTTGATTAAGATGACAAAATATTATACATCTAATATACTACTTCATGTGATATAGTGTTGATCGTTTTGGTTTTGTTTATTATTTTTAATTTACTTTTACTCCAAATAATATGTGGGTAATAATCCACGACTCTGAAGAAACGTTTGAAGAGATTATAGATAACATTCTTAATGTTTGCCCATTATCATTACAACACATTCTCTTCTTAGCATTTATTGTTTTAAATTCATTTTTTGAATTTACTTACAAAGGACAAATTTTCATAGGAACTGAATTTAATTTCTAAAAGTTTTTTTTAAAGTAAATAATAATTTAATTTTAAATTGCGATATCTAATCTGCGATACTACGAATTAAAAACCGTTGGAAATAGTCATTATATTCGACTTATAAACGTAATTAATTTTTGAGCAGAAGTTTTTAAATTTTTCGTCTACATTATTAAATTATGTTTTTATTTTACTTTAAAAATAATTACTTTCAACAATCGCATATTTTATGCTAAACAACATGACCGATATATTTCTAACACGAAGGCGATTTTGCGTGAATACGCCTTATTCTAATTGGTTCTCGACGCGACCCAAAAAACGTTAAAGTAGTATATTTATAGGTGTATTTTAATCCTATGTTATTTATCGTTCGCTTAGACATTTTGTGGTGCAATTCGTTCTAATCTATTTATAAACATTATAAGAAGGTTACATGTGTTTGCCTATTTAATCAGCTTTTACTTTAAGTTAATTTAAGTGCCGAAAATGATTATATTTAAATGAATGTTCATAGTTTACAATTTTATTTCTAGATATTAATCTAGTAGTTTAAGTAAAATCATTTAAGTTACATTTAAATAATCACTAGGCTGAAATCAAGATAAAGATTTTGTATTTTAATTTTGTAAAATTGCCTAAACTAATAGTAATAAAAGATTAAAAATAATAGATAAAAAGGTTTCAAAATTGCGACATAGTAGAGAGGAAGTATAAAAGCGCTTTCAGTTTAATAAGACAATAGATTCGAAATAATCATAAGTAAGTAGGTATACGAGATCATGATACTAGCTAAGGTTAACAATATATTTAATAAATTATTCGGAAAACAGCTGAAGCAGAAAAAGTATAGAAAAGTAGTAGCCTTCTCATTTCTGAGAGGGTTTTAGGGCAAAGAAGTGTTCGCCGCGCTGCCCCAATGCGTGTTGGCGAACTTCACATGTCTTGGAAATATTTTATTTTTAATGCCTTCTCGGACCATACCATTCGGCGGGGTCTGAAGCGTTGAAACAGCGTAACCTATGTAGCATCATTTTATTTTATTACATTTATCATATTGTACTGTATTATATACATTTGTTAAATTCCATTCACTATATTTTTGGTAAAGGCGATTTATAGGAATTTTTTGTCTACACATTTTCCCTAAATTTTAAATTTCTAAGAACAATATCCTTCGTATTCCTTGGGGGAGGCCTATGTTCAAGCAGTGGACTTGTATGATGGGCAGGGGCTGTAATGATGATGATGATGATAATGAAGAACAACAAGAATGTTAATAATCTATTATGGTATTTTAATTATTATTATTCAAGGATTTATTTCGAGCTATAAATACCTAAACATTTCTTTATTAAAAGTCTTTTACTAACTAAATTAGCAATTATAATTAATCACGATCTTTAGTGACATTTAAAAGCGTGTGGCCCTTAATGGCGTAACTTGGGCACAACAATTAGCTTCGTCCATCAGTTAAGGCTATCCGTCTACGGACTACGATAGCTTCGTTTCCGTGGCAACCAGGGACCACACACGACCCGGCGAACAGTGATCCAAATACATAATTAATTCACCGCTTAAAGTAGCAAACAATAGAATTAGTAGCAATAAAATATTGAATAACATAACATGTTTTAAATTAAAAATATTGTGTAATAATGGTTTTGAATGATCAATGTCCGCCAGTCTTGCTAATACTGACTACTGACTGAAGAATACTGAATAATACTGACTGAAGAAAAAAATCCATCAGTAGCGTCCACTCCCAATTCAGATTTTACATAAATTTTAAATTATTTTAACATAATTGAACCATTATCAGTTACAATTTTTGTTATTTTTGGTACCCTCAAATGATACTCTGTGTGTATGTCAATGATCAGTTCTGCCACTTTTAAAGTTACAGGTATAAGTTCTTTTAAATCTTCTACAAGCAAGACCAAAACTCTTTCTTTCTTCGGACCTGGCTCGACGGATTCTGATGAAATTTTGTGTGTGTGTGTTTGAGCGAGGTAAGGTTCCTGGATAGTTTAGATTAAAAATTGGACCCGGAAGGTGGAGCTGTTGTCGAGATTCAGAAATCACCCGTGTGAAGCCGGGGCGAATCGTTAATTCCAAATAAAATAAAAGCCTCGTAACAATGTCATTTTGACCCATTCAGTTAATTAAAAACTATGTTTATACATAATATCTTAAAGATGGGTTTGTAGTAATATAGTATATATATATTACATTAGTAAGTATGCTCCCCGCTAAATCGTGGTGTTAAATGGCATCACACGTAGGACACCTTTTTTTTTGCCGGATTTCTCTCCAGTCGTAACTGTCAGACTCGTAGGCACTGCGCAGATGGCTAGCCTTCGTTGATTCTTGGATTTTCAAATTTACCATGTACACAAATTTAATTTAAATAATAAAAAAAATAAGATGATACATGTTTTTGTTGTGTAAAGGCGTGATTGGAGTCCCATTCTTAGCGCCCACGATCAACTTCGGACGATATTGAGAAAACAATTATTATCTGTGCCGTGCGATAAATTTCTTGTCTCGACGGCAACCGTTATTGCCATCGCAACATACCCTATCTGATCCTGTACTCCTATGACATATTACTTCCAGTATACACTATTAGGTATATTTTGCTATAAACGAGAACACGAAACGAGTGTTCCGGAAACCGCTAGTTTTGTTGGTCTAAATTCGAATATTATCTTTTGCTTTAATTTAGTCAAGTTTAATTTGGTTAATTCATCACTGCAAAAGTCCACTGCATTTCTGATGGAAATCGTCCAAAACTATTGTAAAGCTTGATCCATCAGGTCACCCACTGAACTTTGTTAATAACAAAAAAATTGTCCCTGTTTTTTGGTTGGCCGTGCATGTTGGTCAAAACGTGTCACGTCCAGTTAACAGTTAATACAGAGCCAATTCGCTCATCACTCGGATTACAATTGCGGTTTAATGCATTTAAACATTTTTTATAGAATAAAAAAGTTTTAGCATTGTTATTGTTATTTAAAACATAATTTCTTATTTCCTTTCTTTAACAGCTTCGCCCAGTCCTGATTACTGTCTTTTTAGGAATTTGCCAACTAGATTGCATAACTAAAAAGATTTGGGCAATACCAATTTGACAGATTGACGAGTGCAAAGCGCTATCCTGACACAGACGATGCTGCTGCCTATAACTTTTCAATGGGTTTTGGCTTGCGATTTTCGTGTGAACATAACACCTCCACCAGTTTCTTTCTAGAGATCCAGTTCTCACCGGTTCTCTCTGTAGGGTGCAGATGAGTTTTGTATTTGTAGAAAACTTGTTACATTCTCCAAAAATCCCCATATTTTATTATCTTAATACTGCAATAATGTAATTATAACAACTACAAACAATTATATACTTACAACGAATTCGGAATAATTCGCTTATATCGTAAAAGATTCACTTGCATTCAATGGTTTTACCAAATTAAATAGTTTCCGAAGAGAAATTTAATAGCGATAGTGATACGTAACAGTACTACAGAGCGCCAACAAAGTACCACTACCTGCACCAGAATTATATTTGCTCATACAAATGTAACTGGATCGTTGTTTTATTATCACTTTGCTATCAAGATCGGATTTGGTCGAGAGCGTTCTGAACTTTGAATATATTTGAATATCAGAGGTGGACTGCCTGTTTCGAACTGTAAGTCCGCAGATACATGTGTTTATTTTATCCATTGCATGGATGTTACATGAATTCTCGTTATCGACAGTAACATTGCACTGTGAGTTTATTGAATTATTACATCTAAAACATGTAAATGGAGGTACGTATTTTAAATGATTATATTCTTGTTTCATGCATTTTTTTGTATTTATTATGAAAGATTAAATAAAAATAGCCATGTATTCGTTAAGTATTATTCGTGATTTTAAAGATTTAATAAAATATTACTTAAGCAATTACTTTTTAATAAGTAATTCCAGTAGTTTTCTTGCTGCCAACAAATTAATATAAAATGTATAAATTTCATTTTTTGTGACCAAGCTTATGATGGTTGTCCGCAATTACCGGGTTATTGCGATAGCACGGCAACATTCCTAGATCTCCTTTTACGGGCATCTGAATGAGTTATCCTGGTACGTGTGTCGTTTACAGCAAGCACGTATGAGCTGCGCCCTGTCAATAAATAAATAGTCGGTGCCAGTCGCCCGATCTCAATATACAGACTGCAACTAATTGAACTAAGCATCGAAGGCTATCGGGTAGATTCAGTTAATAAGTTAAACGCAATCAATACGGATATTATGTAATTGCAGTGCCGGCGCCGCGTTTGAACTATTTGCTTCGAAATGGCATAAATACAGCGTGCTTGAAATTATATATGGGCTTGACAAATCTCATTACTTGTGTTTATTTATAAACAATATCAAGACCGCATGTGATTTCAAATTAGGAAATAAATGTTGTCTAGTTAAAGGTGATAATGATATGGTGTCATGAATGAAATAAAGAAAGATATATTCTTATTGTATTCATTATTTTTCATACTAATTAAAATTCAACGAGTATCCGTGATCAAAATATATTTACTATAAACTACTATTATACTCGTATATTACAGACCAGAGTCTACTCCAAAAGTATTTTCATTCCCATAACATTCTAAGTCATATATCTTTCTTTCAGTTATAATATCTTACAGTTTATTAAAGGTACTTGTAATAAACAACGTTTTGAGTTACATTAGTGTATTTCCCCCTATAATTGTTGTATTTCCCCCCATAATTGTTGTTAGCAGAATGAAACGTTCATACTTTTATTTTCTAACAATAACATTATCTAATTTTAACCCTTCATCCTACTGTGATATTGCCTGGACTCGTGTTTGGAATTTAGTTTTTTTTTGGATAATTAACTGTTTGTAATAATTTTATCAACTACGATAGTACCTTAACTCTACTATGATTGTTTCATGTAACAACATTTATGGTTCTAAATTTATACTGAACTAAACTAGACCAAATAACTATGACGACGAAAATATCATGCTTACAAACAATTACTAAAAACATGAAACAACTTTATGGTCAATATTTTATAGCTTTCAATATTTTTCGTAGGATAATAAAGTTAATGTCTGGAGGACGTCATCAATTTTAATACGTACATCATTAACGTCACTACGTTGGCAATATACATTTTTTTATAGGATAAGGTGACAAACGAGCACATAGTCCACCTGATGGTAAGTGGTTGCTGTGGCCCATAGACATCTACATCTATCCTCGATTACGCATCAAAATGCGGATCCGTTGTCACCCGTGAGGACTAAGATGGAATGCCTCGTTTCCAGTAAAAAGGGTCTCCGGTTCTCTACACTCACCATACGCAGCAGCATTAAGCTACTATTTTACGCTGATATTCTGTGAGAGCGTTGTCCGTCCCCGGTCGAGCCCACCCATTCGTAATACTATACTACTAATATAACTGCAGCATGGCTCTAGTACGTTTATTATATTTTGTATGGATAGTAAAAAGTTTTAATCTTAATTTAAATTATATATTGGAGTATCAAAAGTGCTTACAGACAAGCCGATGGGGGCTGCTGCAGTTTATTGACACTCACAATTTCAAACTTTAAGCAAATGAGGCCACAGATGCATTTTTTTCCGAGAAAAAAGATGACATTCCTTGTCGTTGGTGTGAAAAGTGAACAATTACGTGCTGGCAGAAATAAATAATTGATGAGATTTGATACTAACCCTTGCCAACTTTTATACAGAAAACGTGCCCTACCAGCCATTAATAATAACAAGATGAAAATTTCTTTACCATTTGTATACATCCACATTAATAGCCGTTTGTTAACTTATCATTGAATTATGTCACCATAAAGCAAGTTCAGGGGACTAGAATGTCAATGAGGTTAAACTTAAAAAAATTGTTATAGTTCTTTCTTTAATGTCCTAGGTTAAATAAAAGTTCCTACTTCGCGACTTATTTTATTGGTCTCGTAACGTTTCTCAGACGTTTTTCAGACTGAAAAGTTTGTGATGAATAAGAGAAATGAACCGAATAAACCAAAAATGTTTAAAAAAACGAGTGTGCTTATGAACACACGACTGAAGTAAAACTTCTTTCGCTTCAGCTGCATATATATATATATATATATATATATATATATATATATATACATTAATAATCGAATTAGTATATATGTATATTATTAAAGTTAAACATTTAGACTAGGAGATTTTGTAAAAAATGTCTTGAAATAAAGTTTATTTTTCTTTATTTTTATTGAATACAGAATTAGTAATAATAAAATAAAACTGCATTTTAAAATTTTCTAAGTTAATCCATTTTTTTTTTATTAAGTTTAGTGTATAATTATTTAATTATTTTTGAAATAAATTATATTTTGGTTGTTATTATGTTTTTATTTTTATATATATATATATATATGTGTGTGTGTGTGTATTTTATATTCATATATGTATAATATATACAATATATGTGCATATACTTTCGTGTTATATTAATTTTCTACAAATATTTAAATTTACTGTTGGCTTCCTTCCATTATTTGAAAGAATGCACATGTACGAGTATGTGACAATGCACATATTTCAAAATAGTGACAGGAATATAATAAAAAAAGCAATCAAGAAAAAAGCATCTTCAAAGCAAGAGTAAACTTAAGCTAAAATAGTGCTGTTCATCATCCAGAGCTTCATCGCCACTTACCACCAAGTGAGATTGTAGTCAAGTACTGGCTTGTAGCAATTAAAAAAAAAACATGAATATAAAAGCTATTCGGAAATTAGTATGAGTAAATTATTTTATAACACGATTTTGTGGGGTTTTTCATGTCAGTAGTCTCTTATATCACCCGTAGGATTAAATATATCCATCCAATGAATCACGATTCTCATACGCCGCTACACTACTAATTAGATTCATTAATTTGGCACGTGAAACCATTTGATGCATAAAATCTATACAAATAAATAAAATTAAAGTGTCTGTTTGTAAATTCAAAAGCTTTTTACTGAATGCATATGAGAGTGTATACGATATTTATAACAGAAAAACAATTTATAATATTTTTGTCTGTTTGTCCGTCTGTTTGTTCCGGCTAATCTCCAAAAGGGCTGGACAGATTTTGACGGTACTTTCACTAGTAGATAGCTTATGTTATGAGGAGTAACTTATGCTACTATTATTTTGGAAAACTAATCAGGATTCAATCCAATACAAAATCCAATCGTAATAATTTTGATGCGGGCAAAGTCGCGGGATACAGCTAGTTAAAAATAAACTTGCTGAATTTTTATAAGGTTGAATTTTAATACTGCACAAATAAACGATTTTTGTTATTAGTATTATTTAGTTATTACCTAGTATCACCAGAAAAGTTATTTCGTACGTAGGAAAGGAACATTTAGAAAAACTGCAAATCAAGAACTTACGAAACCAGTTTTAGCGTTAAGATCTGAAGAAACTGCAACTGTTATGTAAGGCACCTAAAATAGTGGAGACTCGAGAAACGTTACGGGTTAAGAAAGTTCTTGTGGAACAGGAAGAATGTCTATCAACGGCTCGTGATAAGGTTAGGTCGTGACGCAGGGCATAAGTTAACGTCGCGTGTTACGGACCACTCACCTGCCGGGCGAAGGTTACGAAATCATTTCGATGCTATCGTCGGCGACGAGTAATAAGACTCCAAATTGAAATTGTTACACTGCGAAGCGTCGATTTGAATCACGCTCCACTAAATCAATACCAATAATGTATATGTTTTAATCAACAAGTAAAGTAATTGTGTCATGACTTCTTTAAAAGGTCTATTTGTTAATGCTAAGCTAAGTGATGATTTCAGTGTGAAACGGAATTCAAGTAGGGCAATTCACAATTCTGTGTTAATTCCTACCTTAATATACGGCTGTTAAAGTTGGATGTGGCAGAAAAAGCAAGAGAGTAGAATAAATACTGTAGAAATGCGATCATTAAGGAGTATGTTAGGGCTGACTCCGAATAATAGAGTGTAGTGACTAGGGTTAAGAAATAATGCATCAGTGGTTTAGACACATAAAAAGAATGAATGAGAAAAGAGTGACAAAGCAAATTGAGTGGCAAAGTCGGCAAGGGACACCTTTTTTTTTACATGGGGAAATGCCTACGCATACCCGCCTCGCGGGGGCAAGGACGGGTTATGTCGGACTCGCACCGACTAAAACCCCATGGTGTTCCACCTTTGTCGCATATTGGCAGGGCTACGGGAACGCTTTCGCACACATCTGCGGCCCTACTAGCGCCTGCCGCCCCATGGCAGCACCTCCTCGGGAGAGGAAAATTCCTCCCCGTTCTCCTTCCCAGGTAAGGCGCACCAGAACACATGGCGCGCCTTCCTCCACGGCCTTCATTTACGTCTGTGCAACAGACGCCCCCGCGTCCGATGCACAAAGGCCATGGGGCCAGGAAAAACGAGCACTTAGAAGCACTAGCCTTCCTGACCCCAGCGGCGGATCTGGTCTATGGCTCCGCCGCCAACCAAGATTCGGCTGCGGAGGGTAGGGAGAGCGGCGCCTCGCAATACCGACAATCCTCTCCCCCCGCAGCCCCACCACCACCGCATCAACGGTGCGGCCCCGTTTGAGTCGCGAAGGATAGGGCGAGTGGCGCATCGCCATACCAACACTCCTCTTCCTCCGCGACTCCACCTCGGCTGCAGCGGTAGAGGGTGCGCGAGTCCCCACTCGCTGCAGTCCACCAGCACACATCCGAAGTGGGCTCTCCAAGCCCACTCGGAGTAGCCACCTCAGGCCGGCCCTTCACCTCGGGCCAGCCACGTGGGTTCCTCTTTGTTCATCGTGGGAGACCAAGCCACGGCTACTAAGAACCCCCCCGCCACGACAAGGCGGGAACCCGTTCGGGGGGTGGGGGGGGGGGGGGCAAGGGACACCCTAGATGAAAGTTTGTTGATCAAATAGGTGATGTATGGAAGATGGGCTAAATTAAAATATCCTTAATCGACGAGCATGTAAGCTTTGGTACATGATGTGATAGAAAAGAGAGAAGTGTGTCAGGATCGTGACAAATGGTAGTCCGTATTATTTGCCTACTCCTCTGACTGACAGGCGTGAGCATTTATCCATCTATTCAAGAATTTATTTGAAATTTCTTTCTTTTTTCTTACTTCAGTTTGGCAAAGTATACAAACATGACATTACATAAAAGTACTTTACAAACGATTATTTATATGTAATACATTTAAAATATATATTTCTGAATATTTTTAAACATTTTGTATCGATCTCTCGATATCGTACCTATCAAGTACTATCGCAACCCATAGACATTTACAACCAACTTCAAAGACAAATACTACAGATGCATTGTCACCTCTGAAAACTAAGTTTCAATAGAAATGAATAGCTTCACCTCATAGTCAGCATCAGACAGTATTAGGACGTACCTATCCAAACGGAAGGCAGAAAAGAAATCCTACCATGTCACGTCAATGACATGACCCATAACAACCACAACTTTTTTGTTATCTAAAAAAACCGCTTCGTAGAACGAACACTCGTTATCGATTGGAATTTTATTGCCCAAGGGCAACGCCAGTCAATACATTTAAAGTGTCACATCTAACTTTTAGTACTTTGGAATTGCGTCTTCGCGTTTTATGTGAACGAGTAACGGTCATTCACTCGACATAAAATAATATTTTAAATATTTTATAGGTTATTGCGGCAGATTTAAAGCTGTATAAACCTCTGAAAACTGATAGGAGGCCAGCCTGTGCCTAGCTGTGTACTATTATATTGGCTGTAACTTCACTCTATAGATTACTTGGTAATATGTAATATATAAGAATCATCATCATAACTGACCACCAAAAGTTCAGTGGTGAACACCTCTCCCAAAAACACACAACACAGTCCTGAGCTCTTTGTATCTATCATCCTGCACGTCTTATTAAGTCGTCACCCCACCTTTTCCCATAGAAAGCTTCCCTTAACCACGGTTACCTGACCAAGGCTGCCTTGCAACGCATTTGCATTTTGATTCGTAATCGAGGATAGATGTAGATGTCTATGGGCCACAGCAACCACTTGCCATGAGGTGGATAGTGTGCTCGTATGTCACCTTATCCTATAAAAAATCACTTCACTTAATTTTATTTTATTATTCCATATATTTAAGGTAAAAATAGAATACTAAATTTTTTTATATATACGTTTAAAGTAATTAAGTAAAGCACTCAGAAATTGTTGTTATCGTGTCGTATATAAGTTAGTTTTATCATAAGAAAAAAAGCACAAAAAATCAAATATATTAGTTTAATTTTTTTATACCAATGAAATCACTATTTTAATTGTTATTTATGTAAAACTGAAAATTATAAAGTCATTGATTTAGATACGCTCATGTCATGAAACGTAATACCGAGCGGAACTATTAATTTGTACAAAAATATGTTTACGAATATTATATGACTGAGCATTATAAATATGTATATAGTTAACATTACATAGCTCTGATTTCCCTATCTCAATTCTTTCACACCCACTTATATTACCTTTTGCGTAATGTGCGTGGTTCAGTGGCTACGTAGATGTTGGATATGCAAGCTTTTTAGTATCTGCTGAGTAATAATTTTACCGTTGCTTTGCATTTGTTGTTATATTATGTAAATCAAGATTTTGAGGTACCGTGTTCAGCGTTCTACGTGCAGTGTTTTGCATTTAATATTAAGGTGCTATACGGTTAGCCTAACGCTCTTACGTAGCATAAATGTAGAAACTGAGTAACGAGAGAGCAGTGAGGCGGGAAGTTAGGCTTACATATCAGTCACGTGGTTTGTATTATGACTCGCCATTTAGGGCACTTTAATATTACACACATTACATACGAAATTGGCGTTTTTCCGAACTGATCGACTGGGTCTCAACTGTATTTTTCCAATTTATGCTTGTGTATTTGTATTTTGAATTAAGTGATTATTGTTTTCGCACCATTTTAGTTTTCTTTGATATCGTTCTGTTTACAATATGTAAACTTAAAATATTTACGAATAAAAGTTCCATTGTGGCACAAGCGCTGCAAAAAACAGCTCGAAGGGTTAATGATCTGTATGGTGAAGCTATTGTAAAAGAAAACAAGGTAAGTGTTTTGCTCCAACGTTTTCAAAACAAACAAATTTACGTAGTAGAGCCATACTGCAGCTATATTATGATTACAGAACAAATGCGTTGGCTCCACTGGGGTAGGACCAAGTTCTCACAGGATACCAGCGTAAAATAGCAGCTCAATGCTGCTGTGTTTCGTATGGTGAGTGTAGAGAACCAGAGACCCTATTTACTGGACACGAGGTATTCCATCTTAGTCTTCAGGGGTAGCAACGCATTTAAATTTTAGTTCTTAATCGAGCATAGATGTAGATATCTATATGCTAAAATATCCACTTACCATCAGTTTAAATGTGTTCTCGTTTGTCACCCTATCGTTTGTAAATCCATGCACGGCTGGAGACTTTAAGTGACAATAAAGAATTGTGATCGCTGAAGCGGATCCATCACAAACCACATCAAAGTAAGCGGCAGGTTTCGGTGTGAGTGATAAAATAATTTTGATTCACTTGAAAACATTTCATAAAGTGAAAAAGCCGAAAAGTGAAAAATGGGAACCGCATAAACAAACAAGTGTCGATTACTATTCTCAACCATTGCAATAATGGAGGAATTTTGAATCATATCGTTACTTGTGATGAAAAATAAATTCTGTAATGTTAATCTGAAATGTTTATCACAATGGTTGAATCCAGGAGAACCAGCCAAATCGGGCAGGATTAAGCAAGCAAAAATTAACTCAGAAAAAGGTACTTGTAAGTGTCTGGTGGATCAGTGCTGGTGTTATCCACTACAGCTTCCTAAGATCTGGCCAGACGATTACGGCAAATCTGTATTATCAACAATTGCAAACGATGATGGAAAATCTAGCCGTTGAATATCCGAGAATTGCTTGCTGCTTCAGGACAACACTAGACCACAGACACAATCGCTAAATTGGAGAGGCTGCTATTGGGTAGTTTAATGAGACCTTCTACATCATTGAGTGATATCGTAATGAAACAAACAAATGGAAGCAGATGGCTCACGACTGTGCATTTTGATCAATCTAGGTGTGGATATTAACTTATATATTGTTACGAGCTTGAGGTTCGTGACAATAAAAACTGTTGATTGAATTACCAAAATTTACACTTTAATTCACTTTACACTAATTAAACTTAAAACACTAATAATTAACCACACTCATTCACTTTATTTCGCTCCGAAGCTTCGCTTGTCTCGCCAAATTCAATACTTCCTCGATCGCATCTTGCAGCGCCTTTAAATGCATATTATCACCGAAACATCCAGAATATTCAAGTAAATAGCCGCGCCAATCGACAAGGCGCCGAAAGTTCGAGTGTCGGGCTTCTAGAATGCTTAGTTCTTCATTTCGATACTAGATGGCGCTGTCGGTTGAAAGATTAGTGATGTCATTTTCTGGAAAGCTCTCCTCGCTCTGTTACCCGACACAGATGGCTCTAGTGCCAGACGTCAACTTAGGCGCGCAACACTGCCCCCTCCTAAGACATGCTCGTCCCGAGCATTATCGGCCCCATAATAACGCGCCAGGCGATCCACATGGACGATCTTAGGAGTCACTCTTGCGCCTTTCTGTAACGGCTCCGTAATGTCAAGGGCTGTCCTATCCCATGGTGCACCAACATTGTACAATTTCGATGCTCCTCTACTACGTGTCTGAGGTCCCCTCACAGCCGCACAACTTGTACATGTACGACACCAATCCTCGACGTCGTCACGATAATGGACCCAGTAAAACTGTTCTCGGATCTTCAGTAGAGTTCGTTTAACTCCCAGATGGACTCCTGAACGACCATTATGGTGCAGCTGTAGAACATTCGGCACTTTAGCTTTAGGGACAACCATTTGCAAACGACAGCTGTCTCCTCTACTATTGTCCCATTTACGGCACAGGACTCCATCCTGAATCAGCAAGCTGTCCCATTGGGCCCAATAGCTTTTCATGGTTGAAGTCATCGCTGAGACATCGCTCCACTTAGGCTTGGTAGCACGGGCCTTCATCCATTCCAGAATCGACTTGATGTCCGGATCTTCCTGCTGTGCATGTCGTAGGCTGTCCTTCCACTCGTTGCTGAGGTGGTCTGTCCTGAGCATCCTCACGGATACCACTTCCTTACTCTCTTGCCTAGTACAATGTTTCCAATCTTTAGGACAAGGTCTTCTTGACAATGCATCTGCGTTGCCATGAGATTTCCCGCTGCGATGTCTGATAGTAAAGTCGTATCCCGGCTGCTGCTGGGCGATGATGTTAGCCGCACTTCCCTTCTGAGATCGTTCACCTTCCCTTTCTAGGGTTCGCTTAGGGCAGCTGGATCGAAGATGGCCCCTTTCCCCACAGCCATAGCACCTAGGGCTGTATCCTTTATTGTGGTCGCGAACCGTAACTACTGCAACCTCCCTAGCGTGAGGGGAGCGATGATCCTGCCACCGCCAGGTGGTGCCGTTAGCTGCACTACCCTCTCGAGATCGATCAACTTCCTTTTCTACAGTTCGCTTAGGGCAGCTGGATCTAAGATGGCCCCTTTCCCCACAGCCATAGCACCTAGGGCTGTATCCATTATTGCGTACTGTAGCTGCTGCAACCTCCCTAACGCGATGGGAATGAAGATCCTGCCGCACGGCTGCAACCTCCAGTGCATGGGCCAAGGCGTCCATATGCGTCTCGTGGTGCCCGAGCCTCACAGCAGCTCTGACTTCAAGGTCGCGGATGCCGTCGATGAATGTCTGCACCAGGTTCCCTTCAATGAGCGCAGGTACAGACCGATATGCTTTTCGCACCAGCTTCTCCACCTCTAGAGCCCACTGCTGCAGGTTTTCGTTGATGCGCTGCACGCGATCATTAAGCTGCGCATGAAAGACGTGTTCCAGGTGAGCGTCGCCATATCTCGCCTCCAACGCCTCAAGGAGGTGCTCGTAGGTCACTTTCTTACCGAGAGCTTCCAACACAGTTACGGCTTGGTCGCGCAGGCCTAGGGTGAGTGCAGTCATGGCTTGGCTTTTATTCCAGCCGTTCGCATCCATGACGGCCTCGAACTGGATTTTGTAGGCCGACCAGGAAGAAGTCCCGTCGAACGGCGGCACTTTGAATCCACGTAGCGAAGGTATTGTAGCTACTACGGGAGCTGTTGTTCTATCCACAAGTTTGAGGTCGTCCAGCGTTTTCTTCACGTCAGCCATCACGTTGTCAACCCGATTGTTCACTTGGTCGATTCGGGTTTCAGATTTCTCAATTCGGGTTTCAGCTTCTGACAGGCGGTTGTCATGTTGAGCAACCCTATCCTTCACCTCCTTCATCTCCTTCCCGAAGGTAGCGTGAAGGTCCTTCATAAGGAGCTCTGCTCTTCCAACCGACGTGCCTGTTCCTCTTGTCGGCAGGTCTGTTCATCCTGTCTGCCCCGCAGCTGCTCTTCCAGTCGGCGAGCCTGTTCCTCCTGTCGGCGAGCCTGTTCCTCCTGCTGCTCTTTCAACCAACGGGCCTGCCTATCCTGTCGGCGAGCCTGCTCCTGCAGCATCACCATCAGAGCACTTAAGTCAGGTGCTGCAGATGTAGGAGCTACTGACGGGCCTGCAGCCGGCGGCTGCCTCTCCGACGTCTAGGGCACGTTGCACCACCAAATCTTCTTTGGTCCGTCTCCTGCTGGCGTTGACTTCGGGTACGGACATCCTCCGTTTCTTCATTAGGTAAAATCGGCATGATTTTATCCCACTTCTGACACCAATTGTTACGAGCTTGAGGTTCGTGACAATAAAAACTGCTGATAGAATCACCAAAATTAACACTTTAATTCACTTTACACTAATTAAAGTTAAAAACACTAATAATTAATCACACTGATTCACTTTATTCCGCTCCGAAGCTTCGCTTGTCTCGCCAACTTCAATACTTCCTCGATCGCATCTTGCAGCGTCTTTAAATACACATTATCACAGACACATCCAGAATATTCAAGCTAATACGCGCGCCATATTTTATTTTTTTAAATATTGGTTGCTATGATTAACAAATATTTTTACTACCGAAATACAATTTTATTGTTTTTAATAAATACCAATACACCAATGGTTGCGTCATATTTGTGGAATGGCAATTCTGTATTATCTTAATTTAGTTCTACTTAAAGCTTATTTAAATTATAACCCTTTATAGTGTATATTTAAAAAACGCATTTGTTTATTAAATTAAAGCGTGTTGTTCGTTTTGATTACGATTGAGTGTCTCAAAAATGACTACAGAATAAAACCTGTTTTTCAATAAAAATTCAATAAAACATGAATAGAAACCAATATTATATGTTGGGACACGACTTATCACAGTAATAAAAGTTAAATGTACAAAAAACTAAATAAAAGAAATTAAAGTCTATGCTAGCGTGTTTAATTGGTTTCTAAGCTCCTTGCGTTAGACATGTCGTGCCCTATTTACTACATAAGGCACTTTTTGTTATTATGTATTAAATAACTTTTAGACTGTAACTAAATTAATTGTATTTTATTATTCTGTGTCCCTATTTATGCGAATTTAAAGTTCAGGATAACAAAATAACCTAGTTACCTAAAACATGTAGCTTTCTTGGACGTTCAGTTTGAGTATGAGGCATTAGCCTTTTCTCGATATAAAATGAAAATAGGTTGCTGAGTTAGTTACTTCAGATTCTGTAAAAACTACTTGATACTAAGCCACTTGCATTCGTTGGTCCAGGAAATTGGACTCCGGCACAGAACAAGATGTGTACCGCCTACAAATGATTGTGTCAGACTTGGATGTATCTTTGTGAAATTTATGTATATAAACCGGCTCTACGACAAATCCTGCTATGGCTCTTTTTTAAATTGTACACATCTAAGCCATTTTAATTTTATAAGTGACAGTAGTTTTACGTTTCTTGCGTGGTAGACCACGCTGCAGTATATTATGGCTGTAGCGCGAATAGGTGAGTTCGACTGGAGATGAATGCTTGTAATGCAAAGGATGAAAATAACACAGGGACAAACATCCAGACCCGAAATAATTAATTGTAAGTCACACAAATTATTTTTCCTTTTAGGAGTCGAACCGGCAAGCCTCATCACCTCATCATAATCATATGCCACAGCGACACGAAGCCGTCGAAGGCTGTATGTGTCTCGGACATTGAATTTGAATTTTTTCGAGAAGTCGCAGAGATCTAAGGTGATTGGAGGCTACGAGAAATACTATTTGATCAAGTTTCTTTTGTTAACGAAGAGCTTAAAAATTCAAATATCACCATATCTGAATATTTGATTACGTATTCATCTAATAAAATTGTTGCACTACGGCATTCTTTCAAATTTGTATATGAGTTCGATGCACCTTTCACGCACCTATTAGCTCTCATATAAGAAGACTAAACAAAGATATTTGTATTTCAAATTAACGCAGCGGTGGTTAGTATTGGCGGCTAAATATGAAAGCATTTCTGAACTTATGTTTGAAAATGCAGGTTGCATTAATGTTGAAGCTGCTATTATTTTTAGAGAAAATGGATATTAAGTTTTTTTTTCAAAAATGCCATTTAATATATTATATTTCATAGACAAAACAAATATATGGTAAAACAATAATTATCATCATCATCATCATTAAAGCCAATTCAAGTGCAATGCTGAACACAGACAATATATTATATTTCATAGAGTAAACAAATTAATGGTAAAACAATCATAATCTTCATTAAAACCAGTTCGAGTGCAATGCTGAGCTTAAGCATCCTACAAAGTTTGCCACAAAGCATGGTCCTAGACATCTTCTATCGATTTATTTCATCTCTTATCAGGTTGTCATTCCATTTAGTGAGGGGCCGCCGAACACTTCGCTTCTCAATATATTTTTTTAAAAGAATATTAGCAATGTTATAAACATTACTAATATTCCCCTCAACCACTCGTGGTTGCCAAATTGCGCAGTTGGTCGTTCCATCTATTCAGGGGTATTTCATATTACGCTTGTCAAAACGTAATTTTCATAGCACTGAACGTTGATTATGATTACAACTGCATATTTTACTTATGTAACAGTCTATACATGGAATTACGACCCGGTAAAACATGCAGGAAGTCGATGGATAGAGGTGACTCTAAAACGGTGTCAAAACACCGTTTTAGAGTCACCTCTGCCACGCCATTTGTGGCATTCCCAGAAGAAATGCCACAAATGGCATTTCTTCTGGTAGGCCAATGTTTAGAAGAGGAATTGTGAAGGGCGGTAATGATAATGAACTGATTGCTAATGTGTGGATCCTACGGTAGAATTTTTCAAAATTTAATCTTATAACAACAACATCAATAATAAGATAACAATATTAATATATAGAACATTTTTTGTTTACACATTTTGTTGACACGTTAATGCAAAATTAAATCACGTTGCGGCTGCATTAACAAACATAGTTTCAATTACTATGCTCGAATAAAATTACTCACACAAATCAGCGGTCACCGTGGAATTTCTTTAATGACTCACCTAACGATTTTCCGTCAAAACGCTGTTCATGAATAATGTAACGCACATTCTTTCGACCTAGATCTTAAGGACTAGCGATACAATTATTTAGCTACTTTGACCGCTGGACGATAATCACCAAAAACCAGGGCGTCTGTGTTCGGTCTAAAGGCGGTAATTTTTTATTACATCGAATCACGTTCGCAGCATTTTAACTGTTTTAAAACATTACAGTAGAAATGTGGTTGAAACAAAACATTATATAGGTTACGCCACTCTAACTAATAAAGTGTATTTCAAATAACGTTGAAAAATCAAGATTTATATTTATTAATATAATCATAATGTAAAACTAAATTAAAAAGTGAAATACTTAAAAAATTATTTATACGGATGAATTTAAATTAGCGATTGTAAGATAAATAATTTAGAAAACAAGGTATTTTATAGTTATAAATAAGGAATATACTATACATGTGTTTTAAGATTTAACACATATGAGTTACAATTTGTAGCGGTATGGAATATCATGAAATACAATATGTTTTTAATTATATATCTCAATGTAGTTTTCGCAGATTTAAAATAGAGTCATACTGTATTTGTGGGTGTAGCACGAATGAGTCGACTTGACGAGTGGAACTTGGGGAGGACCACGCTCTCAAAGAATAACGTTAAATAGCAGATAAAGCCGCCATGTGGAGAACCGAATATCCTTTTTACTGAAAGCTAGGTATTCCATCTTAGCTCTCAGGAGTTGCAAAACTAAAAGCAAACTATTATTTATTATGTACAGGAATTGAAACCGTTACTGAGCCGTCCAAAGAAAACTAACAATTTCCGTTAAAAATAATTTAAATATATTGATTTAATATTTATTTAGCTTTTCAACAATTTAAAATAAATTATGTGAGGACTCTGTGATTGTTTAGAAATAAAGAGTAGTCCAGTATATTCAATATATCATACAAAGATAAAATTGTGTTTATTTATATCGTGAAGAAATCTACATTTGAGTCGGGAAATTAAAGGAACGAAATTATAAAACATGGAGTCAAAAACAAAATTCCTAAATATGATTTTATCGGTTCAGATTCATTTTTCACATTGATTCACATTCAGATTATCAAAACACTACAAATAAACCAGTTTGATTAAATAACTTCAATTAAAAATGCCCCATTTTTGTAACGTTATTAACGATCAAAATAAAGAACGAATAACATTTTGACGACTTTGCCAAACGTGGTAGAGCCACGCTGCAGCTATATCATGGTTCTCACAGAATACCATCATTAAATAGCAGCTTAATGCTGCTGTGTTTCATACGGTGAATGCAGGGAACCGTTGACCCTTTTCCTGGAAACGAGGCATTCAATCTTAGTTATCAGAGGAGATTTTTTATTATTATTATTAGAGGTTATTTAATGAAGATAAATGTAGATGTTTATGGGCTACAGTATCCCAATCCAAATACTACATTTTTTTATTATAGGAGAAATATGAGAAACTTATTTCCATTTAGTAAAATAATAACTGATAATAATGTAATACAATATGCGTATGCGCAACAGCAAATTGGCGATATAAAAGATTTCAACGCAAAGCTCTACATTGTTACAGCTGCGTTAAGCAATTCAAACATATTTTTTTGTGTTGGTATACGTACAGAGATAATGAAAATAGTCACCAAAAATAAATATGAAAATCTTTTTGTATAAAATTAATAATTTATTTTATCGATTTATCGCAATTTATTGATAAAAAATAGTATGAAGCAGATAGAGAAAAAATATTTGCCTAAAAAGAGCGCCACGATTAAATGACGTCCTCAAGCAGTAATTAATTGAAACCGGCTTCATTTAGATTAGAAACATGTATAAAATGCGAGTACGATTGCAAATGTACAGGTTATGAGATTATGCATCGTTTATGTAGGTCGACGTGGTAAATATTTATATGTCCATCTATCTTATCGAATACATATTTTGTTTGCAAGTAATGCGTTTTATTAAATTTATACTACTCGGTTGTTTATTATTTATAAAATAAAATTGTTTTAAATTATTATAACATAAATATGAATTTATGTTTTGAGTTTCCCATTATAATGTTTTTTTTCAAATGTTCCTCCTTAATAAGGGAAGTATTAAAATCATTAAAATAATCTTATCCCGTTATTTTCAAATAATTTGCTTCAAATCGAGTTTACTTGAAAAATTTCTGCAGCAAGGATAAGATAAGACGTGTCGGTAAATACATTTTAGAGACATGATAAGTGTCTTATGGACGTTTTAAGTAGAATTAAACGCTTTTTGGTTTATCTTATTTTAATTCGGTGTCTTCAAAACCTTTTTCTTAACCCTTAAGCCCAAGAATGAGGAGATAATTTTAGCTAGCAATGTGTCGTGTATATATATATTATATGATATTTACTTTTTGTGTTCAGAAAAAGGTAGAAATAAGAATGGATTTATAAACAAGCACACTATCCCCCTACATTTATATTCAATATAAATCAAAATGGACATGTGACGTCACCCATTAGGATTTTATTGGAATGAATAGTTAGTTTTTACTAGTGTTCTGTCTTTATTACTCACTATACGAAACATAGCAGAATTATGTTACTATTGCTATACGACTGTGGCCCTCCTTACTATTTCCCTCATTACTATTATTTACTATTATTATTATATAATACCATTCACACTACACACTATAGACCAAATACACACACTTTGGCAAATTGTACAGAAAACTAAGAAAGAAAACAGCAAGTTTAGCCTCTTGGTGTTGAGTATGTGGACTGTAAAAAAGCATTTGATTTCTTCATAATTTGGACGGTGCTATCATATAAGCGATGCGAAATTCACAGTCGGTAAATCTAAGTGCTAAAGTGTAGGTAAAGTAGGGTTAAAATGACTATCTGAGTACAGAACCAGAGTACAAAAACTTTCCAACTACAGAGAGATAAGGTAAATGAAACATTTTATCGCGAAAAAATACAGTATCAACTGGTTCAAATAGCGAGAACACAATTTTTTTTTCTATGTGGAATAGTTTACCACCGGCAATTTTTCCGGACTAATACAAATCAGGGACCTTCAAGAAAAGAGCTTACTTCTTTCTAAAAGGCAGGCAATGCACCTGCAATTCCCCTGGTGTTACAGTTGTTCATGGGCGGCAGTTGTCATTTAATATCAGGTGAGCCGTATGCTTGTTTGCTTCGTCTCCTGTAAAAAAAAAAACTCACTTTTTAATCGACTTACAAAAGGCTCGATTCACTGTCGCTGCGAAGAGATGTTGCATCTCTTTGCGTATTTTATCGCATCTATCACGGGGAGTGCTCTGAGGAATTGTTCGGATTAATCCCAGCCGCCAAATTTCGTGAACGCACTACACGGCAAACGTCCCGATACCATCCACACCATCTGGATGCTTGGCGGTCCACCACTGTACGTTTCAAAAGGAGTTTTCTTCCGCGTACAACCTCTCTGTGGAATAGTTTACCACCGGTGATTTTTCCGGACCGATACGACCTGGGGACCTTCAAGAAAAGAGCTTACTCCTTTCTAAAGGGCCGGCAACGCACCTGCAATTCCCCTGGTGTTGCGGTTGATCATGGGCGGCGGTAGTCACTTAATATCAGGTGAGCCGCATGCTCGTTTGCCCCCTCTTCTATAAAAAAAAAGGTGGAGGTACTTATACTCAATTCGACTGTATGTTTTTTTCTTTATGTGTGTTATCTCAGATTTTTTTCTGGGTGAACCACTTTTGATGATTCTTTGTTATTTGAAAGCTGGTGCTTCTCGTGTGGACTGCACATATAGATTTGATCAAGATCTGACCAGTTTTTGAGTTATCGTTAATAATCCGTATTTAATTGATGTCGAATACATTGATGATGTTCTCATTTCATTTATGTTGAAGTCGCTTGTATAAAATTTTTAATATTACCAATTGTGGTTTGACATACGGACAGCCGGACGAACAATAACATCTATCTATTTAACAATTCTAACTAAAATTTAAGCAAAGATTCTTATTTCGATATTAAAAACTATATAGCTTTTCGTAGGTGGTATACATTTTGATACAACGCTTTGATATAGTGGCTATAGACTATGATAAATCTATGATGTAGTCGCGCCAGTGTCTAACGAGAGACCAAATAGCCATTGTAGTGATAAGTGAACAAAGATATGTCGTTAAGATTGCGCCGCTGTCCACCACCATCTCCCAAGCGGGCCCGTATATTTGGTCGTTGTTCCGCGTACGTGACATCATTGTGAACCTATTTACGATAAAAGAATTGCCTTTTAAGATGTTAGTATTCGCACCACGGTATGTCATTACCGTGAACCGGGTCAGTCGGCATTTAACAAGAGGTGATGGCTGTTGCGATGATGTGATATGCCGTGTGAGATAGAATCCGTGTTTAACGTATTTTATTGTGGTGTGAGATATTTAGTGTAGTAAAATTTGTATAGTAAGAATATAGATGCTAGATAATAGTGACTTCTGTCCTCTATAATTCTATTTAACTGCTTAATGTTTGGATTTATTTACGTGATACTAAATAGCTACGCTGCAGCTATGCTAGCTATACATAGATGGTTATTGCCACAGTATTAACTTACCATCAGGTGACCGATGTGCCATCTGTCATCCTTAATCTATAGACAATAATAATACTTTAATCGGATCAGATAAATCTTTTCTGGAACAAATTACCATATATATATATATATATATAAGCGTATAGATAGACATTTATATTTTAATAGCAGAATAGAGTGTTACCGGCATGTGGAACATTGAAAATAATATGTGCAAATTCAAGTATCATTTTGTAATTTGTGTTCAAAAAATAATGGGTCCGGTAAAGGTTGGACTTTGACATCCATAATTTTACAAACATAAAAAACAATATTAAAACTCATTACTATATAAAAACTTTTAAAACAGGTGACGATAATGCTCATATTGCAATAATAAATGTCAAAAATTTTTTATTGTGTTCATTACTTACATAACATAAGTAAAAAAGTCTAGTAAGTATACCGAGTACAAACTTATCATTTTGCTAGTAGTCTTGGTTAGATGTTTCTTCTTAGCAGTGACATAATAGTAGCAAATTCGCAGCTTAATAAAATATCACAATATTATTTGATATTTAAACATTTCATTTTTATAAGAAATTAAAGGTCTCAAAAAGATTTTATTCTGCTGTTTAGAAGTAATAAGCTTGTACACCAAGACAAATATCGTATTAATAAGTCTCTACATAAATTAACACATAATTATTTAAAGTCTTAATTTGTATACTTTGACACAAAATTCATTAACAAAGGCTTCAATTATTTAAGAAATAATTTTACTTCTGTTGTATATTTAAAAAAAAAAACAAGACCTCTGTCAAGGTGGCACGACAGGTTTTATTTAAAGCCAATTGTAAGCAAATCAAATTGTACTCACTGTTATCACGCAACAATTACGAAATCTGGATGTGGTATCAGGTATTATGTAAAACAGGGCGCGCTCGCGCCTGTGCACTTTCGCTCGAGACAGACTCCCGCCAAAACTGCCCCGCGCACCCCTTGTAAACTGACAACTCCAGTACACTCAATGGCAACGTTTCTCACAGTCCGCACACTTAGGTTCGATGTTTGTGTTTATTGTTTATGTTATGCGCGCACCTTTATATCACGAATATGATGGCAGAAGGCGGCAGGCGTCCGCCACGTTAGTGCGCCCGTGCCGTACTAGCAAACCTCGGCCGGTCGTGGCTACCGACTTGCGGACCCGCCCGCCGGACGCCAAGTCGTAGATCCAGCTAGCCGACTCTACATATACAAGATACAAGTCCGGCGAGGTATACGTACACGCACGAAAACTTATAGATGCACTGTTGTTTCTTATTGCGCATTTTATCGCAAGACTTGGCAGGCTACTTCTCATGGCTAGATTATGCCGGCTTTAAAAGTTCGGTATAATTGAATTTATTAGAACATAGAGATTTCTCCTTGGTTTTATTGAAAACAACGACTAAAAATGTTTACGTTACTAATATATAATTTCTAATTGTTATTTCAATATAAAAATAAATGTTTAGTATATACAAAAGGGAAAAGTAGGTAATAGAATGACAGATTTTTACAGAAATTAAAAGTTTTTTTAAAATATTTAAAAAATAATATAACCTGCACCGTATCTAAATCTATACTTTGTCTAGAAAAGAACTTGAAACTTTGAAGGATTAAATAAAGATTCAATTTTAAATTCTTGGAGAGAAAAGTAGAGCAGCTCTTTTAATTACATATATTTTCCAAGTACTTAGTGTAAAATCTTTATATCGCGTGTTCTACTCAGCGTGCACGCTTGCCACCCGCGGCCTCTGTATATAATTAGTTGCTATAGAAGTTTGCTACTTTTCGGAGTATACGCGTGACTTATATTTAACCCTCCATCTGTAAAAAAACGCAACAGTGCAATAAAAGGGTGGAAATTCCTAAATCATAATCAAGAAAACAAATGGCTTGTCTTGAACACTCAAACCCACAAATCACTGCCAACCAATTAAATCTAAATGTTAAAACGTACAAAAGTAATCGGTTATTATGTTGTTGTTCGAGTCTATAATAAAATCAAGAATTTATTATGATTAATGCGTTATTATTAACAGTTCGTAATTAAGTAATATGTTATTGCAAGCATAGCGATTATTGTAAGCTTTTTCTTGGATAAATACTGTGCAAAAAGAGTTTTTTCTTCAATCAATGCATTCTTCACATCGTAGCTTACACGCTTTGTGAATAATGCAAGTTTTATACCTGAATCGGTGTTTTTACTATTTCTTGATAGTGGTACATTTTTTGTGTGGTAAATATCAAAAGGGTCCGCCGTGACTGGAAACTCTGTCGCCCGTCGCCCGACAATGGTTAATCAAATGGCCGTATCTCATTCTGCGGGACCTTGCCGGGACAGAGTTACGTTATTTCGATTACATTTGCGTGCTCGTGAGTGAACTTTTTTTCTCCATGTTGCTGTTCTCGGCACGCCGCATTCACAGAGGTCATTCCTTGATCCCGCGAGTCTTTGTTACGTCCGCGGAATATGAAGGGAAGTCGGCAGGTACTATTCTTGAATAAATGGCTTTCTTTTATGGAATATTGAAATATCTGTAGGCTATTTGTTGCGGTGTACATCAATTTCTAAGACAGATGGAAGGCGTAAATCTTGTTTACATTTTACGCTAGTGAGTTATCGATAGTTATTTGTTTATTTAAATTAAACTTGGTTTATTTATAATAGACGATCTATTCAGAACTTTTACTAGATTTCTTATTTTATTATTACTTGTAGTAATACTTTCTTAGTGTTGATATGTAAGTGTTAACTTAGTATTTCTTAGTGGTATAGAGGACTATTTACTAAAATAATTACAATTAAAAAGCTATTTAACGACTAGACTTGCCACACATACATGGCACATTCTTGCCTCCTCGATTTTGTATGTGGTAATGTTTATTAAAAATAAAAATTGAAAAATGCTTTTAACTTAGTTTTCTACAATATTATACTATTAATATTGTATATACTGTATCTTAAGTATATTGTAATAAGCAATTATGGAAAATGCCAATTGGGGCTTATTACTTCTTATAAATTGATTTATTTTAAATATATATCTATATATAAGAAGGGTGATAAAAACGAGCAAACAGTTAGTTAGACTGTGAGAAACTGTAGGGACATTTATCCTCGATTAAGAATCGAAATTCAGATACGTTGTCAGCCGCGAGGAATAACATGGAATGTCACGTTACCAGTTAAAAGGGTGTCCGGTTCCTGTCACTCACCATACGAATTATTCTGTACGAGCATGGTACTTCCCCGTTCATGCCAACCTATTCGAGCTACAGTGTTACACTGTGTGGCTCTACCACGTATTAAATCTCGCTATATTATCATTTTACAACATACGTAAAATAGCGAGAATAGCGGCTGAGAAAAAAGTCAAAGGTGCGAGACGTCTGTGACTGCGATAATAATGCCGTCTGCCAAGTGTGATGTTAAAAAAATCCGGGATGGTATGATGATTAAATGTATACTATCAAATAAAAATATCAAAAATTAAGCTTGCAGGTTATCGATAAGCGTACTATTTTAAACGCCAAACACAAATCTCAGAAATCTTTAATTATATTTAGTTATGTTATACATACAATAAATAGTAAAATTTACTGAGTTTAGCTGCCTGTTGTGCATAGCAGTGTTTGAACTGCTGTATTCCGTTCTAACTAATTATAGACTCTCTTTTTCTATCTTAGCCCTTGGATGTGACAGCGTATCTGTAGTCTTACTTTCTTTAAAATAGCCAGAATAATAATCAGGGTTATTAATCGGGATAATAATTACAAAAGTATCTAAATTTATTAATATTATCCTAACCTAGCCTATCTTAGACAATTTCGACAATGAACGATTACGGGATACAGTGTAAAGCTTTTCGTCTCTGGTTTTCTATGTAAAATGTAAAATTAAAGATTTTGTACAACCAACTTCAATATAAATAAAATGAGAACATCATTAATATAGCCGAAATCAATTAATTTTTTTATAGGATAGGGTGACAAACGAGAACACAGTTCAACTGAAGGTTCAAAATTCAGATGCGATATCACCCGTGAGGACTAAGATGGAATGCCTCGTTTCCAGTAAAAAGGGTCTCCGGTTCTCTACACTCACCATACGAAACACAGCAGCATTAAGCTACTATACTTACGCTGGTATTCTGTGAGAGCTTGGTCCTTCCCCGGTCGAGCCGACCCATTCATGTTACAACTATACTACTAATATAAATGCAGCATGGTAATAAATAATGACAACAAATACGTATTATTAAATAACTCAAAAACTACTGATCAGATTTTGATCAAGTTTATATGGCACCACATGTGAAGCACCAGCTTTCAAATAAAAAAAGAATCATCAAAATCGGTTCGCCTAAAAAAAGTTTTAATGTAACAACACAAATAAAAATGAATAAAAATATAGTCGAATTGAGATTTTTTTAAGTCCGTTGAAAACAGAAACAACTACTCATGCTGACCTATACGTTCTCTAATGTGATATGAGATGGGTTTAGAATTTAAGTATTGTATGTTGGACACTAAATTATAATACTGCCAGCCAACCAACAACCCTAAAATCCAATAATTAGTGATTATACCACTACCATCTTTCGTGCTTTAATATTTTAAGTGATCATTCCGGGTATGTCAAGGTACATATTGTTGACTATTGTTACTAGGTCTTGTTACTTTTAAAGATTGTTTCTTTTAACTATTCAAAAGACGTGGTTTGTATACTTTTTATTATAAAAAGTAATTACTAGTCACGAACCTCCGGGCGGTGAAGCGGGTGCATGCTGAGATTAATTGAATTCTTAGGTGTGAAGAGTTGTGGAAGGGACGTTGAACGCAAACACTTTTTAGAAAAAGAATTGGTGTTATAGAGGTCAGACGAGCTGATGTCTTACGGATTGTATCTACATGAAACTTGTTTACAAAAACTACTCTCTGAAGTATTTCGATTTAAAAAAAATTAATAAAATGATCGTCTCATCTTTTACCCTACTCCAGCAGCAGAGCGCAAAATGAGAGTAATATTTTAGCTGGTAAGTGCGTATGTATGGATAGATATTTGTTTTTTTTTCTGAAAGAATGAGTGTGTAAAACAAGCGCAGAGTCCACCTGATGGTAAGTAGATGCTACGGTCCATAGAGATTTATATCTATCATCGCTTATGAAATGAAATGCGGATGGGTTATGATGTACCCTGGTGGACTATGATGAAATACCTCGTTAGCAATGAAAATGCTTTTCTACACTCTCCATACATAATACGGCAGCATTACTCTGCCGTTTCACGCTAGTATTCAGTGAGAGCGGTAACCACAGTTAAGTTGACCCATCGTATTGAGCAGCAGCTGTGTATAGCCGCAGCGTGGATCTACCACGTAAAACAACCTCTAACTAAAAGGCTTTGCGATGTAAAATGTCAATGTGCATCCGTAACATTTGATAACAAATGTGATCCCAATCGATTGATATTGAATGGACAACCGATCCCAAATATATGTAATATATTACATATTTTATATGTTATGTTATATATAGACCTTCACGAGTCCACAGATGAACATGAGTCTCCCTCAAGGTATACTGCAAATCACGGTCCTGTGCCTGTGATAACTGATTATATCTGCAGTAGAACCAAAGTAAGTGACATAGCCCAACGGATTAGTAAGCTGAAGTGGCAATATAATATAGCTTGGAAAACTGACAACCTATGGGGAAGAAAGTTTCTCGAGTAGCAACCTCGTACAGGTAAGCGAAGTGTTGGAAAGCCCCCCACTAAATGGAATGATGACCTGGAGGTGTTATGTAAAACAAAAGCAAAATTATAGAAAAAGACGAGCAAATATATCGTGTATAGCATCATATGAAAGGTATGAATATATTCCTAAGCATTTTATAACTATAATCGCATTAGTTAGAACTTTGCAATCAAAAGGTAAATTTGAGAGGACTTTTATGGACGTGATACTTCGCATTTTAACTACGTAATACATTTTCTTACGTCACGTCGTCTAAGCCCGATGATGTCTTATGTTTACGTGAACACTACACATTAAATGAAACTAGTTTTATTAGTAAAAATACTAGCTTCATTAAGACAAGGCTCGGTATAATATAAACGTTCTTCTATGGATAGAAGTACAAGTGGGAAAATCAAACATTTTGTACAACCGACTTCAATATAAATAAAATGAGGTCATCATTAATGTAGTCGGAGTCAATTAAATACTCTTTATTTAGGATAACTTTAAAAACTACTAGTCAGATCATAATCAAAATCGGTTCACCTAGAAAAAAGTTCTGAGTTAACACAAATTAAATAACAGTCGAGTTGAGTACCTCCTCCTTTTTCGGAGTCGGTTATAAGTAATAATTATTTTCATTTGCCTATGACTATAATTATGATGATAAACTGCAAATCGATAATGTAACGATTATGTATAAGTAATCTTCACGCTTCACAGACGGATTGTCAATCGCAGTTCCAGAGGTCTTCCTTGGCGCTGCTGTCTACCGCGGGTACGAATGTTTACGTCTGTAATGCCGGATTACACTTCGTAAAACAAATTAAAACAGTGTTAAATCAATGCACATGACTTCATGTAAGATGAATATTAAAATAAATATAGTAAGGAATAAAAGCTCTCGCTTGATGAAATCGCTGACGCTTTTATTTTATACCTCCACTGTCAACCTTTTCTTAAACGGTCCATCATCACCCCATGACTATGATACATTAGTCCTGATGGACGTATAAATTGAGTGTACGCCCAAATACACTCCAAAATAAATTGAAGGATTAATTCTGAATAAATTACGTACACGTATAATAAATAACCGTGGACATGTATCTTTGATAAAAAGGACCGCATAATTTATATTAAATTAATACAATCATTACCACATAAATTATTACCTCTAAAATTAATCTTTAAATTAAATAAATCAATCAAAAAAAGTATAATTAGGAATAACTGCTAAATCAATGGTCATTTACTATAATTTAGATGAAATTATATATATTATATATTAGATGAAACTTCATTAGAAAAAAATAAACAAACGGAAGCTTCTTCTACTGAAGCGGTATTTCACACTAGTAATTATTATTTCATTTATTTATTACAACCTAATAAAAGTTAGAATTTAAAAAAAATTGTGTACATATGATTCCCAAATAGATTGCTTTGTGGGGAGATAAATTCCGTAGTTACCATGCTTGGCATGTATGTTGGCCATTTTGTGCACATTGTTTTTTATTATTTTGAAATTTTACATCATAAAGTAAGTTTTTTTTAACATATTTTACTTTAAAATTTTTGAAACATTAATTCAAGCTGACTTTTGAAAGCTCACCGACCATCATAAAAAAATTCTATTTAAAAACGATAACCCGCGAAAACCATTTTAGGCGAAAATTCGAATTTCAAGCCTCTTTTTTGTATTTAAGGTGGTGCATATTATAGTTATACCGAGTCTCAATGTGAGTGAAATAGGTTCTGAGAAAACAGCTGTAACTATCACACATATCGAAATGATTCTACAAGTGTTCTAATTTCGAGAAAACGTTTAATAAGGCTCAAAACTGAATTAAAATAGAGAGTAAAGACTAAACTGTTAATTACGGTTAAGGTCACCTTAGTCCTTAGGAATGACAACAGACCTATGGCCTTCATTTTTGTTTTAAATTGCTTAATAGCTGCAGGCTGACTGCTAGCTCGTTTGTCACTCTAATATAAAAAATACTGTTGGTACCTACTATCAAAGCTTCCAAAAACATATTAAAGGATTTAAATATTTTATGAGAGCGCAAAGTTGATTATTCTCTCTCTGTACCAACAATCGTATATCGTGTACTATTGTTTGTTCAAACCAGTTTCGTATAACCGAAGCCTGAGTTCTTGCAAACACGGATAGCAAGGACCGAGGAATAAATCCTGTCCAGAGTAACAATGTTTTGTTGCATTGCCTATTAACAGTGATAGATGCAATGCTTTCGAAGTGCTTATCATGTTTCATATATCAGCAAACGCTAGCTAGCGCGACTTTGTAGGCAAATTATAACGGTCCGAGCACATGCGGCTTAGCCTTATGTGTGAACGGAAGAGGAAATTGAACGTGTTTTAAAGATCTTTATCTTTTTTAGGGTTCCATTGACATACAAAGGATATTAAATTTATAATTTCATTCTGTGAGTCTGTCTTAATATGTCACATCAAGTTTTTAATCCAATAACATTTCAATACAGAGGCATAATATTATTTCGAAGCAAGTTCTTATTTTGTAGTAAGAAAATATTACATAATATGCAAACATATCTTTTTATCCTATTGACTTCCTCTTTCGCGTATGTAAAATAAGGATACAAATTATCCCTTTAGTTTTAAATATCTAGCAGGTTATTCTTGAATCATCATCATTATCATCATCATTACAGCCCATCACAAGTCCACTGCTGAACATATACCTCCCACAAGGAATGCCACAAAGCATAGTTCTGAGCCACCTGCATTCAACGACTTCCTACACCTGTTAGCGTACCCTCTCAGCATTTTTTTTATAAGTTACTTATTCTATATAAGTCTCTTAAAGATAATTGCGAGGTACCATAAAATACTTTTGGTAATTAAGATAAGTTTTGCAATATTATAAATAAAAATAAAGCTTCAAATTCAATGTAAAGATAAGATTTTTTTATTCATTTACGCTACTAAATAATAGAGCAACTAGAGAACACTTAGAACTTGGCTTACTTGGTAAAAGTGATACTGCATTTTAGAATATATACGAATCAAATGCGAATATATTACGAATAAAACCAAGGTTTTTATCCTAGGTTATTACTTAGGTTTAGTCGGCCACAAATAGGTGCAGACGATTTCGGTTGGTAAATGTAGGTTTGTGAGAATAATTTATAAATATTGCTTTGCTAAATATGGTTTAGGGGCAGCCTTAAGACTACCGCCGGCGCATTTTAACCTACTGTCGCTGATATTACTTCATATGGGCTTTCCTACTTTTGAAAATTTAACAGAAATGATATGTAGTTTGAACTTACTGTCGCTGATGTTAATTGATAAAAGTTTTCATATTTTTAAAGTAAATAGAAGTAATAGTAATTTTAATTATTATTCGGAATTAATCTAGAATCTATTAATCTAGATAGTCATATCTAGTTTTATTCGAAAGAAACCGTTGTCACCTAGATTTAGCCACGAAAAAATCGAATACGCCTAAGTTTAACACCGCAATCGGCTGCATCTGTTTGTACCTGGCTATATATAATGCGGTTACACCGCACTTCAGCTTTTAGCCGTGACATATACATTAATATTTTCTACACTTAGAATATATTTATACAATAATGTATCGCATTAATTTAAGCGTTAACAAGCAGCTAAAAAGGTGATAGTGATAATAGTTTCCTTCTCATTCAATTACAACCAAAATTTGAAAAACTATGATAATTGTTACATTTGTTCATGGGCGTCGGTGGTTACTTAATATCAGGTAATCCGTGTGCTCTTTTGCTCTCTCTATAAAAAATAAAAATTAAGTAAGTTAACTGGGTAGGACATATATATAAGTACTAAATTACTAATACCTGACAAAGCTTATATTGTTTTAACAAAATGTACTAAGCCTCCGTTTCTAATATCTTTAACTGGATTAAATTAGAATATTAGCCCTCTTCTCTTCCTCAGCAGATAAAAGTCCACAGTTTGACGTAGGTCTTCCCCGTTGTGCAGAGGTGTGCTTAAATCGACACTTTCCGTCTCCGGTGTATGTAATATATGTCTGGCATAATAAAAGAACGCCATATATAACAAAACATGAGATCTTTCTTTAATTTCGTATAGATGTCTTTTACACCAGCTACGGGATAAAATGGGACAATGGATTTTCTTACTCTGTCTCAACTCAACATCCGTATATTACTGAAATGTATTATTAACTGTGTGGTTCTCGTCTTAGATGTTACACTGCAAATAATATTTTTATTCAAAACGCAGACTCTTCCTTAGTTTATAGGGTAAACTTAATATGTTTTAATATAAGGTATGTTTGCACTGAATGCTACTAAGAGTAATATTAGTCAATGCAAAGAATGATGACAGTAATGCAGTTATATAGAAAGATTTAAAAAACTAGAAACTAAGCACCGGTTAGTGAAATTGCAATCACATTAGACAAATATCCAACACAAAGATTTATAAGAGACCCATTTTAGTTCCTAGTCCCATTACAATTTGAATAGATATAGTTCAAAATAAAGTTGAGCAATGCATTTCAACTCGTAATTACTTTATCCGATAAATAATGGATGAATTTGATCGGAAATTAAAAAAGTTAACTTGGAATATTAGAGAAACAATTGAAAAAGGTTTTAAAAATTATGAAGTATTAATTATTCTTTTTTTAATTATTAGTGTAACGAAATAATAGAAATTAAGATTAATATAAAAAACCTTTTGAAGTCGCGACTGCTGAAGCTGCTGTCTGTTCATCGCATTCCTTTTTGTTACATTTTGATGCCTAAAGCAACGGGGAATCCATTAAGATACCGTCAAAAGATTTTTTCGGAACAAATACTCCGTCCCACTCCACCTTAAATTTTTTTTGTGTCGTTCCGTTTCTTTCGTGACGTAAATGTTCGAGATCAAATATCGATGTTATAGAAAAAAACTTCTTTTCATTTAAATCACTACGAGCCTTCTAATAACTAAAATTATTCATATAAAAGTATTCCACTCAATATAAGGTTTGCTATTTTTTATTTTTATTGTTATGATTAAAAAAGTTTACAACAAATTCCATTTTTGATTATCGTAGTTTTTCCAGTATTATAATATTATGATTGAATTTTTTTACCAAGTTATAAATACGTCATATACATATTTTCATGTAATACGATTTCGTAGGTGTTTTAATATCATGTACTCATATGATAAAATGAAGACGAGTGCCCATGTTATTAAACTAATATTTAGAGATCTCAATTAAAATAGTCTTCGAAAGCGAGTTTTATATTAAAATATAAAATATGTTCATAACCGATTACGTAACATTTCCATAACATTTTTCATATATATTAGGGCTACAAACGAGGTAAGAGCATATTTGATGTTAAGTGGACGCTGTGGTCCATAGATACATAGGTACATCTGTCTACGATTAAGAATCAAAATACATATTCTTTGTCACCCCGAGGACTGAGATGACATGATTCATTTACTGCTATTTTACCCTGATATTTTGTGAGAATCAGGTCCTTCGTCCACCCAGTCGTGCCGATTCATTTGTCCTGCAACCATAATACAGCTGCAGCGTTTCTTTACTTCACCACGTATCATCATCACTACGTTTTTAACAACTCTCAAGTCACGTATTGTGGGTTGATAGCACATGTATGAATACAATTTGTAATTAAGCAGTTTTGAAGCATGCAATGACAAAATATGAAATAAACATAAAGGTTTTTTCTGATTCAGTTAGCAGAATTCACTGATTCTTATAATATTCTTGAGACAATAGACAGTGTCCTCTGATTACAACGAAAATGTTCACACAAACGAAAAGTTCGCACCAACGAGACCTTTTCATAGAAGACCCGGCAATAAAATTTTGGATATTATTTTAAAGGTCGTGTTAAATTTTATTAAAAATAATTACAAATTACTTTTTTATAATAAAATGTCGAAGGTAAATAAATATTTTAAAATGTTAGTATTAACAAAAAAATAAAGTTACCTGTATAATTTTTCAGGAGACTTGTAAGTGCACATAAGAGTTATTTCCACACATCGTTGATCTCAATTTTATTTATTTTATAGAATAAGATGTCAAGCGAGCACACAGTCCATCCGATGGTAAGTGTATGTTGTGACCCAATTGCCGAAATTATTAACAAAAAGTACTTGAAAATTTAATAACACCTACTATGAAATTAAAAGCTAGCATACACAACTCCGTTATCTTTACACCTATCAAAAGTCCATTGCTAAACATAGGCCTCCTCTTAGATTACCTCATAGGTGGAATATTTGCCACAGTTGCCACGTTTGGCAAGCGGATTGACAACCACAGTTTTTATTTTTACATTTTCATTAGAAAGACTATATACTTATACTATAGGATGACTATATCCTATACCTTTAAACGAGCAATTCTTGTATATATAATATATATATTATATAATCAGAATCTCGGAAATGGCTTTAACGATTTAAATAAAATTTAGTGTCCAGGGAGTTTCGGGGGCAATAAATCGATCTAGCTAGGATTTATTTTTAGAAAATGTTTTTTTGTCCGTGTTTTCAGGCAATGAAAAACTGCTACAATATAAGAAGGTAAATTTTGACATTGTGTTAATGATCGTAATAGCTCAAGTGGATATAGAGCGGTCGCGAAATCGTAATGCCTTGGTTCGCGTCCTGTCTCCGGTCCGATTTTTACTTTTTTTTCAAGTTACCTTCTTTTGTGAGAAAATCTATTATTTAGAGCCCTGTTTTTAGTATTTTTTAAAAATACGTAAATTTTAATTAAACTAATTGCACTCATGATTTTTTATTCAAATAACCAGTTCAGTTTTTTCTATTATGTCAATAAGATCAAAAAATATTATTCATCAGTATGTAATTTGTATCTCAATGTAATTTCAAAAAAAAAAAAACGAGCAAAGTTCGGTCATCCGGATACTTATACTATATACGTTTCACAAAGCATTATCACATCATGTTTATTATTTCTTGAACGGTCATGTACACCTTAAAGTTTTCTGCTAAAGTTCTACTTTAACAAATTCTTAAACGCAAAACTTCAAAAAAATCTGCGTTCATGGTAATGGATATAAATTGTAAGAATTAACTGCACGCGAATGTTCATTTACAGGCTTTTACACACCGTGCTTCTCAACAAGATAAAAACAAAATTATAGTTACGTTTAACTTTTATATTACATTAGTGAGGACCTCTTAGGAGTAGTTTAGTGAGAAACGACCCATTACCGACCTATCTTTTTGTAACTGTACGAGTCTACTCGGTTAAATCACCACTTTAGAGTAATATTTATAGTGGTATAAATTACGGTTGTTCAAAATTTATAGGCAATATTACAATGTCATTTACAAGGATTGGTTTGTACGGTGTCGTGTTATGGCGCGATGTTATTTAATACTTTTTTTTTTAATTAACTTTCTTTTTTATAGAAAAGGGTGACAAATGAGTACAAAGTTCACCTGTTTGTAAGTGAGTGCTGTGGCTCAAAACATATCTCTTTGCTCGATTAAGTATTAGAAATGCAAATGCGTTGTCACCTCTGGGAACAATGATGGAATGTCTCGTTACCAGCAATAAGCGTCGCCTGTTCTCTAAACTTACCATAGAAAACACAGTTGCATTAAGCTGCTTTTTAACACTGGTGCTACAAACATAACATAGCTACAGCATGGTCCTACCACGTATGAAAAAGTTAGCTTTCAGTGGCACCTATGTAGTTGTGTAAGAACGGTTTCGGTGGTCTGACTTCTGCGATTAGTGCCTTATCTTTTAGCGTCGTAATCATCCACTTACAAATATTTTATTACGTTAGTTTGATTCCCCAATAAAAATATAATGTCTCATTGAATCAATCACTCTAGTAGCATTTTTCCATCGTGATAATTTTACCCCATTCTATGCCTATTTCTTTATATTTATAACGTATTTTTAAAATTTCTAAGCAATATTTTTGAGGACATCGACAACGAACACCTATTAATTATATATTATTGGTGCCGACGAGAATTGAACCCGAGTTGTTTAATAAACCAGAATGAAAAAAAAACATAAACACTCACGCCTGTCACCTCATAGGGGTAGGCAGAGACTACGGAATTCCATTTGATACGATCCTGACACATCTCTCTCACCTCCTCTACATTCATAGCTACGTATACATGCACGTCGGTTAAGGTTCACATAATCTGTTAAAATGTAAATAAAAAATTGAACAAATATATAACGTCGAATGCGCCTTAGCTACTATTATAATATTTGTATATTATTAGAATTAATTTATACATATTTATTGATTATTAATATATTTATATTGCACACATTCCTTGTATTTGTAGTTGAAAAGGACCAGGTTCGCGAGTCCTCTCAATCCGGCCGCGAAGGACCAATTTAAAAGGAACTCAGGTTCGGGCGTCCTCTCAATCGGCCGCAAAGGACCAATTGAAAAGGACCAGGTCGGTGTCCCTCTTGATCCTGAAAAGGACCAATTGAAAAGGACCTAGCGGATCGGGTACTAAGAAACAGGAATCGAGGCTTCTCTCGATCCGGCCTCCTATCACGCCTACGTTGGGTTCGGGAACAACGTATGTGATCTCCGCAACGGAGTAACACACTAGGGCGATAACCTCTTCCTTTTCAGCAAGTAGGTTCAGACGGGGATTACGGGTCTTCCGAAGTCGTCCCGGTCCCGACGCCTTAATTCTTCGATGTGGACTGTATAACTTAAAGGATCTTGGGAATGAAACAGCAATTATCTTCAAACCGTTCCGTGAGAGAGTAATCACTTTTCCCTATACTGCTGGTTTTTCACTTTTCTTGAACTTTTCCTCGGATTTTCTTATTTATTTCCGAACTATTTCCGAACTTCCCCGAAGGATTCCCGAACGATTTCCGAACGAATTGCAATAAAACCCGTTCACTAAGCTACCCCAGAGCTATACGCGAAAGTGAGCCGCGCCATTCGCGCGCTTGCGCAACTCAATTACATGAATTTGTACTATTACTCTCTCACGTTTCACTCAATATCTTTATTTATTCAAATCATATACAAATACAATTTATCAATATAGGTAGTACAAAACAATATCTACACCATGATATACATCATATCTTCATATCATAAAAAACCTTTTATTTATTAAACGAAAACTGCCTATTTTACTCACAAGTTCGAAATCGAAATTTCTTAAATATTTAACACAGAAAGTTAAAACAATGTTTCTCACTTGAATTTATACATAAGCTAACCAATACAATAGTTTAATTTACATTTTTTCTATTTATTTCACTATTTAAAACACTTTTAAATTTCTTATACAAAACTATCATTATTTCACTTATACACAGGAATTTTCACATGAAAATAACACAGAATTTACCTTTTTAGCACGTACAATTAACCTGAAATATTTTACAAGTAATTTTTACATAAATCACTGAATTACAAACATTTTAAATTTTTACATATTCGGCCTCCTAAGGGCGTGGCTTGGCGTGCGTCTATGAACTCACACTATTTGAACAACTAACTTTTGCACGGCTCTCGGCTATCAGAAAAAATTAAATTATGAAATACACCAATTTTGACCATATTAGGCAAATTAAATGCTTTTATACAATTTTCGAACTGTATGAAACTATCTTTAATCAGATAACAATATAAATTAATGTTCTCATTAATCAATCATAACAAATAGGCATTTGTTTTCGTACAAAACGTATCAAACTTATACAAAACAACATTTATGCAATTAATATCCATTAATTCTGCCTATGCACAGAGTGATTATCTCGACCGGGGAACAAATCCGGTAACATAATTTATATCTTAAATTCCTTACGAATTTATTAAGCGATATTACTTAGGAAAACAAACAAACTAGTCCGGCCTGGGAGTCGAACCCAAGACCTTCATATCATTAATTCGACATTTCTTAAAGATTTAACTAAGCATTCTCTTATCAGAGCGTCGTTGCTCGTGACTGCCCCTTTTTTCATAGCAACGTCATCGGTTGATTTAATAAACTGAAACATTTTTATAGGCGCGTCGCCAACAATCTCCCCCCCGTGCGTTAGCACCATCATTTGGGAGGCGTCGCGGGTACCAGGACTATTATTCTGGATGTAGGTCTCCTCAAGATACCTGTGCTAGTAATGACGTCAACCACTCTGGTGTGACCGTCTGGTCCCGGTAACGTTCTACTAATTTTACCTTTTGGCCACGTATTTCGTGGCAACGAATGATCTATTATCAAAACAATATCGCCTTCTTTAGGTTCCATGAACTTGCCGTTATCACCTGTTCGAGGTATTAACGTAGGCATGTATTCTTTCAGCCATCTTGTCCAAAAATGGTCGGCTAACCTCTGTGCAGCTTTCCAATTGAGTTGACCCGTCAGATGTCGCTCTAAAAATAATCCAGGTGGTCGATCACCACATGAGCGTCCCAGAAGAAAATGATTGGGTGTCAAACCCTCTTCAGGACTATCCATACTGAATGTTACCAGAGGTCTGGAATTTACCGTATGCTCTGCTTCTAAAAGTAACGTATGTAGAACCTCCTCTCGTGGGCTCTTCTCCTTAAGCGTAGCGGTCAACGCAATTTTAATCGATCTTACTAACCTCTCCCAGGCGCCACCCATGTGCGGTGCTCCCGGAGGTATAAATTTCCATTTAATATATTTCTTAAATGACTCGTTTGTCATGCCCTCATAGCATTCTTCGCATGCTTTCAATAATTCTTTATTTGCAGCTTTGAAATTTG
This sequence comes from Parnassius apollo, assembly GCA_907164705.1. Taxonomy (NCBI): domain Eukaryota; kingdom Metazoa; phylum Arthropoda; class Insecta; order Lepidoptera; family Papilionidae; genus Parnassius; species Parnassius apollo. The sequence continues at coordinate 1,208,648 of CAJQZP010000643.1, read as the reverse complement.
TCCCGTTATCGCTGTATATAACGGCTGGTTTTCCTCTTCTGGCGATAAATCGCCTTAACGCCATTATCATTGACGCTGGTGTCAATGAGGCTGCTAATTCCAGATGTACTGCTCTGGTGGTCAGACACGTGAATAAAACGCCCCAACGTTTTTCGTGTCGCCTTCCTATAGTCACACTCATAGGACCAAAATAATCTACAGCTGAGCATGTAAAAGGTGGCTCATGATGAGCTATTCTTTCCAGAGGAATATTTCCTTGTGGCACGTTTTGCGGCTTTGACCTGTATGTCCTGCACCACTGACAATGGTGTGACACACTTCGTACTACATTACGCAAGTTCAAGACGTAAAATTTCTGGTTCACCTCATTCATCACCGTCTGGTGATTGGCGTGTCCAAAATGATGATGAACTTCTCTAATCATCATTTTAACGATTTCGTGTTTACCGTCTAATATGACAGGTTTTCTACTTTCCTCGGTCAAATTAGACTTGAAAGGTAAACGTCCATTTAAACGGAGTAAGTTATCCTCTCCTATTTCCATAGATAATTTACTTAAGCGTGAACTTCTTTCAACGCTTTTGCCTGCTTTCAAACATTTTATTTCCGAATGAAAACACTCGTCTTGAATGAATTTCCAAATTAATATTTCCGCCTTTTTCAAGAGCGCTGTGTCCAACGCGCTATCGGGTCCTTTAACCGACTTTGCTAAAACTTTGTTGGAACACATAACCGACTTTTCGGTTGCGTCGTCGGGTCCTTTAACCGACTTTCTTAAACTCTTGAATTTTTCTACCGCTTGTAAGGTGCGTGTAGTTGCTCCAAGGAATTTCTTAAAGCTGCTAAATCGTCCGTAGTCGGGTAGACTTAACGGTTCTTGCTTTCTTAACGTACTTACGCCCTTTGGCGATTTTTCTTCACCTGTTTCTAAGCTATTTATGGTGTCCACTTGTTTGGGCCATAAATCAGGACTTTTCCTGAGGAATTCAGGTCCTTGAAACCAGCGATGACTTACATCGAAGGTGGAAGGAAAATTTCTAGTGGCGTCGTCTGCCACGTTTTGTGACGTTGGAACCCATCGCCATTCACATGGCTTACTGTGATCTTCGATCTCAGCCAATCGATGAGCAACGAATGGTTTAAAAGCGCGAGGATCCGACTTAATCCACGCTAACACTGTACGTGAGTCTGTCCAAAACACTCTCTCGGACATCTCGTACTTGCTCTCTTCACTAACCGAAGCAGCCAGTCTGCTGCCCATAAGAGCTGCTTGCAATTCAAGCCTTGGAATCGAAATTGGTTTCAATGGCGCTACTCTTGCCTTTGCGGCGATCAGCGTAATCCGCCTTATTCCTTGCTCGTCCGTGGTGACGTAATACACCGCGGCAGCGTATGCTTTTTCACTAGCATCCGTGAAAGTATGTAACTCTCCTTTGCCGATGCCTTCAGCAACGGGTCTAGGTACTTCTAAGTGACCTAATTTCTTCACTTCCGATATCCATTTACAAAATAACACGTGTAACTCGTGTGAAACTTCTTCATCCCAAGAGATGCCTGTCCTCCATACTTGCTGGATCAGCGACTTCCCTTGAATCGTTATGGGTGATGCGAGTCCCAAAGGATCGAAGACTGACATCACAGCGCTAGTTATCTCCCTCTTCGTAGGCGGTCGTAAACCCTCCATCACCTCTTCCGGTGTGCTACGAAGACTTGTGGAAAAACTTATTATATCCCGTTTGATATTCCAAATCAAACCTAACGTGCGCTCTGTGTGCTCTTTATCTCCAAGCGAAGCACTGTCGCTCTTATATTTATTTTCCATATTACTTAAAACTTCGGGTCGGTTGCTAGCCCATCCCCTCAGTTGGAAAGAAGCATGCTTATGCAATTCATACATATCGTTTACTATCCTTTCGGCCGTCGTCACGTCGGGAAATGCCTGTAGGTAATCATCCATATAAAAATTGCTTTCCGTAGCGGAAGCTGCTTCTGGATAGATATGTGCGTTGTCCTGCGCATTTCTATTCTTTACATATATAGCGATGCATGGTGATGATGCCGCTCCAAATATGAGTGACGTCATTCTATACTCTTCCGGTGGCGCGTCACGATTGTGCCGCCATAAGAATCGAAGGCTATCCCTGTCTTCTTCCCGGATTTTCACTTGCAGGAACATTTCCTTAATGTCTGCCATTACTGCCACGCTTCCTTCTCTGAATCGTAGCAGAACTCCGAACAACGACTTCAATAAGTCCGGTCCGGTCAACAACGCATCGTTAAGACAACGTCCGCCCGTCCTTGCGGCGGCGTCGAAAACTATCCTTATTTTCTTCTTTTGTGGGTGAGTCACTGCGAAGTGAGGGAAGGTACCACGTACGTGGGGAAATGGAAATATGGTTCGCTTTCTCTGCGTAACCGTTAACGATGAGATTTTCAATTTGCTTCTCGTATTCCTTTTTCAACTCGCTATTTTTGTCGAGCTTTTTCTCAATATTAAACAGGCGACTTTCAACCTGTGCCCTATTCGATGGCAAGCACTCATTGTCTGTGCGCCATAACAAAGCAGTCTCGTACCTATTATTAGGTATACGACGTACCGTTTTGTTCAAAATATTTAAAGCTCGTTCTTCTGGGTCGTTCACGGGTTTTCTAGCCGATACTCCCAGAGATTCCAAACTAAAATAATCCTTGATTAATTTATCCATATCTTCCTCCTTCTTGGTGGAAATGTGGTTAACAATCTTGATTGGTTTAATGCCACCCGATATGTGACCATGCAAAACCCACCCCAGTTTGGTGAGCGATGCTACAGGTAGGTTCTTACCTCCCGAAACCAATTCACGAGTAACTATGAGATGCCAATTGTCCTGACCAATCAATATGGTAGGCTTGGACCTCTCATACATCAACTCATCCTTGATCGGTGTCAAATGAGAACACCCTTGCAATAATTCTCGGCTTACCGACTGAGGAGCGAGGTTAAGTGACTTAATTGTTTGTACACTTATCTCTTCTAAGTCGCTCGAATAAATGCCTTTTATTTTAACGTTTAAGCGATACGAACTATCGTCGTTAATTCGCTTACCTCCCACGGCTTCGATACGTAATCCCTCTTTACGTCCGCGAGGCGCTAACTTCTGAGCCATCCACTCCTCTATGAGTGTCATGGTCGATCCCTCATCCAGAAGAGCTGTTGTCTTGACCTTTCCTCTAGGCCCATGCAACTCGACCGGTATGATCTTTAAATATGCACATGCCAGTGCATTTACTGTACTAACAGTTGTAATTTGAGCATCTTTACCCCCTCGTCTCCTTGTGGCGAGGTATTTTCGTTGGGGTATCGGTGTAGCATTCGATGATGTGACATTCTACATCCTTCTACACCAAATTTTTTTCGCTTTGCACTCTAACCTCCTATGGTTAGGTGACAAACATTGGAAACATACTTTGGCCTTTTTGACGGCTTCCCATTTCTCGCGAATATTCATGTCCTTAAACTTGTAACAACTCACTATAGAGTGCTCCTTGTTGCATATAACACACTTATGTGTTACCCGACTTACAGGCTTGTCCTGGGTTATCATAACCACTTGTCGGTTGTGCCTTTTATTATTTCGGCGTTCTAAACGCTCGCTCATATTACTTCGGCGCATATAGCGCTCGCTCTCGGCACAGCTGCGTACACCTCCCTTTGCAGTGTGTACAGTTTGCTTCCTGAATTCAGGACGCTTCCTTTTTTCAGGCGCATTTTCATTGCTTAAGGACGTTCCAAATTGTTCACTCAATAAATTTAAAAACTTGGCCATCTTCTGTAACTCTGGCTCCAAAGGATATTGAGCTCGATATTCAAACCATTTAAATTTAATCATAGTTCCAAGTTTCTCCACTATGCGGCTCACTAACTCCGGTGAGTATAAATACTGTGGTTGATTCAACGCTTGTATCGTGGCAACCACGTTCGTAATACGACTTGCAAAAGATCCTATATTTCGGCAATCTTCTGCCAATCTTGGCATACGCTTTACATTCTCGATTTCGGCTAGAATGAGCATCTCAACCCTACCGAATCTTCTTTCGAGAGCGTTCATTATTTCTTCAGGTTCACATAAGGTAAATAACAGCGACTTAACCGCCTCTTTAGCGGTGCCCTTTAATGCCCTCCTAAGGCGTGCGACGTTTTGCATCCCTGAAAATTGGCCTTTTGTGTCTTCAAACACCGTTTTGAAAATTATCCATTCACCCGGGTCTCCATCGAACACCGGTAATTCCTGGAGGAAATGAAGCTGGGAAGATTTATCTTTACCAGCTATTTTTATTGCACTCACAATCGCTTCGGTCAATTCTGACACCTCACTCGCGTGTGTTTTCTGTGCATTTCCTAGGTTGCGCTCGACCTCCGCCCCTTTGCGGCGTGATCCTTTACACGCTTCCTTATCAGTAATATCGGGTTGTGCTACACTAACCGGCGCGCTCATTATGGTTTGCTGAACCCAACTCCTTACGAAAGGTTCCACCTGAGTATTCCGCTCTTCACCATCCTCACTCGAGTCGATCTCCTCTTCTCGGTTGAGTCGTGCCAACTCCCATTGAGACTTGGCTAAGGCAGCAGCTGCCTGTGCTCGTTCGAGCTCTGAGCGTTCGAATTTAATCCGCGCCTCTAATTCGGCTTTCAGCCTCGCCGATCGCGATGACCTACTACCTCTCTGTGACCCTTTATCACTAGTGTGCCCGATTACTGTCCTTGACGATGCCGCTTCTTCGGTCCTTTGACCTACTTTTTCGACCACCGTTTCACTCCTGGATATAACGGATTGTTGTGCGGTGCTGGCCTGTGTACCACTGGTGTCCGTCCTGTTGCTCGTCGTTGCCATGGACGTCCCTGAGTCCCACGTGCATGTGGACGTGTCTGTGGTGGCTCCACTTGGAGGAGTTGCTCCATTTGACGCAGTAGCTGTGGTCGCTCCAGATGATTCCGCTTCTTTAGCTTTTCTTGAGAGCCCTGTCCTTGTCCTGCTCCCTTCGCTTCTCCCTGTCTGGTCTTGTGCCTTCTTCATCTTGCAGGAAGGTGATTGTTGGCCTACGGTCCCTAACTGTCCCTACAGTCCCTACAACCCCTTACCTACAACCCTTCTACACCCCAACCTAACACCACTACCCCTCCCCCCCTTTATCTCCCAACCCTACAACCCTACTACCACCCTAACAGCCCTATCAGCCCTATCAATCCTGAACGGGGCCTACCGAGGTGAGCCGTCCAGGGATGGAGTCGTGCAGGAATGGAATGGAGGAAAGGTTTAGGAACTGTCCTGCCAAGGAATATGACGAAACAGTCGAGCGGTAGTGCAAGCGCAGTCTCGCTCGAGAGAACTGCTCCACCCGAAGGTGTTATGCCAGAGCCCAACCGTTTGGCACCGTTAGGTGGTCGGGATGTATGCTGTGCTCGCCGCCCAGTTGCCGGTGACGCCTCGTCCAAGCGCCCTCCTCCGGCCGCGATGCAGTCAGGTGCCCACGCGCACCCTCGCCCGGCAGCAGCAGCGGTGGATGCTTTTTGCACCCTGATGACCCGACGGGAAATGCCGGACACGGTCGTCCGACAGGAAATGCCAGACACGATCGTCTGACAGGAAATGCCGAGCACGCTTGCCCGACAGGAAAAATGCCAAGCCCTGCTTGGCCACGATGAGTGCCTTCACAAGACACCTGCGCCCGGCTGCGATATGTGCCCCATGCGAGCACACGCCCCAAGCTGCAATCCCGGTTTTCTTTCTTCAGGTAGTTCCAGGTCCAGCCCTTCAGTGCTGCCGTCCTGGTCTTCAGGCCTTTGGTCCTATTGCTTCAGCTCAAACCTCTGGCTTCCTTCGGTTGCTGATCTTCACTCGGCTTCCGAAGGTCTTCTTCTTCCACAACCAGCAGTCCACAGCTGGTTCCTTGATCCAGCTGGCGAGTTTCGGGTGGTCTTCAATCCGGCTCCGAAGGTCCAATTGAAAAGGACCAGGTTCGCGAGTCCTCTCAATCCGGCCGCGAAGGACCAATTTAAAAGGAACTCAGGTTCGGGCGTCCTCTCAATCGGCCGCAAAGGACCAATTGAAAAGGACCAGGTCGGTGTCCCTCTTGATCCTGAAAAGGACCAATTGAAAAGGACCTAGCGGATCGGGTACTAAGAAACAGGAATCGAGGCTTCTCTCGATCCGGCCTCCTATCACGCCTACGTTGGGTTCGGGAACAACGTATGTGATCTCCGCAACGGAGTAACACACTAGGGCGATAACCTCTTCCTTTTCAGCAAGTAGGTTCAGACGGGGATTACGGGTCTTCCGAAGTCGTCCCGGTCCCGACGCCTTAATTCTTCGATGTGGACTGTATAACTTAAAGGATCTTGGGAATGAAACAGCAATTATCTTCAAACCGTTCCGTGAGAGAGTAATCACTTTTCCCTATACTGCTGGTTTTTCACTTTTCTTGAACTTTTCCTCGGATTTTCTTATTTATTTCCGAACTATTTCCGAACTTCCCCCGAAGGATTCCCGAACGATTTCCGAACGAATTGCAATAAAACCCGTTCGCTAAGCTACCCCAGAGCTATACGCGAAAGTGAGCCGCGCCATTCGCGCGCTTGCGCAACTCAATTACATGAATTTGTACTATTACTCTCTCACGTTTCACTCAATATCTTTATTTATTCAAATCATATACAAATACAATTTATCAATATAGGTAGTACAAAACAATATCTACACCATGATATACATCATATCTTCATATCATAAAAAACCTTTTATTTATTAAACGAAAACTGCCTATTTTACTCACAAGTTCGAAATCGAAATTTCTTAAATATTTAACACAGAAAGTTAAAACAATGTTTCTCACTTGAATTTATACATAAGCTAACCAATACAATAGTTTAATTTACATTTTTTCTATTTATTTCACTATTTAAAACACTTTTAAATTTCTTATACAAAACTATCATTATTTCACTTATACACAGGAATTTTCACATGAAAATAACACAGAATTTACCTTTTTAGCACGTACAATTAACCTGAAATATTTTACAAGTAATTTTTACATAAATCACTGAATTACAAACATTTTAAATTTTTACATATTCGGCCTCCTAAGGGCGTGGCTTGGCGTGCGTCTATGAACTCACACTATTTGAACAACTAACTTTTGCACGGCTCTCGGCTATCAGAAAAAATTAAATTATGAAATACACCAATTTTGACCATATTAGGCAAATTAAATGCTTTTATACAATTTTCGAACTGTATGAAACTATCTTTAATCAGATAACAATATAAATTAATGTTCTCATTAATCAATCATAACAAATAGGCATTTGTTTTCGTACAAAACGTATCAAACTTATACAAAACAACATTTATGCAATTAATATCCATTAATTCTGCCTATGCACAGAGTGATTATCTCGACCGGGGAACAAATCCGGTAACATAATTTATATCTTAAATTCCTTACGAATTTATTAAGCGATATTACTTAGGAAAACAAACAAACTAGTCCGGCCTGGGAGTCGAACCCAAGACCTTCATATCATTAATTCGACATTTCTTAAAGATTTAACTAAGCATTCTCTTATCAGAGCGTCGTTGCTCGTGACTGCCCCTTTTTTCATAGCAACGTCATCGGTTGATTTAATAAACTGAAACATTTTTATAGGCGCGTCGCCAACAGTAGTTCTAGTTCTTTACGTGGTATATTTTCTTAGGTGGAAGTCATGTTGCAGCTATATTAGTAGTATAGTTGTAGCACCCCCTCTGTTTGGCCCATCTTCTATAAAAAAGCACGAATGAGTCAGCTCGACTGGGGTAGGACTACGGTCTCACAATATAGCGTACCAGCGTACAATAGCAGCTTAATGCTGCTGTGTTCCGTATGGTGGGTGAGAGAACCGGAGATCTTTTTACTAGAAACGAGGCATTCCATCTTAGTCCTCATGGGTGACAACGCATTTGCATTTTGATTCGTAATCGAGGAGAGATGTAGTCGTCTATGGACCACTTACCATAGTGTAGTCTCTGTGCTTGTTTGTCACCCTTATCCTATAAAAATACGCCTTTGGCAGCCTGAAAGAAATCGCTATAGATATATTATGTATCTTTTATTTTACACATTTTTGCTTAAATATTGGACAATACATATTTGGTTAATTCTCACCATAACAAACACACAAAATATCTTCAAAGACCTACATTCACAAGAAAGTTTTATTTTTAGAGATATTACAGCGTCTACAACACTCCAATTGTCAGCGTGGGTGTTGTGACAGTCGAATATAGAGATTAATAACATGATGTGGATGTTGCGTAGGTTTGCAAACAATCGCAACATATGCACTTACTATCATTTCTTAAGCCATTGATTTGTGGAGCTTAAATTTTTAAAGTACGTGCTGTCTTCTGGAGTTTACACTGTTGAATGACGGGCATCTGTTATTATAAATGTGTGTATTTTTATCTACCAGCTAGCTTAAACAAGACGAATATTTTTATTATTTAATGTGAAAATCAGTTATTGAATTTATTTATCGTTTTCAAATCATACAAAATTAAAAAAGTAAAAGTCAACTTCAAAGAATCCAAAAGGATAAAATTATTTCCACACAACATCTTCTGAAGTAGGCGACTTTAATTCACTACATCTTAACACCGACTTCTGAGCCTTTTATTTTGAATTAAAAGATTAACTTTATTGTTTTTTTGAGCGGACTAATAATATTAAAAGCTCTTAGAAACAGCTAGAACGTATAAATAGTTAAATGAAATAATATTAAAAGTAATAATCTTTTTTTGATAAATATGTGTATTTTACGGTAGCTAACAGCCTCTAACCTAGAATATATACCCTAAGTTAAACAACTAGTTTCCTTTCCAATTCTTAGTTCAGTTTACAAAAATTAGTTTATTAAAACGTTATCCACTGTTTTTCCATACTTAGGCGTGGATTTTTTTTCTTTATATATATATGGGGCTACCTCTGAAATATTTATTACCTGAAGTACCTATTGTAAGTATTTGTAACTTATTTTATAGAAAAATATAATTAAAATCCGTTTAAAATCGACGAAGATATACATTTAAAATATATAGTCTATTTAAGAACCTCCTCCTTTTTTGAAGTTTAAAGACAGTAATTCTTTCATACTTGAATTGCACAAAAACGATCATCCAGATTTAAAACTGTTGTTTGTAAGCCATACAAACATTTGTCCCGTACGGGTTTCGAACCTCAGCTCAACTCAGCTGCAACTCAACGCTTAATCAATGCGCCACCGAGCCATCTAATTTCCAAGAAAACCTGATACAAACTAATCGAATACAACATCGATTGCTTGTTCAGCTATTTCTTTGAATTGCGAACGTTGCATTCATTTGCGAGACAAATTTAATCTAAATTGACGGAGTAGACAACGTTTTAATTAGGCGATAAAAATTTACTCTCCGGTCCCTTGTTTGTGTTATCATGGGATGATAGTTCGTATAAGTAAAGTTTGCAAATGTGAGTAGTCACGCAAGACGAATAGAAATCTCTAATGGACCGATCCCGGATACAACTTAGACGTTAATAATTCACGTTCGTACATTCAAGCCACTGTTCGAACTACATTGTAATAATTCAAATGCAAATATGCAGAGTGTTCTAACTTCTAAAATAGCCCCACTCGTGAAATACGTATGTTCTTGAATAGGACTTGTATTCCACTAGTACGTATATATTGTGCTTGGTAACATAACAGGTAACTGTAATTAAATGATGTTAAGGTTATGGAGACGTAGAATTTTCGAATGGACATACCTACTTTATTATTACCTGGTTCATTCATTAGCAGAATCCAGTATATTCAAGTAAATTATATAAACTGGCCTTAATTCGGAAAATAATTACTCGTTACCACTAAAATTTTCCACGTCACTCACCATACGAAACAAAACAGCACCACGATGCTACATATTTCATGCTTGAATTCTGTACAAGGGTGGACCACCTCCTTCTTCAACCATGATAACCCAATCGTGTGAAAGACATAAAACACTACAGCGTGCCCATGTCATACCGTACTTACGTTATATATATATCTATATATATATATCTTTCTTCATTAGCTCGAAACATCACCTAGAGAGCAAGTTTAATTACAGAATGTGAGGCATTCCATCTCAGCCATAAGATATGACAACTCATCTATAGCGTTCCTTAAATTAATTTGGTTGTCACCCGCAGCTCCTACATGATCTGCTGTAGGCACATACGAATATGCGAGTAGCTGGATAATAACTTCATTTCTAACTTCAGTTTTATAAAAACTCGCAACTGCGCTCACTAAGAGGCGCGTCTAGCGAAGTAAGTTTGGGATGTTTTTTTTTGAAAAATCATTTTAAAAAAATATCAATCACTACTAACACAGTTGCCACTAAAATATTGCAGTTGCAACTTAATTTCTCTGATTCGATCCTTCTATATTTTTGGCGTGTGCTTAATTAAGATCAATAAAACATAGAAGAAACACCAAAAAAATTTATACTCCTGTACAATGCTTAAGCGAGGACCTAAGATGGGCTTAAAATGAAATCGTTCAAAATAAAGGAATCAATTTTTATGGTGAAAAGTAGGGCCAAACATTTATATATAAAAATATATAGTCTCTCAGTCTGAAGCCTAAGTTGTAGACTAAACTACGCTAATGAAACCAACGTCCTATCATGAATGTCTAGTGGATCTCGATTTTGGTGACGTTTTCGACTGTTAGAGCAAAAAAAGATATTGCAAAATTTTATCTTAAAATCGTCGCCTACCTCTTATTAAAGTAAACCCTTTAATGAGGTAAAATCTTCGGAAGAGATAGTTTAAGAGAAAGATAAACGTTTATACATAATATACAGAAAACTACAAAATGTTATGCTCTTAAACAAATATTTGGGACAGCTAGGATTCCATCTAAAGACTCTTCAACAAACAGTAACGAGTACGTAGCTGATACAACAAACCGCTTTGCAAGTTGTAAAACGTTACTTGCAAAGTATAATTTTTTCAAATTTTCTTTTTAATAAGTTCATATTTTTAAGATTTGTTATCCTTCAGGCTTAACAAAAGAAGATTCAAATTCTGTTGTCAGTCCGATCAAGTATTATTTGTAATTGCTATAGAATACTATAACACACACACACACACACACATATATACATATATATATATATATTTATATATATATATAATAAATTTATTTATTTATTTAAAAGGCATTTGATGGTTAACTCACCCATTCTTAATCCGCATTCTTCAACTTTCAAATTTTGCAAACAATTGTCCATAAATTGGTTGAACAGCCACGGGGAAGCCACACAGCCCTGTCTGACACCTTTTTGGATGCCAAACCAGTCCAAGTAGACCCCGTTGATCCTAACACAAGCACTAGAGTCCCTAATAAAGAGACTCTAATGCCTGTATCAAGCCAGCGCTCAACCCAAATGAGTTTAGTGTGTGCCATAGCACATCCCTATCCACTCTGTCATAGGCCTTTTTCAAGTCCATGAACGCACAAAAAACCTTTTGGTTTTTGGCCAAACACTTCTCCGCGATCATGCGCATGGAAAAGACTTGATCTGTACATCCCATTCCCTTTCTAAATCCCGCTTGCACATCCCAAATTTTTCCATCAGTTTCTGTCATGACCCTTTCAATCAGTACCTTAGCATACAGTTTTCCCACAATGCTAAGAAGGCTGATGCCACGGTAGTTTTTACAGTCCTGCTGCGACACTTTTCCTTTATATACTGGTACTATCACGGCTTTACACCAGTCTAACGGTACCCGCTTCCGTACCCAGCATAAATTAAACAAGGTGTGCAGCAGGGCTGCCATCACCTCCTCTCCAGCCCTTAGCATTTTGAGTGAAACTCTATCGTATCCGGCAGCCTTACCTGCTTTCATGCTTTTCACTGCTTTCATTATTTCATCTATACTTATCTCGCTAACTCTTTCCTCTTCTTTCGGAGTTTCTACTTCATTTAGTTCACACGCTCTCTCCTCACTCATAAACACGCTTTCAAAATATTCCTTCCATCTCTTTAAACTCAAAACATCATCATTCAGAATATAGCCATTCTCGTCTCTTATAGCATTCATTATAGGCTGTTTTGAATGTCCCCTGGAAGTTCTTACAAGTTTCCAGAACATTTTTATATTTGCCTGGAAGTTATCCGATATTATTCTATCATTCTTATCCGTTCTTTCTTGCTTTTTCCTTTCAACTACTTCTTTTACTCTCTTATTTCGACTTTTAAACTCTGCCTTTTTTCTTTCAATCTCATCATTCGTACCGCTAGAATTACCAGCCTTTGTTGCTAGTAAATCTAGCCATGCTCTTTTCTTTGCTTCAACTTCCATACGCTTCTCATCATCCCACAACAACGTATTATTTTTCCTTTCATTATTTCTCTTACTAATACCACATACTCCGGTAGCTGCATCCATTAAACCTTTCTTAGCATTTTGCCATACATTCTCCAAGTCTAACTCCTTTATACATAATTCATGCAAACCACTTATATTTTCTTTCAGTCTACATTTGATACTTGTTTTTCTCACCTTCATCTTGTAACCTTTCTGTTCTAATACGCTGTAACGCAGTGGTAGACACAGATGACCGATGGCGCCAACGCCTGAATAGACATACATATATATATATATATATATATATATATATATATATATATATATATATATATATATATATATATATATAATATTCTATGGTAATTACCAAAGCTTTTGACAAAAACATAATACATGAATCAATTTGTCAAGTATTTGTTTTATCGTAATGTTTGATGAGGTTCTAAATTTACAATTCGAAAGTCTATATCAATTAATTCGTTGTCTCAGCCTGCATACGATTAAATTAATCATCTATAAATATTTCTTAAACTATAATGATCTAAAAAATATGTCAGTTTGTAATTTTAAAACCTTTAAAAAAATTGTTAACCGAATATTCATATTTTTTCGGAATAAAGTTAAATACGTCTTAAGACTATGATGGAGGCACAAACCTCCTTGTTTTTGAAAGTGTTGTACATCTCATCTCCTCGAAATATTTTATCCCTCTGTCATACAAACTTACTTATAACCTTCGTCGCCGAGCACGTGGTAAATTAGTATTTTTTGGTACAGGCGAGTATTATCTGTGAAATTCACAGCAAGTGCTTAGCGTCTGAGCTAAAGCAGTTCTTAAGCCACTAACTTCTTTTACTTATCTAATGAAATCACGTTTATTAAACTAAGGCTCTTAGGTTATTAGACGGATATTAAAGAGGCGCTTACAAGCATAATTCCATATTGACAGAAATTCGTATCCTGAATAGTTTTAAACGATTGTTAAAATATGTCTCGTTCGGGATTTGAACACGTAGCCCCATAGCAAAGCAGAAAAACGCGTCTGCAATCAATTTAAAACATCCTTCTAGACTTTACAATAACGTGAAAGCTTGGTAAGTTTGACCTGATAAAATACAGAAATAAAAAGACTGGTAGTCGTAAAAAGTAAGTGTATAGAGATAATGAGTACTATAATTATGTACGAGTATGTATAGTACGTTGCATTGATTTTTCATTCATGAACTGAGCAGGTTTGTATAGTAACTTAACGTTCATCTTATTTAAATATTAGCTGCCTTCAAAATACAAGAGACGAGATTTTTTAATGTATTCATCCTAAAAGCGTAACCATGTTCTCTTTGCGTGCACTTCTTTTGAAATTGTCATTAGGGATAAGGAAGGCGTAGGCGGCATTTTAATCAGAATTAATTATTTTAAGATTCTATTGCATGGTTCGATTTATGATATATGAGCTATTAAGTAAGAAATTAAATGTGTCAAAGATATGAAAGATGACAATCAAAATAAATACTATACTCAAAAGATAAAGCAAGTACAAATTTTCAGATTCCAAAAGAAAAGAGTCATCGTGCTCGTATAAACATATTTCCATTGTCTTGTTACTTAGAGGTCAGCGTCTGACTCTTAAGGAGAGTCAGGGTCCGTCTGTCTTGATGCTTATGCAATTGTTTTATATTTTTGTGTCGTGTATATTAAACACATAGAGAAGTATAAGTCGCCAACTCGAATAATCCAAAATGAAATGTATTCAAAGAGATATAAGAGTCAAAACAGAATGTTAATATTTAGTCTTATGTCTATTTTGCCTGATATGGAAGAGCATTTTAACCATCGCGGACCTAGCTCGCCGTGGGCGGTGCAGTACTGGACATGCAATATGAATTGTACTTACGTTAGTGTTGCTCTTACTTCAAGTGGTATTGTCGATGTAAATAGCAGAAACTTCTTCTAGATGCACACACTTGCATATTTAATTTAGTGTGGGAATGTAATGAAAAGGGATTTCTCATTTATCTTTTATCGTTTCAAATTTCTATGGTGTTTGTATTCACGACATGGGTTAAAGGTTTATTTTAATGCAACGCATTGTATAATAAAGTGTTCCCCGTTAACAGAAAATTATTGACTATTAGTAGTTACAGTTACATCACTAGAGCAGTAGTCGCGAGAGTAGACCAATATTCAAATTGGAACGTTAATGGTTTTCTCTCGACGCTGCTGGCGCCAAACACAGTTTGTAATGTTTATTGGCTAGAGCGATTGTTAGTAGCATACTAGTAATACTCAAGGACTTACGCATTATTTAGTTTAACTTTAACTGAACTTTACGCTCATTGAGCAATACTAACAAATTATAAACCCTTGGCTTTATAAAATAGTGCATATCGAAGCTCACTTCATAATTTTTATATGAATTCTATTACCAGCACTTCTTAATCTTTAAAAAATAACAAACTATGTGTTCTTAATACACAAATATTAAAATCAAGTCTATTTTATATCCTTTATTATAAAAACTTTAACTAAATATGAGGATCATAAAAGTTGATTTCTTAATCACGATTGTTCAAAAACAAATAGGGAAGACAAATATCAGAATATTAACAACACGAAATATCGTATTTCAACTTTGCGTAGTTTGTTTATAATATTACTGCTAAATGTGAGGAAAATTGATTAAAAATCATTTCATGTACCTTTATCGAATTCCAAAGTGAATCGAGTCTGATAATTATTATGATTTAAAAAACCAGGACTTTAATTAAATCAATGCGTTAGTTTTAATCGGTATTGAAAAATACTTACAAATAAAAAATTAACGTCTAGTAGTTTTACTTTCCTTAATGTCTTATGTTTAAGTCACTAATCTATTGTGTTTTTGATTTTTGACAATAGCGAGGCGTTAATAATGAACTATGACGCAAGAATTTACATTTGACTAATGCAACGCTCACTAATGTAATGATTATCAGAATAAAATTATATTTGTGAACTTTTGTACATAATATCAAAAAAAAAATGTTATTAATACTGTTATTTGGACACAAAAACATCAAAGGAAATAAAAGTAACAGTTTTGAATATTTATAATAAATATTTCTTGACACAATATCGCACAATATGGAACTGACTGCTTTAACAAACTAAGTTAAACAGTTTATTGGATTGTATTTTTAAGCTAGAGACTTGAATTCTTTCTTTAATATGAGTAAGTCACCACTGGTACGACATAGTATATTTTACTATAAACGATAAGAAAAAAGTAAACTCTAATAGGTACACACTGAATTTTACTAGCTCTTTCACCATATAAGAAAGCTTCTACGCTCAGAGAGAATCACTTTTCCAATTTGAATGGTATAGCAAACATTATATTCATAGGAATGGTTTACAAAACATTATTTAGCAAAACACTTGAAAAAAGGATGAAATGCTAGTTGCTTTGTTCGGATTTTTCAATGCCCACTCACTATAGGATATAGTGCCAGTCCATTATCATTATAATGCTACAAAAATATATTTTCCTATATTGTGTTGCATGTTACGAGTATCCAGTGAGATGTAGCAGTAAATGTGTTTTTGATGACATTTTTTTGTGTGAAAAATGTGATTTGTTATAAGTTTATAATTAATTCAACAAATTTGTATAAAGGCTTCATACAATTTAAAATCCTCTTACTGTTTGTGGAGGTGTTTTACAACATAAATTACACATGTACAAACATCCAAACCAAGTAATCATTTATTTCTTTGTTGTCTTTAACTTTTATAATTCTTCTTCCTGTTATTGTCAATATCATTAATCATTATCATCAAGTGGAAGTCCACTGCTGCGCACGAACCTCTTCTGTTCTAGGATGGATTTACTTTGCATCCCGCTTGGCAGTTGGATTAACGATCGTAGTATAGACGTTTTGTTTCGAATTTTTAACGCTGCTTAACGTCACCGGTCTGGATATTTTACGCCTTACGTCAACGAGTAAGTACACCGACATCTATCGGAATCCATTACATTTTTCTGTCCTTTCTCATAGTTACGTCTTACGACACCTATAGGACGATATGAATTTTTTGTCATCCCACTAGTCCATTAGCATTGTTAGAATAGTTTATATTATCATATCGTTATAAAACATATCATTTTAATCCCATGACTATGCCGACGCAGTAATTTTTTTTTTTAATTCTGTATGTGACAGTCATGTCTTAAAGATATAGCTTTAAGGATGCTTTTGCTACAGAGGTTATATGTAGCCTTTATGCAATTTTAATTGTTTGAATGAGTTGATAGATTATCTTACTCTACCAATACTTGGCAATTCAATAATCTTATATAAGAATATAAGAGGGATTATCGGATTCCTATGACTCCTCATTTAGATACGAAACAAATGTTGAAAGAGGTTATTGGTGAATTAATACTTTCTATTTATTTTACATTTGGCTTTTTTCTTACTTAGATACGATTAGATAAAGTTATTCATCAAATTATTAATCTATATTTTATTTACACTTTTATAATTACGTATAAGAGCCATGCTGCAGTTATATTGTGGTTGTAGTACGAATGGGTCTTTTCGACCGGGGAAGAACTACGCTCTCACAGAATATTATCAATGTGAAATGCTTCTGTGTTTCGTATGGGAGTTTAGGGAATAGCAGACCCTTTTTACTGGAAATGAGACATTCCATCTTAATAACGCGTATACATAATGATTGTTATTCGAGGTTAGTTGTTGATGGGTCATCCACTTATCAAATTTTACATCCACTTAGCATTAAGTCGACTGTGTGCTCGTTTATTACCCTTTTTTAAACATTTAAATATACTTATAACTTTAATTTGAAGTCGTTTATTTCTCTGTTTGTTTACTCAGTTCATTTTTTGTTTCACAATTACTTTAATAAGCATGCAAATCACATTTTTCTTAATTGCCAATTCTATTAGTAGTATATTTATTACTGTCCTATAATTTCCTACGACTAGACAGTTAATTGAAAGCTGCCGTTCTGTCTACTTCATCACTCACGGCGCCGCTGTCCGCGTAGATAATTTCAACTAATACCATTGAGACGACAGTTCCTCACACCAAACTTGGACTTGAAACTTTGAATACCGCAAGCAGTATTCATTAGGGAATTCTCACTAAAGAGAATAAAATGAAATGAATAAGATACATTTTAAAGAAGTAATAATTTATTTATGAATGCATATAATGGATATTTTATATTTGTATTGATCCTGAATATTTTTATATCGTTACACATATTTCGTTTAATATTTTATAATTATTGCAATAAAATGTCCAACTCGTCAAATTATTGCTCCGTACCGAGTACGGACCTAATTTTGTTATGATAAGTTGTACAAAATTAAAATAATATACCTATATTTTAATCGTTGGGGAGTAATTTAGAGATCCTTTAATTTCTGAACGACTTGACTAATTAAAGTTATTAAAGTCAAGACAAGACATTCCGTTTTGTCGAGATCATGGAGTATAGTAATCTCTACACTCTATAGTCGAGATAGTAGTATATAGCTATACAAAGGTCCGATAGATGGTGCTGTAGTCAAGGTCTTAATAAATTCTACATTCATTGACCAAAATGGTTCATACTAACAGTATAATATGTTGGTTTAGTACCAAAATATAAAATTTTAATGTTTAGTCCCGCGAGCTGGCACTGCGCTGTATCGAGTTATAAGTCCTGAGTGTATTCGGAGTTAAACTGATCGCACCACCTACTGAAACATAACAAAATCAACCGGGACTCCGGGACAGCAATTTTTTTAATATTATACCTCTAGACTATTAAAATAAACTTTAATCATGTACCGAGACTACGTAGATAAAAATTATTTGATTTGAAAGCGGTTTGGCAATCGCAATCGCTTTTCGTAAAATAAACTTCCCTTTTCTATGTCCTATTCTACAACACAATTGACTTTTATGTGAAATTCAAATGAAAGTCCGTCGAGACGCTCAAGCGTCATTAAGGAAGAAATATTAATTACGTAGAATAATTTTCTTTTATAATTACTAGGAATCGTTGATAAATATTTATATGTTGTGATTCACACACTTACACTACTTTTTATCCAATAAGGAGCATATATAAAACTTATTCATATGCATATATTATGTACTGTTACTTGCAAATACGTTACGGGAGGTTAACTTCTACAAATAGAGTTCAGTGGGAAAACCAATTCCATATATTCACATAATTTTATATTAAATATTGTGTCTATGCAAATTAGCAAAGATTTTATAATATAATAGTGTTTTTCTTTGCTTCTGGCATTTTAAATCAATAAAAATAATTTTTAAATGTTAGTGTGACAATTTTTTTAATTAATCTGAACTATAACGATGTAAGAGGAATATTCAAAGATGTATGAGGGTGCTTCTAAGAGCTTTTGCCGGTGAGCTTTAATCATTGTTTCGACAGCACTTTGTACTTGTACGGAGCATAATACCATTAGTTTTAGGAAAGGAGTCACAGTTTAGTTATCTTCACTGAATAAATGCTTATGCCAAAATGCCTACTTGTTATAAATAAAACTTCTTTATATGGAAATGCTTACACGTCATAAAATATTACATGCGCGATAAGCATCCAGCTGAGTGGACAAGATACCTGAATACATTAGCCGCGGGTCCTGGATTTGGATTTTGTTTGGCTAGGTACTAATAAACTCTCCTCTAGGTTTTAGCGAGGTTAATAAGTGTTTAAAAGTACTGCTTATTTAATTTTAGATTTTAATTTAACGTAAATTATAAATATTTCATATTTTCTACTATAGCCTAGGTAATTGAAAAAGTAGAACACTCGAAAACGTTCTAACTCAAGCGATGATATTGAATTCCCTGTTTTTTTTTTAATGCAGAGGATAAGGGTGACAAACTAGCAAATAGTCCATTGGTAAGTAGATGATGGGAGATTATTGTTTCTTTTGTGCTGTATATTATAGATAAGTGCCATGGTAGCTCAGGAGATTTAAATTTAATAGTATGCACATGATTTACGCATGTATTTAAATTTAATAATACGTGAGCAAACCTTTTACAGATACAAAAATTAATAGAACTCTGTAATTTTATGAGATTTACTTGTTCCGCTGTAAACAAAACATACCACAACTCGCACGTATCAATCTCAACATCCGAAAAATTAAAAATATTTAGAGCTTAGTGGAGTTCGCTAAAATCTATGCAGTCCGAGGCAGTGCGGCGGATTTTGTATGAAATGAAGTGGCATATTTGCTTGAATTCAATTAAATTTACGTTATAGCCTACTCAAAAGTCCATAGCTAGACATAGGTTTTCGGCAAACGCAATTTTTTATATTTTGACTTGTTATCAGACAGATGCTGCTACCTATATTTTGTTTCACGTCAATCTATCGATTCTTACGGCACACACGAGACAATATCTGCTAGTAGATATTTATATACTGCCACTGCATGGTCAAAACACGGTTAGAATTCATACGTGGTAGAGACACGCTGCAGCTATGTTATGGTGGTAGCACGAATGGGTCGGCTCGACGGGGGAAGGACCACGCTCTCATAGAATACCAGCGTAAAATAGAAGCTTAATACTACTGTGTTTCGTATGGTGAGTGTAGAGATCCGGAGACCCTTTATTACTGGAAACGAGGCATTCCATCTAAGTCCTCAGGGGGGACAACGCATCTGCCTTTTGATTCTTAACTGAGGATAAATGTAGACGTCTATGGGCCGCAACATCCACTTACCATCAGGTGGACTCTGTGCTCGTTTGTCACCCTTATTCAATTCTATAAAAAAAAAGAATTCAATGACTTAAAATAATTTGTAATAGCATCTTTTAATCTCCTAACATTGCGGTCGCATCGAATTGTTGCGAAAACGATTCATTTAAACCCAGGAAGTAAGTTAAAAATGTCCGCGCAGTAAAAACATGTTGCCAATTGCTTAATAATAGCACCGTACAGTCATTAAAGCGGGCGAGCGTCGGGGTAAAATCACCTCACGCAGACGCCGTTCTCGTGCGCCCCGGGATTGGACCGAAACGATTTCCTTATTGCACTGGACTCAGTTCCCAGAGGTCGTTCTAAGTACGGAGACAAAATTTGTTGCGTTTTCACAATCCCATATATAGTATGTTTCTATTAGTTGTACGACTGGAAATAGTACTAAATTAAAAATTTGAATCTATAAATTAAGACAGTACTACTTAAAGATGAATCAAGTTAGTTGAATAATTATTAAATTATCACATCTTCATTTATTTCTTATTATAAATTCACTGGTAGACATGCCTTTTCAAGAATGCGCCAACTGAAAACGCTGTCTGATAGATTAGTCTATTCTCACCACGCTGGGCAGTGGTGTCGATGAAAGCAAAGCTATGTTTGATTGATACATTGTTTGGATTCTACAGTATGTATGTCAAAATTTTATACAGATTTTCTGTATTACTCCCTCCTCCTTTTTTATGTATTATTATTTATTAGTATTTGTAGAAATAACTTATAATCCAAACGCCATATTTTAATGAATAATGATATTATACATAAAAATGACAGCTATATATATATATATATATATATATATATATATATATATAATAGTTTCCTTTTTTAGTATCATCGTCATTATTAGCATTATTAGCGCGTAAAATGTTGGATTTAGATTGACCCCAGTATTACAATGTAATATATTTATTACCTTTTGCTACTACTACTTCGTCATCTCCATTATAACCTGTCAAAAGTGCACTGCTATACGAATGCATAGTTCTGCCTAATAAATTGCCTCATGGAGGAATTTTGCCACATTACTTGTGCAAGAAGATGGTTTGCGGACATTAGTTGGTTTATGACATAACCGGTCTGCATATTTAGGTTTAACATCATTGCGATTGTTATATATAATCTAAATCATTCTGCTATAAATTATAAGATACCAATCAGTTGGTTGTAAATAATAGAAATAAGTTAATTAAATTCAACACTAGTCTAAAAATGTTTCACCAATAAGAATTACAACTGAGGAAGAATAGTGATATTCGTAGTTTAAAGAATAATAATATTTAGAAACCAAATACGGTTAAAATGCTATTTTAGTCAAAAGGGTAATTGCTACTTGTGGTATCTTATTTGTTAGACAGCGGCCACTCGAGAACCTTTCTTCCACATCGATTGTTGGTTCCTCGAGGTATATGGTCGGCCCACTACCACTACAACTTATTATCCCGTTCTCGAGTGACAGCCTTGTACCAGTAAGCGAAGTGTAGGGGCTACACTTGATGGAGTGGCAACCTGGTAAGGCATGCAGAAAGTCAAAGGATGCAGGTGAATCAGTTTTCATGTTCAGTGTGTACTTGTGAATAACTGTAATGATGATGATAATGATGTTGACGAAAGTAAAAGAAGTAAAGTTACAGTCTATATAGGTCCCACCGCTGGGTACAGGCCTTCTATCATTTCTGAGAAGCTTTTAGTGTAAGGAAATTTACGCCGCGTTGCACCAGTGCGTGTTGGCGGACTTGACATGTCTTTCAAATTTTCTTATTCCTCAAACATGTAGGTTTTTCCTCACTATGTTTTCCTTCACCGCCGAGCACGTAGTAAATCAGCACTTAATATTGCAATTAACAATTTCATTGGTGCCAGCGAGGATCTAGCCAGTGTTACTTGCGTACTGTGAAATTTCGGGAGAGACCTTAGCCCCTGAGTTGCCACGGCACGGATGATGACGAACGAACTTATAATGCACCTGATGATAAGTGACTACTGCAGTTCAGCAGCCAACTTTTAGATGCGTTGTCAGTTGTGTCATAAACGGAACGCCTTCTTGTCCTGTTCACTTTTTATATTACGTTATAAAAATGTCATTAATATTTTGCGCGATTGCAAATAAATGGAAAATGTACGCCGCCGTAGACGTTCCTTTACAGACGCAATGTTGACACGTCGTGAAAGCGAGAGTGCAAGCGACTTTCGTCCGGTATGCAATTAAATCAGTAATTAAAGAGTGCTTACAAATCTTAGCAATTAACAAACATCTGCACGTCCCCACTGGCCAAATGTTATTTTAAATTACTGAGAAACAATTTAAGTCACGTAAATATTTGAAAGGATTGGCCAAAGGCAAAATAATATTTTTCTTTGGGTAGGTGCCACCCTTGACATTTGCCACAAATAATGGCTTTAAGGCATTCCATCTTAGTCATCAGAGGTGACAACGTGGTAAAACCTGCAGCCGTCTATCTTTAAAGTTGGCTGCAGATGTCCATCAACTGCAGTAGCTATTACCATGTAGTTGCTTGTAAGTACGTTTATCACTAAAATTTTATAGGGAAAAACTGGCACACGCACTGGTGGTACACGTTTGGACGGAACTAAAACTATAGAGCGTAAATTATATATTATATATAATATTATACGTTTTATTATCATGGTTATTTTATAATTTTTGTTACAGTTTATTTTATATATTTGTGTGATGTACCATGTATATCATATGTATTTTATTTCCACTTTTTACTACACCTACTTTATTCTATCTCTGCATCACCCCAAGGTAGACTGGTAGAAAATGCCTTAGGCATTAATTCCGTCTATATACCATGTGTGTTTTTTTAAAGTTTTCAATAAATAAATAAAATAAAATAATAACCGCAGAAAAATATATATAAAAAACAGGAATTATAATTATAAAGTATTAATTATAGTTAAATGTAATTGCAGTTAATATCACCACGATTCTTACCGTTGTTATCGCAGAAGGCGATTTAGAGAAATAGAGAAAGAAGAGAAAATAACTTTATTCGTGCGTAAATCAGATCTATAGCGGTAAAATTAATAATCGATGGGTTGCGATATATATTGGTATAATCACCGTGTGTGCGCGAGAGTAAATAAATGACCGGCGACAGAGAGCAAGGTCAAAAATGCGAGACGCCTGGATCTGCGATCACCAATTTGCCTGCCAAGCGTAACAAATAAGGGAAAATCCCCTCTTACAATTGGTGAAGATCATGTCCAGTAGTGGATTTTTATGGCTTGTTGTTTAAGAAATGATATTTTAATATAAATGTTTATACACAACAAATATAAAATTACCGTGTCAGACCGGCGTTCACATGTCGATATAACAATGTAGTGTTTATTGGAATAGTGCTAACATTTACGGTATACAGAAACTAGCCCTGCGTCTCTCAAGCATAATTGACGCAAAGCTATTAACGCACTACATTATTCTATGGAATAAATCAGTGGCATTACGGTGAATATTACACGGACCGGATATTAAACGTTTGAATTATGTAAATCTGATATCGATTAATCAAAAGGAGTTGAGTTGAATTGATTCTAAGTCTTAATTTTATCGGCTGATGAAGTCTTTATGTCAGTATTTTTTACAAGTCAGAACCTAACTACAACCCAACCATATGGGATAGTGGTAGAGTACCCAGTAACAGCACTAAGTGACCTGGTAAATTTTCTGTCGGGGTCACCGTTTGTGAAAAAGTACAAATTATTGATTCTTGTATTTGGATGTGTAGTCATTGTACATAATGATTTGAATTCTGTATCTAAGTGTACCTCTGATTTTAAAAGTTTTCTTTATTACTTAATATGTTGCCATTAGTTTATTTCCTCATTTTTACTCTCTCACATTACCTCTCACTCTATGTGACATCATTTGTGGCATAGGAATTCAACGCTTTCACTATCTGATCTTCAGACACAATATAAGACAATAGCAATAATGATAATTAAAATGTAGTAGTGGATAATAGCTGAACATTTCTTGAAATATTGTTACATGGTGGGAGGTCGTGATCAAATTTAACGACAACCCACCCATGTTGCTGAAATTCACGTGCAATGTATACTAACAACTGGTGAACTACAATCACATTAGTAAGGTTAGGCTTAATACATTCGTCGCTCATTCTTCTTATTTTTCTTCTACATCAGCCCGTAAAATTCCCCTGCTGGGCCTATCCTATTTATCTTAATTGTGATGCTGGGTAGGTGAATTGCCGCGTACACTAGACATCTCGCACCGGTGACACTGCTGTCTATCGCTGGTCTGAGTATTATACGTCTGGCACAAACGCAATGGCACCAGATTGTAGTGTCACAAGATGGCGAAGGATTCTCTTACGGTTCATGATTATATAATGACTCAATCGAAAAACAAAAATGTCCTCTTAGTCATAATCGGATTATAGAACAATTTTTGTCCTTTTTAAATTACTAAAATAGCATACTATTTTAGAATCTATCAAATAACACAGTAGGTTTTTTGTTTTTAAATAATACCGATATTACTTTTAGCAAAGCATTTTAATTACTTCTGTATTGTTTATTACATCTCTGATGTTTTTTTTTCGTTTTCATTCCCTTCACTATATTTTATCAAGTCCGTCGTTGACTAGGAAATAATTCAAATAGGCATTAAGTACGTCCTTTATAACTCTTTTAATCAAAGTTATAACAAAAATACTTAAAGAAATGAATGAAATACTTTTATAAACCCCATTAGCTTTTTGTTAAAAACATCATAAACAAAGCGTAATTGAATCAATATACTCAAATTGTGCTTAGCCAACTGACGGTACAATGGATTTGTAACAGTAATTTAACACGAAATATTTTCCAGCTTTGACTGCACGAATGTGTTGTAAAGGGACAAAGTAAAATTGATCAATAACGACACGTCGCTCTCGCCGGGGCAACAGATTAGTAGAGCGCGCCTAATAAAACATTCTCCTGCACTGAAAAGTTTCACTAAGCTAATATAACCGAAATAGTTGATCCATTTCGGTTATATGGTCATGTATTATATTGGTGTAAGTTTAAAAGTGGTATTTAAATTATTTTGTGCCTTTGGTCATTTAGTATGCTGCTGAAACGTATATTTAAAGAATTGTGTTTGAAATATCTAAGAGTTTTTATTAGTAGAAAATTTTTATATTTTTAATAACATTACTAATACTTTAGAAGTTTCTCCTGTACCTATCTTAAAGGCATTTTACATATATGAATTGTACTTCAACACACAAATAGTACCCGAAGGTCAAATTCGTTCGTTTTAAATCTAAATGAATTTAAAACGTTTCAGCTGTTTGTTTAGCCACTACGATACTGAGCCGTTCCAATAGTCTTTACGTCAAATATGCCAACTTTTATTCTAAGTGCTTACCACACCTGCACGCGATCAACCTACTTGTTGTAGGACGAGTCTTATCAGATGAGTCTTGAGACCAATGATGACAATGTTCATCCAAAATGAACATCGCTGAATCCAATTTTCACAGTGATGGAGTCACGCCTGCCCAATCTAATGAATCAATATAGCCAAATCTTTCAGATAGACCCGCGAGTACATTCCTGAATAGACTTTTTCCAGCAATGGACACGAAAAAATATTCCATTTTAGTCTTCCGG
This sequence comes from Parnassius apollo, assembly GCA_907164705.1. Classification (NCBI taxonomy): domain Eukaryota; kingdom Metazoa; phylum Arthropoda; class Insecta; order Lepidoptera; family Papilionidae; genus Parnassius; species Parnassius apollo. The sequence goes on along the minus strand of CAJQZP010000643.1, from coordinate 1,182,770 downwards.
AGTGACCAAGAATCTTTATTTTTTTTTTCTTTAATATTAGATGAACCGTGTGCTCGATGGTCAACCTCATTATATTTAAGAAAAACTTCTTCTGTTTATATCATGAGTAATTTTCGATTAGTTTATGCAAATAAAGGAAAATTATATGTTACCATAAATAATATATAAAATAATTCGAGACATTTTATGGGCTTAGTTGGAACGGTCTTTTATAACTTAGAAACTAAAATTTCTTTGATCATTTAGCAAGGTTTTATGAATAACTTTTAAAATAAATTTAAATAAACGTGGCAATGGATTAACTCTTTAGTTAAATATACACATACAGGTACTGCGTTTTGTTATAGGAAGGGATGTTAATTTACATGGGAGGCATCCTGGAACTATACTGTTGTATTGTCCACATCACTCAACCTGACGGCCATGACCACTACAATAGAGTAATAAGGATACAACTCGATGCGGAGCCAGTCGAACGTAAATGTGAAAAAACTGACAAAAACATCGAATCGCTCAGGCTTCACAGTCTGGGTCAATATTTAATTGAAGCGTGCAATAGCATTATGGTAATTTAAATTTATAGCCGAAGCGATAAAAAATACCCAGACACGCACTGTGGTTATTTCGCAGTTGTTTAGAACTGTCGTAATGTTTGAAAAAATCGAGGCCTTGATCGCTTGAAAAGACTTTGTTTTTCTTGTACTGCATTTGCAGTGTAACACGAATAAAGATTTTTTAATTTAAAAATTTACATTATCTTTTTGATTTTCAATACATAATAACAATATACATTTTATGACCGCTAACTTGACTTAATAAAACTAGATAATGTTTAGAATTTCATTTAAAAATTAATGATATACGTAAAAGTTATATGACATAAAGATTTTTTAGATACAAATAAGACAATTTGTACAATCGACTTCAATATTTAAATATATTAGTATTATTATATATTATATCAATATTTAAATATTATAATATTTTAAAAGGGTTATTATAATATAAATGGATACATGGTTGATAATAACTCCTGGGGATGAGGTGGTTGCTTCCAAGCTGTTTCTAAAATAAATTTTGTAAATATTTTGTGACCATTGAAATTGTAAAATTTATTTAAAAAAAAGTCCCGCTGGGTTTCCTGTTGGTTCTTCACAGGATAGAGGTTTTTTTTCGTTCCAGTGGTAAAGTAAAAATGACTTTCAATAAGAATTACAACATGTAATCTATATTCAATTAAATATTTTTTATTCTATTCTATTATTAGATAAATTAAATGAGAACATCGTCAATGTAACCGAAGTCAAATGAATACGCATTATTTATGATAACTCAAAAACTCCTAGTCATATTTTGACCAAATTTATATGAAACCACACGAAAAGTGATCACCTATCAAAAATTTCTGAGGTAACACACATAAAAAATACGGTCTTTTTATGAAGTCGGTTGAAAATACGAAACACACAAGGAGCCGCTGAGCTTTCCTACTGTATGAATAAAATAGTATAATTATTGTTCAATATAATCAGTATACTATACAAAGTGTATACAAAATAAGTTTTGAAAAGAACTGGAAAGGAACTGAACGAGACTATCTTAATATTAATTAACAAAAAGATTACGAAACAGTACGGTCATCTTATTTTTTAAGGCTTATAAGACTACTTTCTTAAAATTATACTAAAATCATTATTTATAATATGTACTTAATAATTATATAATATTATATACAACTCTTGAAGGCGAGTAACTGGTATTAATAATTTGTGCTTGTTTCTAGTAATTACAGAAGGTACATCAACCATTTTTGATAATACTATCTAGCCTTAAATACCAACCTATGCGAAAATTTATTTCCCATGCGTTGTTAAAATAGGATTAGGTTTTTCCATATTAATTGAATAGGCATTACAAAAAATAATAGAAATATTTGAAGACAGAATATTTAAATAACTTAACCCCTACTAATACTTAAAGTAATTCACAATTTCATGTTATATATATTACGGCAAAAATGTTATCTACATTAATAATAATTTCCAATATCGTAAAAGTTTAATATTTAACAACATCGTAAACGAACAGGCTTGGGAATTACTTCACGTCAGTGTAAATAATTTAAGGAAATACTTTTTAAGCTTAGTGATCAGTTTAATTTTCAGGCAAACAAGAATCTTATCCGTTAATTATTTTAATGTTTTTACTTAATAGCTACATAGTTACAATTTTATTTCAGCACTTCTCTTTTGTTAGTCTAAGGGAGCAGAAAGTCGATTACCTTATTGTTTTGTTCATTTAATCCTACTAGATAGTGTCCGTATACGAGCTTTTTCTTACATATTTACAAGTTAATTATGTCAGGTTTTAATAAGTAATTATGACAGGTTTTATTTGTTTAAATTGCGATGGGCTTTTGTATTCAATAATTCACATATTAAAGCTTTTATAAAATATTTTGTTTTAAGTTTCAAAAATTTATTAATTATTTTATTTCTTATTTGTTAAGCTTTGCAAAAAAATTACCCCACACCCTGTTAACTTTTTTCATTGGTTTTTTTTTTTTTAAGTACAATCATTGTGCCAACATTAAACGTGTACAATTTGATATATCATCGTCATAATAATAGCAGCTTAATGCTGCTGTGTGAGAACCGGAGACCCTTTTTACTGAAAAAGAGGCATTCCATCTTAGTCCTCAAGGCTGACAACGCATCTGCATTTTGATTCGCAAACGAGGATAGATGTAGATGTCTATGGGCCACAGCAACCACTTACCATCAGATGGACTGTGTGCTCGCTTGTCACCCTTTTCCTATAAAATAATAATAATAATAATAATAATACAAGTTATAAGTCTACTTAACACAAGCTTTCCTCAAACAAGCATTTGCCACAAAGGACTGTCATTCGCCACCCATATCCATCGATTCCGTGCGGGTTTTGTCAAGTCGTCACCCTTTCTATACACGGTTATTTCGCAATAACCGGCTAAATTTGCAGAAAAGATTCAAAATAAGTAATATAAGCAAATAGTAAAGGAAAATTAAATTAGATATTTAAAAAAAAATTAAAAATTAGAAACATTCTGTCTTTTTTATATTTTAAATTAAAATGTATGTAATGTAATGCTATCTTAATCGTTGAGTTCGTGCCATTTAGTTTTGTAGTATACATTCGTATTTTTTGTATTGATTTGTTGCTTATTTCTAATTATATTCCAAATTCCAAACCACACAATTTACTACTTTTTGCGCTCCTGTCCATCCAAAGGTTGTCTGGAAGAAATCGCTTTTAGCGATAAGACCGCCCATTGTGACACTATTTTTTTTCTTCTTCTTTATGTATTGATTTGGTGTACAATAAAGAATTATCTATCTATCTATCTATCTAATGCATTATTTTAACTGTTTTTACTGCGCACATTCGTAAGAGCCGATTGGTAGGCAAAAACGTTGTTGTCTTCTTGAATAAATCAAATTTAACTTGGGATAATTCCAAATAAAAGTACAAGCCTTTTAAATAATACTAGATTTTACGAATTAGTATATTAACTTTTTATATACCCGACTTTACCACAGATTAAAACTTTTTAATCTTATCTTTTATTAACTTATCATAACCGCGGTTAACTATGACATCTAAACGTTGAACATTTCAGTCAAAAGAGCTCGAAACGTCGGGCATATAAAAAAGTTAATATACGGGATAATATATGTTAAAACTAGTATTATTTAAATGTGTAACGTTCGTGTAAATATAAGAAATCATTAAGTACATGCCTTATTTACTCGTATTAGAAAAAACTGCAATAACGTCATATCATTATTTATATATTTGAATTTTAGTTTAAAATTTGGCTACTCTTTGATAAATAAATAAATAGATTGACTTGGCAATCGGACTAATACTCGTATGTATTACTTCAATCTATTTATTTAAAACATAAAAGATTTTTTAATATTGATATGGAATTACGTAATAACTTAAAACAGAAGAAAACTGAATATATTGACCGACTTGGTATTACATGGATCTCACTACTTTTTACGGGAGAAGAAATGAGTTGCGAGAATTTTTTTTACAAATTATGTTTTTGATGGTGATTAAATATTATAGTTTTATGAACAGAATAGTCCAATTTTTCCAACTTTAAAATCATAATGTATTTTATTAATAACTTTTATCTGACGATTGAAAAATAACCCTGAGGTCACATACGATTTGTTTGGGTTACTAAAAGGCTTTATGTCTAAATTTTAAATATTTTGCAACGGTGTTGTTACTTTGGCAATTTAAAAAACTTGCCAGTATCGCCCTAGTACAAATTTTATTCATTATAACCTACAAATAAACATTTTATTTTGCTTTTTATTGGATATTATAAATGATAACACATTTTAATGATTGTGATTTAAATTTGAACGGTTATGAACCCAAGAACGCTTTCACTCACATTGCGCGCACGCATTCGCCACGCCTTCAATACCGTTCTATGAGCCCTTACATAATACTTTGACAAACGAATTCGAAAGCCATACTCTACTTGAACGATTTACATTTTTGACATTTCTAGATCATTAAGAGTTGATTACGGCCATTAATCATCATTCATCGTCGAACATTCACTTCATCTGTTGTTCCATTCAATGGACATAATGACAAACAGCATTCTTAAATGTATTTGTAGGTTCTTGATAACTATTGAACAACAAATACTTTTAATAAAGTGCTACTAAGATTTTACAGCCTGGGTCTATCTGTTATCGAAGGCCTATATGCAGCAGTGAACTTGGTGATTATGTGACGTTTTTACAACTACATATGTCCCGATTGGAACACCTCTAACAAACTTCATTTTGTTTTGTTAGTAGCAAAATATAATATTAAATCACCTTATTGTTTTTCGAGTTTAAAGTAATCGCATGCGTTTAGATAAGTACAAAATACATATATTTAAAATAGAAATAGCTAGAAACTATTTTAACATGGCGATAAAAACGGAGGCATCGTTAAAACAGAAACAAGCCTGTTAATCAAGTAGCATCGTGACATTTATTAGGGACTGTCAGTCTGTAATCTCTATTTAAGATTATTTCAAAAGAGCTTACGATCTAGCATAAAGTTTTCAGATTTTTATTTTACCATTTTACATCTAATTATAACGCTGTAATTTTGAAGTGAATAATATGTGAGTATAAAATCACGTAGAAATTCTCTGCATTAATTTTCAGAAATATTTAAAACAATATTATATGTATTGTCTTAGATTTTATTATAATATAATATTGTTAAATAATTATGTTTGAAATTGTAATACTTACTATATAGAGAGTGGTTTGCAAGATTATTTGGTGACCAGGATTAAGAAAGGAATGCTTGGATGGTTCGATCATGTGGAAATAATGAATGAGGAAAGAGTGACAAAGCAAATTTATGTTGCAGAAGTGAATGGCAGTGTCGGAAAGGAACGTCCTAGGCGAAAATTTATCGACCATATTGGCGATATATTGAAAATGGACCAAATTAGTACCCTTAACCAACGAGCACGTATTCGTAGGTATATGAATGTGAAGGAGGCGAGAGAGGTGTCAGGATCATGCCAAGCGGAAGTCTGTACTCTCAGCCTACCCCTACGGGTGACAGGCGTGAGTGTTTATGTATATTCTGGTCTAGCATTAAAAATGTGATTAATTAGATCTATCATTGCGTTAACAATTTTCTATCTATAGTATCCATAATTTTGGTTCATCGTGGTCTGGGTCGCTTGCTGCCAACAGGCGTAATGCTATGATAAGGGATTATTTTAACACTTATCAAAAGTCCCTTTTATTCTAACCTTATATAAAAGAGGTGAAACCACTTCCTCAACGCGAATTGATCCGTCACCAACCATGGAACAGCGATTGCAAGGTTTCTGCTTACCACAACCAAAGCGTTTGCCAAGTACAGCAGTAGTAGGTATAGATAGATATGGGGATAATATTTCAAGAATGTTCCTGATACAGCATTCTTGAAAAAGTCTATGATCAGTAGTTGACTTTGAAAAAATAATGTTTTGTAGATGCCATTCCCTTTTTAGACAAAATAAAACATAGTAATTACCCCACCGAAGGTTAACCAGCCTAGATCGTTGATAAACTTTACTACTACGATATAATATACGAACCAAGCGCAAACCAACAGTTATTTACGTTAACCATTCGATCACGTGAAATATTACTCACTCTGATTTAATCAGATCAATAAAGCAGTATAAAGCTTGCGACTTATTGACAATATAATTAAATAAAGAAAATTAGTAATCTGTATAGGTTTAGCTCTAAGTTGTATAATAACTGACATTCCCACATATTATGAAATAAAAGACACTTTAAAAGTTACTTAATCTGGCAATTGTAGTAAAACAAAATCGAACATGATCATACGAACACCATATTAATACAGAGGAGCTTTATTCTTAAACACGTTATTAGGATTATCCCTTGTATCATAGAACAGGAGCAGTTTATATACTTATTTGCACGAGGATAACCATCTCGACTCGGAACAATTATTTGTTGGGTATACTGATACTTTTTCGCTGCGGGATTCGAACCGGCGTCTATCAGCGCCGCAACTCAATATTAAACCGCTGCGCCAAGGAGCCGTCAATATTGAGGCTTCATGTAGTATTATTTTTCTCTAAAATTAATACTCTATTAGTTTGTTTTTTTGCCCTGTGGGTTCGTTTTGTTCTTCTTTAATGCCTCACCGGCTACTTCTCTTTCTGTTATTCTGGTTTTAAATTTAGTGTCAAAGGAATAACCGCAATACATCCAGATGCGAAATTAATCTATTTATGCTTAAACAAATATTGAATTGGTTTCGATTCATCATTATTATCATTATTACAGCCTATCCCAAGTTCATTGCTTAATTTAACCTTTTGACTAAAAAGGAAAGCTTTCAGGAGATTAAGATACGTTATAGTCACGTTTACCTCAAAGCTTGGACACGAGAATGTACAACTAGTGCGTTTTTCCATTGATGAGATATGGATCATGGTTCTTCACTGCTACCCCTTTGAGGAAGATCAAAGTTGCTCAGCAAGCTTTGAAGAGACGACCAAGTAAGCCATGTAATTATATTTTTTATTAAATTAAAATCGTGCTTTATGACATACCTTGGAAGCGGCCTACGTTCCATTGAGATATAAATCAGTCCTAAGTTCGATTAAATAGACAAAACAACTAAAGCAGCAAATCAAAGTACGTTATATCCTATTACTAACATTTAATGGCTCCCATAAAGCTGCTATATGAATGAGGAACAGTCAGATGAGAATTTTGATTTAATTAAAACAGGCTCGTAGGTTGGATAACTTTAGTTCACTACGAAACAATTTTATTCAGATTGTTTACTCACCGGGTTAATGAGATACTTAAATAATCGTAAAGCTCGTTATCAAACACCTTTTTCTTTAAGTTTATATTGCAATATATTTACAATAGACCGTAACTAAATGGAATAAGATTTCATGAGACTTTCGAAGTCTCTGGTTTATTTTCGAGAAATTAAACTAAAGGAAAAAAAAAGGTTATGAGTAACCTGAAAAATATTTAATATTATCTTTATTTTAATTTCATTCTAATTTAGTATACTTTTCTCAATGTATTAGAGCTTAACCACCGTCAAACCGCCTGTTAAGCTTGTGTATTGCGGCAATAGCATACTAATGTGGACGTTAAAGATTGATAATAAAGAGGAGGAGGATGATAAAATTTTCTTAATATTTTTAACTGTCTAGGAAAACTAAAGATGAATTTATTCAAAAAATTTAGAATTTGTTATAAAGTGTCGTAGGAGACCTTCGGGATGTTAAATATTTTCCTTGATTGCGTCTATTTATTTCTATCGTTTAACGAACTATTCAACTGCGAACTGTAAGTCGTCAAATACAGGTTCTTGGCATAAGTAATTAGTAAATGTTATTTTGTTATAACCAAAAAAGTAAAATCACAATATGTATAAAGAAGTTCCTAACTGATCCGAAACAAGCACACGGTTGACGCAATGAATTTACTAAGAAAAAAAAACGAAAAGAAATATCTTATTAATATTAATATATAAAAATTATAATTTCTTTGTTCGCGTTTTATGCGCTACATACAATTCATAAAATTACAAGACTTTGTCAACTTATTGCTTGCACTTGCGCGGTTATAGGCCTAGAACAATTAATTTACAGTAGGTAGCGAACGTATCGTACTTACAAATATATTTGAGTCATATTTTTTTTTATAGAATAGGGTGACAAACGAGCACACAGTCCACCTGATGGTAAGTGGTTGCTGCGGCCCATAGACATCTACATCTATCCTCCATTAAAAATCAAAATGCAGATGCGTTTTCACCCGTGAGGACTGAGATGGAATGCCTCGTTTCCAGTAAAAAGGGTCTCCGGTTCTCTACACTCACCATACGAAGTACAGCAGCATTACGCTACTATTTCACGCTGGTATTCTGTGAGAGCGTGGTCCTTCCCCGGTCGAGCCGACCCATTCGTGCTACAACTATACTGTTAAATTTAATTTAACTATATCATTAAATTTAAATTAATGTATTATATAATTACTTGTTAAGCATTATAACATTTCCAAATTTAAAATGTAATTTTCATGATTTTTTTCTTCCGTAGCAAAAGGAGTCGGGTCGGGTTATCACCACTAGCCGCTACCCCCTGTTACTAAATGAATGTAAAAATGATATTTGTTATAAACATAGTTAAATTACTGACTTACTTAATTTGTTAAAACATAGTTTTATTACGATTTGCTTAAAATTCACCTTATTTATAAAAACTGGCAACCCCGTCGTCGGTGACAGTCCTTGAACGTGTACGTACGTATACGTTACGTACGTACGTGGCGATATTGTTACCCGACGGCCGCTTACACCGCTTGTAGTGCCGTGTAAGTTTTCCATTTACTTATTTTTATTTTGCAATTTTTTTAATTTATTTTCTGAAAAGTATAGCATGAACACTATACTATACTATAACTATATCACGATTCCTAAAAGTACACTCACGGATTACATATGATATGATACGGATACATACGGATTGAATAGGGTTTTCTTCACATCTTGTTTTTGCTGTCATATAAGGGCTGGTGCTACAAAATGTCATCTAACAGCTTTCGAATCAATGGAAAGGCGTGCTAAGGGGCTTACTGGTGACCTGAATCTGATTAAAACTAATCTTATAAGCCTCGAACACAGGAGCAAAGTAACCAGCCTTTCGGTTTTCTACATGATGAATTTCAGAGTTTTCGTGAAAATTGCATAACTTTATTCAGGCTAGTCTCCGTTCTTTCCTTATTGACTTACCACGCATTCGTACCAAACGGTTTGCTACATCGTTCGTCATGCGTACAGTAAAGAAATGGAAGTTGCCAGCATCTGTTTTTCCATCCGATTACAATGAGGGTGTCTTGTCAAGGCAAGACTGAATAGACTTTTGTTGAGTCAGTGCGCTTCACCATCTTTGGCTACATCACTACTTACGATCATCTTGGATAGTAGTTAAGCGTTGCCTTAAAATACTAAAAAAATATCTACTTCTTCCTTTGAATCCACTGTTTTTCTGGCAAAGCTCTGCAGCATAAGCTTTAAAAAAGATTAAAAGACTCGCTAGTGTCGAGCTACTCCACTCCACTCTACTCTACCCTACTGTTCTCTACTCTACTCTATTATTTACTATTTATTCTTCATAGGCCTGCAAAAGCCCACAGGACATGGGTCTTACATGTTGTATGGAAGATTACGTTGGCAGTCACAGTATCAGATGTTTGCACCATTGCGTTGACATTGCTTACCATCGCCAGTCTGGGTGGGTATTTTACGTCTGTTGAATATGAGATGATTATACCGTTAAGATCCTTAAGATTTTTGTAGCAATTTGGCACAGTTCCCGCTTTCAACACCTATGTATAAATTAATGTAATATATTCTTTAACGCTGCAAACACGCATAATAAAGCTTATAAACATTTAAATAATTACGGTATGAATTTAAAATACAGTATATAAGTATTGATTAAACTTTAACGTTTTAGTTAATAAAAGCTGTCAAAATACTGCAAAGGAACAAATTGTATATTAATTGCAATAAGAACCAAGATTTTCAAGATAATCCCGTAATATCAAATGTAATCTACATACCTACCAATATATGAAGTAAGTGTCTGTCTGTAATATCTGTCTGTAATGCATGCTATTAGAATATGAATAAGAAACTATAACTAAAACTTTTTTCCTGTCTGTCTGCTGTCTGCCTATCTGTCTATCGGTCTATGCGGACTAATCTCCGCCGAATAGATTGTGATCAAGCTTTACCAACAGATAGTAAGTAATACCAGGAATTATCTAGGCTGTATTTTATCCGGAAAACTTGGAGTTTTCTTTTTTTTTTTTTGAATATATCAAAAATTTGTACAATAAAAGGTCGTTCATTATCTTAAATCTAAATAATAAATCTTGTCCAGCTGAAGCCGGGGCGAGAATTTGTTTTTTGTCCCGCATTTCCCGTGATATCTAAGGAACTATATAAAATGCACCAATAGATGACAGAGTTTGTCTGTCATCTGTCACCGCACTGTAATTATTAACTAAAATAATACATTAAGGGCCTATACTACCTCAGATCAAATTCTAATTTCGCCCCCACTTCCCCGCGCGTCGTATGCTGTGTACCGACATGTTTTTAATCACTAATACTGTAATTAGATAGGCCGTTAGATACTTATTTCAATAGATTTATCATATATTTTCCGGTTTCTTTACGCCAATCAAGTCGCTTCTTATTTTTGTGACGGTTATTTCCCATTTTAATTTTACGTCGTCATGTTGCGTAATCTGTATTCTGATCGTAAGCGACAAAACTTTCCCATTCGAAAGTCAAAATGAAACTGATCGGGCAGCAGGGAACAAGATTCAGGACGCCGATAGTTTAGGTAATTTCTTTTTACAGAGAAAATAATGGTAATTTAAAATAAAAATAAAAAAAACATAAGCCCTGCTCCATAGTTAGTTCAATTAGTATGCTAAGTTTTATGATCTAATTTAAAGTATTTTATGAATACCAGCGGTTTATTATCAGTTTGGAGGTAACTTTGGATTTTTTTCGTCTAACATAGTACTTAACATTAAACCTCAATTTTGACATATATTTATTTCAAAATTAATGCTGCAATATTTTCGGCACAACGGAGGATATTGCTAAGCCATTTAAGGTATTATAGGCCTTTAAGACCCGTATGCTACATATGAACTGTGGAAAAATGTTTGAAGTTAAAGCGATACGCATTATACTTACTGTAAAAGTTTAATGTGATTAAATATTTATGTGTATAAAGTTGTGATTTTCTCTAAATATTTCAATAAATGATATTCATGGTAAATAAAGACTTCTTGTATAAATTACTTATATTTTAGCAGCAATTAACGAAAACATTTAAGAAACGATATCACGAGAAGTTACTGTAGCAAGATTAATGTTAAAAGAATCGCATGCCAATTTTTCGAATAATTTTGACGTATGTTTTTAAAGTTTTACATCCCTAAGAACGATATAATGTTGCAAAATTTAACTTTCATATTTCAAATTCACAAAAATTGCACATTTTAGGCCATAACTTCGGTTGTATTTTCAGTCACCTATCATAGGATCTTTGCTTATCCTTACTCAGTAAATAAAAAATGCCGCGACGCCCATACTTGTTATGAAGGTTTAATTAAGTTTTTTTAATCGCGAAGCTTAATGGGATTCGTCAATACAATTTTTAGAATCGCATAATAAAGGAAGTTAAAACAATATAATCAGTTAAATCATAATATATCATAATCATCGGTAAAATTTTATTGCTGATTAGAACCTACGTAATTTTATCTCCATTAATACCTATACCTATACCTTTTTTATTACCTTTTCTCATTAGGTTCTTCTTGCAAAATGATGTGAAAGACAATCTTACCACCTGTCATTCAGAGTTTTAAAGTTACCAGAGATTCTGATTGATGATTATTTTCAGGACCAGTATTTATTTTATACATTTATCACCATTATCACTTTTAGTAAAATTATAAGTATTGTTCATTTTATGTTAACAATAAGTTCAATAAATCATTCAAACTGCTATTTTACGTACATTACAAAGTTATTGAATGTTTAAATTTTGCACTGAAACCAATCTTTTCCGTGAATGTTAATAACAGTGACAAATTTTGACGAATTTTCAAGTTTTGAGGTTTTCGTGAGGAGATGTGTATATATACGACGTAATATTCTGAACAGTGCCCAGACAAGTTAGGTCCATCCATTGACTTCTCGGTCGAAGTTGGACTTACTTAGTCAGACAATTTGTCCTAAGCAAACATATTTACTACTTACTTACTACTAGTTACTTTGAGTGTAGTGCTCCCAGCCATTACTAGCATTGTGCTACATGGACATTACACATGACCTTTATTTTGTCCATGTTCATATTAAAACCTATTCGATGTGATACACTTCTATATAGAATAATGACAAAGACCTACGCCGATTCAACTTCAAATCGTAGGTAAACTTACCATTGATGTTGATAGCCTTCTAGTACAGTAGCTTGAAAACGTCTTCCAATGTAGCAATTAAGAGTTTCAGTCATATAACGTCACCCTGTTATACGTTTCTTCTGTTGGATAGGTTTCGTACTTGGTTTCGTTCTCGGATAGCATCGTAGACCCGCTGAACTTCATTCAAAACTTTAACGTACCGACAGCGGACTTTACACCGCTGAAAGGAGAGTAGCACTGCAAAATTTCGACGAAATTGAAAATATTATCATATTCCATATATGCAAGACAAAGTGGCAGTTTGTACTCTTCTGCCTGCTGTACAGTTTGCCTAAGGATTTGTTTATGGGCTATGGTATTAAAGCTTATTCGGAAATACTAGTACGAAGGGCTGAGATTCGTCAAGTTTGCCGGTAAAATTTAAATAATCTAAAATAAAAAAAGTTATCGTTTAAAAATAATAATCTAAAAAAATATTTACATGTATTTTAGATGTTTTCTCAGAAGAAAAATTGGATACGCAACATGTTTTGTTTTAATCATTTTAAGACACTGTCAAAAGAGAAGACTATTGCTAAATGGAGGCGCTCGACAGAACAATGACTCTTGAATTAATCATGTTTGTCGTAACATTAAAATACTTATAGTCCAACTGCGCGAGTTAAATGTTCATTATACATGCGTTACTAAATACAATGATGGTATGAATTAAATTTATTTAATTAACATTTCATTATCGTAATTTCAAAATAAATTAGCGTAACGTTATGATTGTCATTTATTACTAAAAGTTAAATGCACCAACTATTCAGTTCATTGACATAAATGTGGCATATACGAGATGTTTATACTCCTATCAATCGAAGGACACGAGATCATTCCGGCTTTCATTATCGCCTCATTATCTCCTCATACATGTAAAATGGATTTCTATGCTGTTACTAAAATACCATTATTAGTTTATTAATATTTAGATTGGTTGGATGCCTAACATTCCTATTTTTAGACAAATTTTGTTCTATTAACAAAAAGAAATTTGCAATAGAATAAGCATTCAACTACGTACGTGCGTAACACGTTTGGGTAATATCGTAATTTATCCTTTTCAAATTGAGTGGATCATACGGAGTACGAATATAGCCTGCTTAAGAGGACATGGTGTGGTAATGGTATGTATATCAGCGATGTCGTTCCGATAATGTAGTTTTGACAGGACTCGTAACTCGCACGAACACGGTGTGCTTGTTATTTACAGGCGTGTTTAGAAATATTTCATATTTTGAGGAAAGAAAGAGGCGTGCTTCATTTTTAACATAATGTGAAATATTAAGTTATTTCTTTAACGCCTATACATTTATTATAAATGTTAGGATGTACATCAGAGCAAAAAGACTAAGCGATAAATGCGTGGTAGACTGTGGTAGAGCCACGCTACAGCTATATTACAGTTTTAGCACGAATGGGCCAGCTCGACCGCGGAAGGACCACGCTCTCACGGAATACCAGCGACAAATAGTAGCTCATTCTCCTGTGTTTCGTTATGGTGAATGTAGAAGACCGTAGAACCTTTTTACTTAATTAAAGTTTTTATGTGAGAATTAGTGTCTCTCGATTTTTTTTTAATTCGTGTGTTTTTGGAAACTATATTTAGATACAAATTACATACTGATGATATACGAATAATATTTTTTGATCTTAGCGACATAATAGAAAAAACTGAACTGGTTGTTTGAATAAAAAATCATGAGTGCAATCAGTTTAATTTAAATTTTAGTATTTCTATATTATATAATAAAAATACTAAAAAAAGGGCTCGAAAAAATAGATTTCTCATTTTCTCAAAAAAAGAAAGGAACTTGAAAAAAAATTTAAAAAGTCAGTCGGTCGGTCTGGGCTCGAACCATGGTATTACGATTTTGTGACCGCCCAATATACCAATTAAGCTATTTGTAATCATCGATAAGATGTCAAAATTTTCCTTCTTATTCTAACGATATTGTAGCAGTTTTTCATCGCCTAAAAACACGGACAAAAAGACATTTTCTAAAAATAAATCCTAGCTATATCGATTTATTGCGCCCGAAACTCCCTGCACACAAAATTTTATGAAAATCGTTGGAGTGCCGTTTCCGAGATTCCGATTATATATATATATATATATATATATATATATATATATATATATATATATATACAAGAATTGGTCGTTTAAAGGTATAGGATTTAAGTTAATCAAAGATAATCTAATTTTGTGTTAATGTGTCAGTAACCAGTTATTTCAATTTTATAGACAGAATACTTCAATTTTATTTATATGTAAGGATAACACAGAATTATTTACCTTATCATCCCGTTAGAGTCCAATAACCTTCTTCTTGTTTTAAATAATTCCAATAAGAATCTTCTAGAGCTGAGTTTTTCTTTTGTAAAACGGATTTATTGTAATAATTTTAAACTAGTTTTCACCAATTTTATCACGTCAGATTAACTTATTTTATATTCCTGACGTTTCGAGTACTTTACAGCATTTCTGGTCACGGGAGGACTGAGGTAATCGACGTCCCAATGTCATAGTTATTCACGGCTACCTTCAGTTAAATTTTTTTAATTATTGGTCTGATCTACGCAGAATAAGCTTATAATATCTTTGAAGTCTTGCAGTTATGCTTGGGTTGTAATATAATTTTATTATTTATATATAATTTTTTTCAATATAGATGTTGCTGCAATCTGCTTTGAATCCTATAATTTAATAAAAACAACATTGTTCAAATTTGAACTAGCGGCACTTCAGTTACTTTTTCATATAACTGAAGTGGCATGTGATATTCTATCGGCCTTATTCATAAAAAGCTTCAATATTATTTTGGTTCTATAAGTTGCAAGAATGAGGAAAGCGGACATCCGTTTCAGATAATAATGAATAGTAGAAAAATAGCAATTGAAATCCCGGATTATAATAATATATAAAGTATTGCCTCGAATAATAAAGATTTCTGCTTAGTAAGTGCAATGTTCCGTTTTCTTATGTGTAATACAATGTTAGCATTATATAAATTGACTTTATTAATTTATACCGCTACTCTACCGTGTAATTTTTCGTGAAGAGCAATACCGCAGCTACGAGAATATTACGGCTGTAGAACGAATGGGTCAGCTCAACCGTAGAAGGACCATGCTCTCACATAATACCAGCGTAATATAGCAGCTAAGTAGTGCTACGTTTCATGAGGTGAGTGTAGAGAACCGGAGATACCTTTTACTGGTAACGAGACATTCCATCTTAGTCCTCAGGGGTGAAAACGCATTTGGATTTTGATAATTAACTGAGAGTTAATGTAGATGTCTATGAGCCACAGAGTCCACTTACCATCCAGGTGTACTGTGTGCTCGTTTGTCACCTTTACACCATGAAACTATATACCAAAACCTAGAATAAATAAAACATGCCACTCATGTAAGATATAAACTTTGTCACTATACCATAAGCATTGTAAGGATTACTATTCTAAATTAATTACCACTTTAGGATTATTATGAATAAGATATATTTTATTGTATTTTTATTGAAATAAATATTGTATATTTTAGATCTGTATTATACTATATACTGTCCTCAACAGTCTCTTTGAAATGATGGTAAGACACCTGCAATTATCCTGGTTTGGCTGTTGTCTTTGACTAGTGGTAGTTATTTAATTTCGGGAAGCCGTATGCTCGTCTGCCCTCTTTTTCTATAAATATATGTTTTTACAACAGCCTCTACTTAATACAATACCCACGTAAGGTAACGGAACAAATAAACAATTTACGAAGAAAACGAAGCAACCAAACGGCATAGTAGCGAAGGTAACATATTGAGCAAATAACTTTATAATAATACACGAATAACGGCTGTGAATTTATACAAGTATATAAATATGCAATGCCAATTCAACGTTTCTATGAACAGTTAAACTCTAGCATATTTCTGTCGTAACTGGAACGCTGCATCGTTATCCTTATAGGGACGTTCTCGCCGCGGGCCTCCGTGTGGCAGCTATCAGCTAGCTAAACGCAATAACTATTCAAATGAAGTTGCACTGGTTCCCTGTTCAAATTAAACGTTGGACATTGATAAAAATTTGACATTTAACGAAAATTTACTAAACTAGGACGAGAGGCGATTGGTGTGAAAAATCTTGTTTAATCTTTATAATACCCTAGAGTTCAAGCGGTTTTCCGGAAAAAATCCTTTAAAATCTTACTTTAACCCAGCGGCTACATATGCACCGATAGCGGCGACGAACAGATAAGAAAGGGTGTAAAGTAAGTAGCCTCGTACGGGCAAGCGGAGTGCAAGTCAACCCCCCACTAGTGGAGTGACCACCTAGATTGAAAGGCAAGCATGCAGGAAGTCAGTGGATGCAAATAGCCGGGCATTTTGTTATTTAGGGGAAGCAGTGGACTTGTAAAGAGCTTTAATGATGATGATGATGAATGTGTGTCCGTTTCTATTTCCGCCCGTAAAACAAGTAAAATATACGAGCATAAAATAAATCATATTGTATATAATGCGGTCCAAAATATTAACAAGAGAATGTACCGCATATGGTATCGTAGATATAGATGTTCTTCATCACCATTAATCTGTAAAAGTCTACTGTTTGACTTGAGACACTTTCATTGTAGGGAGAATTTGGATTAGACTCTTATGGTAACTTACGACATGTGATGATGAATTCTTTTAGGCTGCGATGACACGGCAAGTTTATGGGTATATTCCAAGTAGTATTATGTTTTAAATAAAAATATTTTTGTAGTGATAATGAGGAGAAGGATAGTGACAAAAATACAAATTCTTATCTTATAAGTAATATGTTAAGAAAAAAAAAATAAAAAAATGTTTTGGCAATAATTAGGAACACTTAGGAACACAGAAAAAACTATTAAAAAAACTAACTATACTACACGATACTAAAATCGACTAAAATATATATATATATATATATATATATATATATATATATAATATATATATATATTAATTTGCTATAATGTCAACTGTCAAAATTGCGTCGGTAAGCATCGCCCATTTGTCCCTTTATTATTTGATTGACCGATGAAGAGCTATCGTATTACAAAGCTATAATATTACAATATAGAAGCTATAATATAGCAAACAAAGCTGAGTTACAAAAAAGTGGCCATTTTAACCGGATGACCATAGTACGTACTATATTAAAACGTATTTATAAAATTTTACCACAAGAGTTACACTTGGTTTAGGTTTTATAACTGCTAGTATAGTTCTTCCAGAAAGTGATTCGAAAGCAATCGATTATAAGACGTGAATTGATGTTACGGTAGCTATCCAATGATTTCTTATCGTTCCATCACTAGTAAATGCAGGAATAACGAGCCCAAAACAACAACTACTGAAGTTAAACCATAACAACTTAAACTAATTAACACACTAGTTCCGTATAAAATAATATAAACATCTTTTTGACTTAAAACGGTTAATGTTCCAACAGATAAACAAAACGCTACACGTTGCGAGATGAAAAGATAAGTGTCAAGTACAGGTCAAACACAGTTGACAGCTAGTAACCCGACGTTATCTTGAATTAAATTGTTCACAGAACCGTATAATTACAACTGTTTATGTAATTAATTTCCATAACGATGCATCGTAACTGTGTTTTTATAATGTGACTTTTGGACATAATGTTCAAAACCTGAGGTAATTAGAGATTCCGAAATCAATTTTTAATTACTGGACAACAAATGTCTTGGTGTGATTGTTGAAGTTTGAAATGATTGTATAATAAGTGATTTGTATCGTGGTAAAAACTTCGGCTATTTTATGACTGCATTTCGAATGAGTCGAACGAAATTGGATATATTAGCGTAAATTATTAGCGTAATGCTATGCTGTTTTTTTATGGTAAGTGAAAAGAATTAGTTTATTTTTAATAAAAATTAAAAGCTGACTTCAAATAACTACAAATAATAAAATTGTTTCACATTCTTTAAGTCGGTGCTAAGACATTATATAGAAGAGCTACAACCCCGGATATCTATATATTTATCATTAAAGGAATATCACAATCACAATGTTATCTAAAAAGCTCCATTAAAATCTTCATATCGTATTTTGTCACCGTTAGTGGTAGAATTTTTTCTATGAATTTATATTGGAGCACTCCTGAATTATAAACTATTTAAAAAATAACCGTCAAAATCGGTTCACAATGGTTAATGATACCGCGTAACATACATACAGAAAAAAACAATATAGTCGAATTGTTAACCCCCTCTTTTTTGAAGTCGGCTAAAACTACTTCAAACCAGATTGGGGCCCGGATTCGGCATATTTGAATAGATTTTCAGTTAACATTCGGAGCTTTAGAGAACATTTGGTTGAAACTAGAAACGTAATCCGTTAGTCTTTTCAGATATAAGAAAATATTTGGGTTATAAAGCGGGTATTATAATACAAATAAGTGAAATAAAAATATTCCACAGACACTAAATGGTGGTTCAAATTTTAATGCATTTGATATTTCATTTTATCAATATAGTTCTAGTAATATTACTTAGTATTTACATTAGTTTATTTGCTTTTAGTTGTTGCAGCTTAAACAGACCTAAACCCAGCTTTGTATTTATGGTGAAGTACAAAAATATAAACTTAAAATAAAGCTTGACGTATTGTCAATAGCTTTACTACTACATTAGCTATTTTTATAACCGTCACTCATTATTTGGGGCTGTTAACACTCTAGTGATAGTTATAGCTCCATAAAGCTACAAAATATTTAATGACTCCATAAGCGCTTCCAACGTTTCCTGCACAACCATTAGCCAGTAACACCGCAGTAAAGTAACCGTTAATATATCTTTATGAAAGTGATAGTCGGTAAAAATATGCAATAAATGAATGCTACTCAGTTATTCAAGAATCCTTGTATTATTTAATTTAATTTAATTTAAAAAAACTTTATTGCACTTAAAATGTACAATTGGCGGACTTAATGCCTTTAGGCATTCTCTACCAGTCAACCATGGGCTAAGCAGAGAACTTTAGCAGGTGCCATAAAATATGTGGATAATTTATACGTAAATGTAAATATATAAATAGACATACCATAAGTGTAAATACAAAAATAAATATACACAACTACAATTAACCTAAGTAATATATGATACATTTCATACATAATGTTTAAATAGTACATAATACATACATTTTAAGTATACTTACATACGAACATAACTAAAACAAATTAAATAATTTAAGATGTCAAGTCACATATAAGCAGAAACAAATATGAAAGTTACTTGTTGGAAGAAGAAAGGTAGTGATCAGTCACCATCCTCTTAAATGTGGCAGCAGAAGTCGGTTTTCTGATATGAGGGGGTAATTTATTCCATAGCCTTATGGCCTCAGCGGCGAAAGACTGAGACATAAATTTGGTACGGCGAGGAAAAACACATAATGTAGTTCCCTCGGAGGATCGCAGGTTACGATCGTGAGAAGAACCCAAATACTGAAACTTGCATTTCAGGTATTGGGGGAGTGCATGGATCATATAGGATTGAAAAAAGCGTGCGAAGAATTTTGAAACATCTACGCTGATGGATAGGGAGCCATTTAAGCTTAGAACGATATATGGATACATGATCGTATTTACGAAGGCCAAAAATAAAACGGATGCAATTATTTAATAAACGATCCAATTTGCACAGAAGTAGTTGACTCACATCAGAGTAACACACATCAGCATAATCAATGAGTGGTAAAACAAGCACTCGCACCAACATAGCCTTAGTCTCGGTTGGAAGGAAATTCTTGAAACGATAAAGGCCACGCAGGGTGATTGTCACTCTCCGGCTTATTTCAGCCAGCTGAGAACGCCAACTTAAATTAGCATCAATCATTAACCCAAGGTCTTTAACTACTTGACTAAGAGGAATAATTGTGCTATTGTAAACGATAGGCTCCAGTGAATTAAAATCTAATTTAGCTATACGGCGAGGACTACCGAGAATTATCGCTTGACATTTAACAGGATTGACAGCAATTCCATAATTTCTGCACCAGTCACAGATGGCCTCAAGATCTAGATTTAAAATTTCGATCGCGGAGTTAACCTCTGC
This sequence comes from Parnassius apollo, assembly GCA_907164705.1. Taxonomy (NCBI): domain Eukaryota; kingdom Metazoa; phylum Arthropoda; class Insecta; order Lepidoptera; family Papilionidae; genus Parnassius; species Parnassius apollo. The sequence goes on along the minus strand of CAJQZP010000643.1, from coordinate 1,162,029 downwards.
TGGATCAATCCGAGCGTACAGCTGTAAATCGTCAGCATACAGATGGTAGGAGCATTTGAAATTTACAGTTATGAGATTTATAAAAATAGAAAATAATAAAGGAGAAAGAATTCCGCCTTGTGGAACGCCAGTAGTAAGATCAGACCAATCAGAGAAAGACTGTTGGTTGACTTTAACTCTTTGCTGGCGACCACGAAGATAAGTTGATAACCAATCCAAAACTGACGAAGAGAAACCCATGTATTTACAGATAGCAAGAAGAATGTCATGATCAACTGTACAGAAAGCATTGGAGAAGTCAATTAATACAAGAACCGTTAATTTTGATTCCTCCATACCCTCTCGTACGTCATCAAGAACTTTAAGGAGAGCAGTGGTTGTACTATGCCCAGGACGAAAACCTGATTGCAAGGGACTAAGAAGATTATTTTTATAAATGTAGCTGGATAACTGTTTGTATGCAGCTGATTCTAAAGTCTTTGAAAGAAAGGGAAGTATAGAAATTGGTCGAAAATGGTTAACAGAACTGGGATTATTTAACTTGGCAAGTGGAAGGACAAATGCTTTACGCCAAAAAGATGGAAAAACCCCAGTAGAGAAAGAAAAATTGATGATGTGGGTAATGATTGGGAGAATGTTGTCAAGTATGGGGATAATCATATTTCTACTCACATCATCATAGCCAGTTGCTTTAGATTTAATGGAAAAAATAATTTTACGAACATCTTCATCAGTTATTGGAGAAAAAGCAAAGCAGTTTGCGTCGATTTTGGGAAGTGATGAGATAAGAGAAATAGTTCTATGTTTAATGGAATTATCGACGTTAGTTGCCGAGGAGAAGTGCTTATTAAGATCATTGAGAGATATTGACCCCATATCAGGGCCATTCTTTAGTCCACCTAACCCAAGGGAATTAAGAAATTTCCAAGTGCCGGCTGGCGAAGAGCTTGTAATATACTTATGGATATGTCGGCGTTTTATTATGTAATCGTATAATAGAATAGTAAGTATATTTCGATAGACTGTTTAGTGCCACTATTTTAACGCGTTGCTTATGGGGGAATATAATGTTATGCCGAAAGTATTGCAGCATTAATTTTGAAATAAATATATGGTAAAGTTGAGGATTAATGTTAAGGATTATGTTAGACGAACACGATTTCGTAAAATTTTCTCGATAGAAAAAAAATAAAGTAAAGCAAAGTTACCACCAAAATAAAAAATAAACCGCTGTTATTCATAAAATACTTTAAATAAGATCATGAAACTTTGCATACTAACTGAACTAACTATAAAGCAAAGCTTATGTTGTTTACTTTTTATAAAATACCATTATTTAAATGTAAAAAGAAATTACCTAAACAATCGGCCTCTTGAAGCGTGATTCTTGCCGTTCGGTCACTTCGCTTCGGCCTTTGAAGGGGGAGGTTGTGTCGCTTACGATCAGAATCATTACGCAACAGGACGACGTAAAATTAAAGTGGGAAATAACCGTAATAAAAATAAGAAGCGACTGGCTTGGCGTTAAGAAACAGGCATAAATATGACAAACCTAATGAAATAATTGTCTAACGACCTTTCTACTTACAGTATTAGTGATTACAAACATGTCGGTACATAGCATACGACGCGCGGGCAAGTGGGGACGAAATTAGAATTTGAGCTGACTTACTATGTCCCCTTAATTAGTAAAGTATCAGGCCACACACAGTCGTTTTCGGTTTGAGTCGTTGGTTTGAGCTACCTATCTATTTTACATACATCATAAGTAGGTTAGGGCTTAGGCCCTCAATGTTTTCACACATGCTCTATATATATTCTAAAAAAAGTTTGCTTATTATATAATAACAAATATAATATATAAAACTAACTTAATAATTATTTTGCCTAACCTACGTAACTAAATTTGGAAAAGAAGTACAGAAAAAAACCAACGAAATTGAATTTAAATAAGTTTTCAATTATGTCAATTTTTCAACTGTCAATCTCTAATCATGGACTCTGATGGTCTCTTATTCTAAAGCTTTGAATTAGGAATGGTATAAAGTAAACTGAAGTGCCAATGGCCAGCCATATAGGTAGAAAAACCGACAACCGATGGGGAAAAGGGATTCTCGAGTGGCAGCCTCATACCTGTTAGCGAAGTGTATAGATGGATTAACAATCTGGTAAGATATGAAGGAATTCGATGGATGCAGGTATTGTTTGGCTTTTCAGCAGCAGTGGCAGTGCAAAATGTAATTTAATGTTATATCATAATGTAACATTTATTAAAATGAAAAATCACGATAAAATAACAGAACATATTTATAAAGTTTTGTTATGAATATACCCCTTACGTGTATATAAATGTAATGGAATTTTGGTATTTCAAAGTTTTACTACCACACGTATAAATAATCAGAAATTTTGCAGACGTATTAGGAACTACTCTCACAGAATACCAGCGTGAAATAGTAGCTTAATGTTGTATATGGTGGTGTAGAGAGGGGTGTCTGATCGTAATAGGATAATATTTGACAAATTTCAGGTGGATGTGTTCACCCTTCATTACAACACAATAATTACAATTAATTTATGTTTTTACATATAGGTTATCGGTGGAACTTTGTGGTGAAAAAAAATAATCAATGCATTGTGATTGACGATAGGCCTGTACTGATTGAGAGAGTATTTACCAGTCTGATCAAAATATTTCAGGAAAACCAATTTCGTTTTATAAAATTAAATGCTTGCAATCATTTTAATGGCAATTGTTTATTATTCCTTCATGATGTACATATTCTGGAATTTCTATCTGTTCTATTATTTCTAGTTTATAGGTCGCCATCACGTAGGTCTTACCTCACTTTTTCTGTCTCTTTTTCTGACACACACTAAATTTTTTCTAGATAAATGTATTTTTTTACTTACTTTATGTGATAGAGCCACACTGCAACTACGTTATAGTTGTAGCACGAATGGGTCGGCTCGACCGGGGTAGGACCACGATCTCACAGAATACCAACGTAAAACGGCAGCTCCATGTTGATATGTTTCGTGTGACGAGTGTAGAGAACTTTTTACTGGAAACGAGGTATTTCATTTTAGTCCTCAAGCACTTGCATTTTGATTCTTAATCGATGATAAATGTAGATGTATATATGGACCGCAGCATCCACTTACCATCGGGTGGCCTATGTACTTGGTACTTGTTTGTCACCCTATATTATAAAAAAAGTATTAGTTCAGCGTATTTTACTTCTTTATTTAGCAACTTAACAATTATTTTAGTATGATTCGAATATGATTCTCTGTTTGGCGTTTGTGAGTAGTCTCGTCGATCCAGCTCTAGACAAACAGGATGTTTTTCCTTCACGTGTACTTGACAATATCTAGCCTTCTAAATAAGTAAGTTTTAGAAGAAAAATTAGTACAGTTTTTCGAAGTACTAGCCATTACACCTAAACAATTTTTCATTTCATTTGTCAGGGATCATTTGTCTGAGGGAATTTTTCCCACGCGTTGGTTGATAGCTTTTACGACCTTTTCTGACTCCTTCTGGCTTACAAAGATTCATTGTTTAAAATAAATAACAAAACAAAGCTTTATTTTCGAGGTCTGTATTGATTGCGGGATGGCTCACGAGTTTCGCCTTTCAGAAACCGAAAATTACTTTGTCTTCATCGCAGTGCAATAGAATGCGATTTCTTGGTATTTTTTCCCTAAAATTTTCAAAGACACTGTGCAAACAAATGGTGATGTACCATTTAGCTTTAACTGTCTTTTGCTCATCAAGAAATAGTGCAACAAAAATTATAATAATTTTGAATTGGGCTCATACCTAAATAACCTTGAATTTCAAATGGGTAAAGACAAGCCACATTTCCTCGATGATTGCAGTTGGGTGTCGACATTCACGAATTTCCAAAACTCTTTACCACAGCATTGAAACGCGTTTTCAAACTACTAGACTGGAAAGGATTGATGGATTGGCATGGATTGCCACATCTATGCCAGTTTATGAGTATATTCACCTGGGACAAATATTGTCCGACTAGGTTATTATATGTTAGTTAGGCTGGGCAGTTTTGGGAAATTACAACATAGCTCGCCACATATTCCTTACGCTTTTGAAACAAAAATGTACAACTAGTACGAGTTGCCAGTGATAACATGCGAAACGGAAAGTCACTCAGCATGGTGCAAAGAGGATTTGAAGTTTTTCGGAGTAACAGAATCTGTCTCAAACTTGATAAATGACGGCCTGGTGAGATATGCAGAAAGTATATGGCTCAAGTTTTCTTTACCATTCCAAGCGAGTACTTGATTACTATCGCATCATTAACTAAGTCCTGAATATGGTAATGTTTCTAGTATTTTTAATTGCGAAGACGGACGCATAAAAATTACATAAATATTTGTATTATGGTATTTATTTTAAAAATAATTATATTATATAACTAATTATTATTTAATTAATTTTACTATTTCATGAATAAATTTTTATTACTATTATTTTCCTCATTTACCTAATAAATTAAACATGCCAAAACGTTTTCAACTACGACTATATTCTAGAACATAGAAGTGAAGACTTAAACATAAATTAAGCAAAAGAGATTGTAAGAGCCTGTTACTGCCTCTAGGAATATCTATTATTAAAATTTCTGTATTATACAAAACTGTATTGACAGTTGCTAAGACAAAACTACAAAGCGTATTCTTATATATTTTCTAGAAAGTAAATATATAATAGCTTTATCTACTAGTGTATTTGTATTGCGAGCATGTTAAGGAAATATCTATGTGACGTTAGGCCAAGCAACAGTGATCCTTTGAAACTTAATATTAAATGAAAGACAAATCAGAAAGGTTAAATAAGCTCTCAGCGATCTGAAAATTTTTGTATATTTTCTTTTATAGAATGATTATGACAAATGAGCAAGCAAGAGCATTTCATTTTGTGTTTATAGTTTTATACCAATTATACGAAAAAAAAAACTAAATTACATTCAAGTGAGGCTGAAGCAAGTATAAGAGGCTCAGCTGAGCACAACTCCATTTCTTTTCTGAGAGGGTTTCGAAAAAAAATGTTTTTAAATTGAAAATATTTTAACCATTAAAATTCAAATATAAAACGTAAAACAAAGGATAGAACTTTATTTAAATAGCGTAAAAATATCTTCTCATGTAACGAAAACCCAACACTTTAAATTTTAGACGGTAAAGTTTGAGTCAGAATAAGGGAAAAGAGACGGTGAAAATCAAAATTAAAAGCATTAAGGCGTAAAGTTACTTGTGCAGATTATATTACTGTACCAAAAATGGCTGGACCCCGGTGTTCTATACTATAAAAGTTCCAATTGGAGGTGACAGAAAATAGGAACATTGCAATATGAAATAGGAAAACAGATATACTATTAAATTATTGAATATTAATAAAAATGTTGCTGGACTGTTTTTGATAATAACTAAATCAGTTTCTCTTTCTCATAAAATAACTTTGCACATTTTTCATATTTACTTTCTTTGCTTTATACTTAATTTAAAATCAGCTCAACAACTTCCCTGTCCGTCAAAAAACACAATAGTTAAACAATCGAAATGTTCATATATGACTCATGGGACAGTGAAATGGTTGAAGTACACACAACATGCTTCACAAGTGAAAACATGATGATGAATGAGTGATTTAAATTTGAAACTTTATAACCCCCGACGAACAAGAGGGGTGTTGTAAGTTCGACCGCTATGTGTGGGTGTCTGTTTGTGTGGCTGTAGCACTGTAGCTTTTAAAACCGATTTGTTTGATCTTTTTTATTTCGAAACAGGTTTTCTAGCCGCGGTTCTTAGATATGTTTTATCAAAATCGGTTCAGCTGTTTGAAGGTCATCAAAATTTTGTTTCGGGGAGTTTTTAAATTTTAAATTAAAGTTACTAAGCTGGTTATTTTAGTTATTGTTTTAACGAATAAATCACATGTCACAAACTTCAAATTTCGAAAGGTTAAAAGCAAAGCCCTAAATTATGATACCGTAGGCCAGTTTCGTTTTTTTGACCACTGAGCTCCCATTAAAGAAAAAACTTCAACACTTACGTTCTGGGCTGTAATAGCAATAGCGGCACAGAAAACTTACTTTAAACTTATTACTAAATAATCAATCATCACCCGCGCTAGCGGGAATATTGTTAAGACATTTTTATGGAAATTAGGCTTTTTGTCAGAATTTTCCTGCGAGATATCTGGTAATCCTATATCTACCTATATATAGATATTCTTTAACTACCACTTCACGGTTGGTTCTTGAAATAGTCAACGCGAAAATTAACCAAGAACTTATAATAGGTATTTTACATCAACAAACACCGTGACATCCGACCCTAGTGCATTCCATTTGCAGTCCCACGGGAACGCTTTCTCATACATTCGCGGCTCCACTAGCGCCGGCCACCACAGGGCAGCCCCTTCTCAAGATAAATCATCCCCGTTCTCCTTCTTGGGTAATGTGCACCAGAAACACGGACTCCTGCTCCACCTGCACAACGAACCTTACGAGTCCAATATACGGGGATCACGGGGACAGGAAAAAGAAACATTTGGAAGCACCAGCCTTCATGTTTGCAGTGGCGAGTTTGGTCTAAAGCTTAGCGCCTGGACCTTAAAACGTGTACGTTTAAATTAGGACTTTGTAAAATCGGAACTATTACAAATACTTTCTGAGATCTATCATCTAATACTGAGATGATAAAACGGTCGGTGGTATCAATTAATACTAATACTACTGAAACTATCATACCTACATACGCTACAATAGAATCACAAATCCCTTACAAATAGGCAAGCCGATAACAGCTACTCAAATCTGATGATTTTTACATGTCGATAGATACAAAAAGGTAACTTTCAAAGTGATTTGAGCTTAACGTCTTTTTACTTCTTCTTAAACTCTCTCAACACATTAATGAAGAGCTACAGAAGATAATTTTGCGTTAGTAACTAAATATAGGGATAGTTTTGCCTATTTCTTGTGCTAAATAGCAGTACTTGCCCTGATAGTTCTATTGCAACTTGCGTATTAAAATACCTGAAGTCAATCGCTTTCATCAGATAGAATTGCTTACAGTCAAAGGTCAAAAATATAAAAACAATCCGCTACATTATACATATTATTTATTTATTTAACTATATTTTATGTTCTAAACTATTATTAACTTCCTATGTAATATTGAAATGTACTAAAACCTCTTTTTTATTAAAAGGAAACGAAGTGAAATCCGCAAATTGATTTACAGTGCGCGAGTTCAAGCTTTAGGGGCGCATAAATTCCGTGAAATAAATTAGACCACTCAATGTAGGTAATAGCATTAGGCACATAAAAATTACCTCCTTTCTTTTACTTTTATACCATTTAATACCTTCGTCTATTAACTTACCCAGGGGGGCCTACGTCAAATCACTACACTCATTGCCTCTAAAGTTATTTAATCAGGTCAGTCCAACGAAAACATTTACCCTACATGTTAGCAATACATTGCGCTCAAACTATTTTGATGGGAGCGTAACCCAGACCAAGCCTCTTCATTATTTTCCCTTCAAAGTGATTAAGTAAATAGTCCCGCTTTTACTACAGGTACGCAGCTATTTTGTAATTATGGAGGTTTATTGCCTGGACAGAGTAGAGGAATGTTTTGGGCTGCTGAACATACTCGTAGCAATGACTCTAAGTAACCTCAAGTTAGCATTTCATGCGCTATAGTGCAATTGAGGATTTTTAAATTTTGTAAATTTTCGTCTGCGATAGTTATAGTTTAATGTATGAAATTCTTTGGTTTGTCATAATTTATAGAAATAGTGTTGACAAAATTATAATAACAAAAAAATTTTTCTACACATCCTTATATTAACCTTATTATAACAAATAACAATATACATAGATAAGCTTTAAATAAAACTTATTTTACGGATTTTTTGGGTTTAATTTTAAAAAAATTTATTCCCGACGTTTCGGGCACTTTACGGCACCCATGGTCATGACGGGAACTGAGGTGCTTGACGTCCTGATATCATAATTAACGAAGGCTAATTTCAACTTTTATTTATTCATTTTTGGTACGATCTCCGCAGAATGAGTTTACAGTATCTTGAAGTCTTGCAGTAGTATGCTTTGGTTTGGATTAAATTTTATTAATTATGGGACCCCGAGCAGATGGCAGCACCAAGCCATCTTTTCTATTGAAATTAGTTTTTTTTTAATTTCAATAGCTTCGTGAGTTATCATTGGTAGGAATCTATGTTCTTTTGCGAGGATTTGTAAAATTAAAAACATTCTAATTTTAATAAAGAAGATGGCTGTGTAATACTATCCCAAAGTTAATAAATTTAAATCCAAACCCAAGCATACTACTGCAATACCTCAATATACTGTAAGATCGTTCTGCTCTGACTCCGATTGGACCAATAATTAATCTATACATCTATGCTTATAAATAAAAGTGAAGTGTCTGTTTGTAATGTCAAAATAACATATTTTTACTAAATGCATATGAAAGTTTATACGATAATTATAACAAAAACACAATTTTTAAAATTTTTGTCTGTTTGTCTGTTTATTCCGGATAATCTCCGAAATGGCTGAATCGATTTTGACGGAACTTTCACTGGTAGATAGCTGATATTACAAGGAGTAGCTTAGTCTACTTTTATTTTTAAAAAGGAATAAGGGTTCCGTGAAACAAAATAAAACCCTTAATAACACGTGGGTGAAGTCGCGTGGAACAACTATTTATTGATAAAAGATGAAGTTAGCCTTCGTTAATATGACATCAGGAAGTCAAATACCTCAGTTCACCCCGTGATCATGGGTGCTGTATAGTGCCCGAAACGTCGGGAATAAAAAAAGTCGACAAAATCCATAAAATTAATTTTATTCCAGGTGGAGTGTTCGCGTAAATATTATAAGAAACCATGAAATAAACTTTGAATTTAGTTAAATTGTAACTTAAAGACGGACATACCGTGTAGTGGCGGTGTAAGAATGTGCACTACCTCATATCGTTCCATGGGTGTCGTCTAGAGGTAACGGAGGGAAACTGAAGCAGGGTATGGGCAGCAGCATCTTCCTGATAACAACTCAAAATCTTTACTCCTTTCTGTTATCTTAATTTCTTGGTCATGACCGACTGGATAGAGTTCTACGGCCAACCGAAAATTTTTATTATCGTATTAAATACTTTTGGAATTCCTTCATAGTAAAGGCTATCTGCTTATGGAATGATCTTACTCTGCAACATTCGTCGAGAGAAAACACTAGATAAGTTTAGGACTGACGTCAAAAATCACTACCTAACACTGCAGCACTGATCATCATTCGTGACATTTAATTTTTGTATCCTGTTTGTATTTATTGTATTATGTAAATTGTGTGTAACTATTTTTGCCTATTTCTTATTATGTATGTCTATCATATTTTTTATTGTATATATTAATTAGTGTATAACATATTTTGTTTTTACTTTATTGATGTATTAGTATGGAAGTTTGTTATAATATACACCACCTCCCACTGTCCAATAGCACAACTTTCTCCTAATATTAAGGTTGTCTGGAAGAGATAGCTTTTTTGCGATAACACCGCGTTATTGTACCTATATCTTAAGTATTACTTTCTTACTTCGTTTTTTTATCGTTTTGTATTGTACAATAAAGTATATATAATATTAATAATAAAATCATAAAAATCTGCGGTTATCAACCCGCCTGACAAGCGTGGTAACTATGGCAAAATCTTCAATCTACTAGGGAGGCCTACGTTAAGCAGTGGTATTTATTGGCTGTCATGAAACCTTAAGATGGAGATTTAAGAATAATTATTTAAAGGCATTATCCTACATAATATTATATTTAAGAGCCCTTAGCCAATTACGGGTTACAAATGAGTACTTTTATTCAACAACAAAGTTATGTACGTGGTAGAGCCACGCTGCAGCTATATTATGGCCCACCACGCTCTCACAGAATACTAGCGCAGCTTAATACTGCTGTGTTGCGTATGGTGAGTGTAGAGATCCGGAGGCCCTTTTTACTGGAATTTTTTTTTTTTTTTGCGCCCGAAGCAATTAAAGGGCTACCCTGTACGTAGGGAGGCGGAAAATGCATTACGCATACCACGATAGCCGGTCTATCGTGGTTATAGGGGACTCACTGTCCTACCGGGGACCCTAAGTGATACCCCCTAAAAACCGCCTTTGGGGACAGGCAACCGGCTGATTAAGCTCTATTGTGCCTTATCATGAGCGACCCTCTTTTGGGAAAAGAGGGGGGCAGGCGGCTAAGTGCCGCTGAGGGAGTGCCTACGAAGGCAAATTAATGTCTGATATTACAATAATTTTATTTAATTAGAGTTGGCCTGAGCCGCCAGGAGACAGTTCAGGTCGTTTGAAAGTTTATTAGGCGGGTCCGAGAGAGAGTTTCTCGGCCTGCGGACACGATAGCGAGAGGGGGGTGGGGCTGCATAAGAAGCTGCCTCACGAATTAAATGGTTTGGGTGCGACTCTGAGGCTTTGAAGAAGTTCTCAGAGAGTTTTTTAATAAATTGTTGAATTGTTGGGAGCTCTAAGTCCCGATGAAGGTCGGCATTACGAACGTACCACGGTGCGTTCGCAGCTCGACGACAGAATAGGTTCTGAACTATTTGGAGTTCATTTAAAATGTTAGGGTTTGCGTGGGCAAAGACGGGGCCCGCGTAGGACATGACTGGTCGTATACATACCTTGTAGAGAGTACGCTTGTTACGAAGGGACATTTTACTGTGTCGGCCCAACATACTGTTGAGCCTACTCAGATAAAATCGTGCGTGACGGGTTACTCTTTTGACGTGGGGCTTGAAAGTAAGCCCTGTGTCTAGAGTGACACCTAAATATTTGGCGGACGTATGCCAGGGGACAGGGGTCCCTAGCATACGTATTGGAGGAGTGTTTTTGAGACGGCGTCGTTTATAATCGAAGTGAACGGCGGAGCTCTTCTCCGGGTTCACATCGATGCGCCATTTTTTGAACCAAGCTCCTAGGTCATCAACTGACTTTTGGATCTTGTTCCGTATGAAGGGTAGTGAGACACCTTTGCAGTAGATGGCAGTGTCGTCTGCAAAGAGGGAGAGTTGAACACCTTTCGACGGGATGGGAATGTCGTTGGTGAACAGGATGTACAGCAGAGGAGCAAGTACTGAGCCCTGAGGGACACCAGCCTTGATAGTTCGCTGTGAAGAAAGCGTGCCTTCGTGTCTAAAACGAAAGGTACGATGTTTTAAATAGGAGGCCACGAGACGAACTAGACGATCGGGGAGACCTATTTTATAGAGCTTGTAGATGAGGCCTGTGTGCCAGACTCTATCGAAAGCTTTGGCTATATCGAAGAAGACCGCGATGGTTTTATGACGTCGAGGGTAGAAACCGCTGAGGATATATTCCACAATGCGGTGAACTTGTTGGGGACATGAGTGTTTGGCTCGGAAGCCGAATTGGTGGGGGATGATGAGAGGGTCGCCGTCTGTGGGAAACAGAAAGCGCCTCATACGCGTTTGAATGACTCTTTCGAAGAGCTTGCCCATTGCCTTGAGGAGGCTAATGGGGCGATGGCTGGAGGGGGAGGTTGAGAGGCTTGCCTGGCTTGGGAATTCCAATCACAGTTGCCTCTTTCCACGTAGTGGGAAAATAACTAAGGTTGAAGCAGGCGTTGAAGATAATAGATAAAAAAGGTTAACACCTGCTCGGGAAAGTGTTTAAGGGCTTGGTTGGAGATGCCATCCGCGCCCGGAGCCTTTTTGGGCTTAAGTCCTTTGATGAGAGATGAAATCTCATCATTGGACACAGAGATAGGTTTGGAGGCCGTGGGGGGTGTGTTCCGGCGGCGGACCTCATCCTCCACTGCCTGGACGTGTGAGGGGTCGACAGGTTGAGAACTAGGGGAGCATTGAGCGGCAATGCTATCCGCAAAGCACTCAGCCTTTTCCTCGTCCTCGAAGGCAACCGTGCCGTCGGGACGGGAGAGAGGGGGAGTGTGGGTGATAGCGTCTATGCGGAGGGCTCTAGCCATCTGATAGTACGCTGTGTGAGATGGAGAGATATTCTCCATGAGCTTACTCTTTTCGAGATCTTGAAATTCAGAGAGGCGGAAGCGGAGTTTTCGTTGAAGACGATTGGCCGCGCGCCTATATTCGGGGGTGGGATATTTTGCTGCTCTCCGGAAAGCAGTTTTTTTGGCTTTTATTAGGTTGCTAATATGTAGGGGGAGCCCACTATTGTTAGCAACCGGGACGACCCTTTCGTTCTCCTTAAGGGAGGATTTAATAAGGGTGGAGAGTGAATCGACCGCGGTGTCGACTTTTTCGGGACTGTCTAAGTCCGTCGGCATGGAGATGGTAGAATCCTGTGAGTCCAGGGCTTTAGCTAGGGACTCCTTGAATCCCTTCCAGTTAGTGAAGGTTTTCGTGTGTGTTGGGGGAGGTGGCTGATGGCCAAGAATGAGGGAGACCGGTCGGTGATCTGATCCTAGATCGTCTAGTGTCTCGATTGCTCTGAGGTTGAGAGAAACTCCTTGGAGTAACGCAAAATCTAACACATCAGGTGAGTGATCGGTGTTATCGGGAAAGTGAGTAACACCGAGAGGACTATGGACGGTGATATCAAGAGACTGCGTGATATCGAGCAGTATCTTGCCACTAGGGGACGTAGTGCGGCATGTCCATTCAGTATGCTTTGAGTTAAAATCTCCAAACATAATGACTGAATTGCCCAAGGATAAAATGGCCTCAAAATCTTTTTTGAGGGGATAGGTTCCTGAAGGGATGTAACAGGAGGCTATGAGGATGGACTGATGTCCAGTCATAGCTAGCCTGCATACCGTGGCTTCCATGTTGGTAAGCTGCGGAGTAGAAATGGGCGAGCAGTGAAGTATCTTCTTGTAATAGATGGCCGTTCCGCCGCCTCGGCGGTCTGGTCTGTCATTACGAAGAAGAGAGAAGTTTTTAATAGAAAGGCCTCTAGTGTCCTTAGCTTTGAGATTAGTTTCCTGTAGGAGGAGGAAATCGACTTCACGATTTCGAAGAAAGAGCTTAAGCTCTGGGAGGTTATTTCGCAAGCCGCGAATATTAAATGATACAAGCGATAAACCCTTAGGTTTGATACGACCATGGGATCTTGGTAGGTTAGTTTGCTCAGGCATTGGAGTTAAGTTAATTATGTTAACTTAACTTACAACGCTAGCAGAAGATCGTTATGTTCGGCAAGAGCGAGGAGACGCTCTTGGGGGGACTTCGCCGCGCGCAGTTTGCGCGCTATAACTGTAATCTCTCTAACATCTATATTCCTAATCGCGGAGTATAGCGTGTTGTAGTCGTCTGTTGTGGGCTCTGCCTCGTGTGCGTACGAGGTTGTCCGCGGAGGGTCTGCCTTTTTGGGCCCCCAGGGAAAGACTGGAGGCTGCATTGGCTTTGAGAAGCCCGGAGGGGGGCCGAATTATGCCCTGAGGGGGGCCTAGGGGGACCCTGAGGGGGCCTAGGGGGCCCTGAGGGGGCCTAGGGGGACCCTGAGAGGGTCGAGAGAAGCCCTGGATAGGCTGAGAGGGCCCCTGACGGGGCCGTTGTTGGAGGGCCGGGAATGAGCGGTCATTCACCGGAGGTGGGGCTTTCCTACTGGGGCGTGGTTGAGGTGCGCGTGGGCAACCCTTGTAGTTCGCCGGGTGGCCTGTCTGGTTGCACAGGACACAGGCGGGCGGGGATTCGGCGTCTTTGGGCCGGGGACACTCTTTAGTGTTGTGTGGCTCCAGGCACTTCACGCACCTGGGTGGGGCGGAGCAGTTGGCCGCCGCGTGACCATAAAGTTGGCAGCGGTGGCACTGCGCCGTGAAACCGGGCCTATGTGGGGGCTCTACCTTCACCCTTGACAGGCCGCACACTGTGCGCACCTGCCGGAAGATGGCTTTAGCCTCCGGCACGTTGGACAAGATTACTAGGGCAAGGTTGTATCTCTTGCCCGTACGGTTGTGCATTTTGTGCACTGCTTCCACTGGGAAACCTTGGGACTTAAGGTCCTCGAGGATTTCCTCGTTGGAGAACTCAAAGGGGACGCCTCGGATGACGGCCCTGACTTTACGCTCTTCAGGGAGAGCGTAAGTGTGGTATGAGATGCGCTCGGCTGTGAATAGCCGGGTGATTGCGCGGAAGTCCTCGATCGAGGTAGGGATTATTTTGATTGCCTCCCCGAGGTTGACTGCATGATCGTATTTGATACCTGCGTCGTAGCAGGTCTTAGACAGTTGGGTGAACTTTGCCTTGTCTCTTAGGAAGACAGGGGGCGGGACTTGCTTCTTCGCCAGCACTGGAGCACAACGAGAGGCTGGTTTAGATGGAGTGGGGATGTCTAGTGACATCAGTGGGACGGGTGCAGCGTCAAGGGCTGCGGAGGTTGAAGGAGCGGCAGGGGCCGCTGAAGTAGGGGGGTGCGTTTCAACGCGGCGCGCTTTCCGTTGCGCTTGGAGGTGACGGTGGTGAAGTTTGACTCACCGGTTCCGTCGGAGTCAGAGGACTCCGATGAACCGGAGCCGGAGGTAGTGGCGCGCCTCTTCCGGGAGGACGGCGCCGAGGACTCGGAGTATGCGTACTCCATTTCTAGGGGGGGCAGATTCGAGTGGGGCAAAAGAGTTCCTCGTTTCGAGGTAAGATGCGATTACCGGCGGCGGATGGTGTGCCTGAGGGGCAGGGAGGGAAGCCTGGGCGGCGATGGTGGCGATGGCGGCGAGGACCGTCTCATTGCCATTTAAACCGAATTGGTTAATGAGGGCGGCGAGGGACTCAGTGAAACTGGGTGTGGCCATTTTGGGTCAGTAAGCAAGCTGAGCTATGTATAAATAAAGATGAGGGCGGGTCCCTGCTCTCGGTAGAACAGGGACTAGATCGCGGGACGTACTACGACACACTATGCACGTAATAGTAACAGTAACAAGAAAAACACAAGAAAATAGAGAGACAGTAAAAAAAAAAAAATTGAAAAATGATAATGAAAATGAAATGACAAGTGAAAATGAAAAATGAAATGAAAAGCGGAAGTCAGTCAGACCTCCCTGCCCGAAGACAGGGGGGCAAGAGCTGTAGCAAAAAAGTGACTCACCGGCAGCCTCGACGCTGTTCCGCGTGAGCAGGACAGCGGAGGCGCGTGAGAGCGCGACAGCACTACCGTACTGTACGGGAGCGCGGACCACCAGGAGGCGACCGTCCGAGAGCGGTGCCGCCGGCGGACTGAGCACTGCGTCGGCGCTGTACAGCGCGAGCGGGACAGCGGGGGCGCGAGAGCGGGGAGCACTACCGTACAGGAACGAAAGCGCGGACTACCTGGATGCAACCGCTCGGAAGCGATGCCACAGGCGGAATGTGATGTTGTGGTTTTACTGGAAACGAGGCATTCCATCTTAGTGCTCAGTGGTGACAACGCATCTGCGTGTTGTTTCTTAATCGAGGATAAATGTAGACGTCTATGAGCCATAGCATCCACATACCATCAGGTTGACTGTGTGTTTGCTTGTCACCCTTATTCTATAAAAAAGAGTTGCATTAAGGGCCCGAAGAATTGGGAAGTAGAAGATTAAAGAAGTTCGCTCATGTGCGTGGACTCTTTTTGGTTTATATAATAAACAGAAATGCATACACTTCTGTTTGCAGGCAGAAATAGTTAAGAGGGTTGTTTTCCCAAACGGACTTTTAGATAAAGTCCTACAATTTGGTAACAATATACATACCAAAATCTACATATTTTTATATACATTAGGTATGTCTCTGCGGCAGTTATTTGGTTATATCGTATTCTCAACGATGCTCTCTGCGTCTTGGTTGGATTTATAACTGAGTAATTTTACTAAAATCGGATCTGTTTGATGATGGAACTGCTGAATGTCTCACCTCCTTAATGCTTTTGGCTTTTACAAGTCCACAGCTGAAGATAGGTTTTCCCCAAAAACTGCCGCATAATACAGTCGTGAACTACCTTTACCGACCTACTGTCTTTACGTCAAGACACAAGGGCAGTATAATTGACCTTTCCGATACGGGTCTGCAAGTTGATAGCCTTTTTGCTTTAACAATTGTTAGTTCTTTAGCTCATTTAGTCTATGACTGCTCTCCATTATTCGCTGAGCGACTTTCATTCGCTTTATACAACTAGCAGTTAAAGACGACAACTCGCCTCCATAGGTCGTATTTAAGAACACGAACAAGTTACTCATTTTTTATTTATATTTTAAAGAAGTTTATGTAATTTTTCAGATTAGATTTCAACGTTGAATGATTGATTGACCACTTAGTTGAACTAGGATTTACTGGATTATTTGTTTAATTTACCTTCAATACATTGATATTGTGACGGCCCAATATTATTATTAATAATTAAATTCAATATAAAGGGGCGTCAAAAATAGTCTTAAAAGATATATATTAAGCAATTAAATTAAATTAATAAACATAAAGTTAATATATTTCAGACATTATCCCAATAACATAGTAAATTAAAGGCAAAATTATTGTTATTCGTAATAAATGAATTTATTTAAAAACTTGAAAAAAATATTTAAAATAAGATAAATAATAGAAATACAAGTCAAAAAATATTATAAAATTAAGTTAAATAACGTTTATAAGATAATTAGAAAATTTGTTAAAAATTGTTTAAGTCATGGGAGGTGTTCATGTATAAAAGAAAATTTTCCTCTAAGTTGTGGAAGGAGTTCACGTATAAAAGAAATTTCCTAAGTTGTGGAAGGAGTTCACGTATAAAGGAAAATTTTCTTAAGTTATTGAAGGTGTTCATGTATAGATGTCTTGTATGGAGGAGCTGCCGGAGATACATTCCTGCAGTTGTACATATATATGGGGTGGTCGGGAGCCCGACTGCCTGAAGTACTGTAGCAAAATGACTAGTCCTTATTAGGGACTTGAAAAGGAATATTATGGTGGCGTGTGTGCTGCTTCACGAGCAATTGGTCCGAGGTAAACTTGGACTCGCTAACCGATGTGTCCTAGACATATCATCTTAGTGCCGGTGGTAAGCGGGTTTGTTGTAGCAATACGGCTTTCCCGTGGACATCGCACACCCATACCGTTTGTGGGCGGCGTAGTAGCGCATAGCGATGCGTCGTCTATATTTCGGATTGGGATGATGAGTGTGTTTGGTAGCACTTTTAAGTGTAACAGGCATACTCAACTTCATGTCTTAGTGCATTAGCGCTATGATACGTGGAGTTTTGTTCATTGGCGTCTTAGTAGCGTGCTACTATGATACGTTGGTGATATTTTTTTTATATAACAACAATAAAAACTTTGTTGCCAAAATCGATAGGAGTCATGTGGGTGTGTTGTGAGGGGGCGCCACCCGTATGATAGTTGCATTGATGCTTTCTGCTAGTTGCGGTATTGCGTCTTGTGATGGATCTGCGGGTGTGCTGCGCCTGATTCGACGCATTCTTGTGGTTCTGGTCGATGGAGGTATACAATTAACATCTTAGTGCCGGTGGTAAGCGGGTTTGTTGTAGCAATACGGCTTTCCCGTGGACATCGCACACCCATACCGTTTGTGGGCGACGTCGTTGCGCATAGCGATGTGTCGTCTATCTTTCGGATTGGGATGATGAGTGTGTTTGGTAGCACTTTTAAGTGTAGCAGGCATACTCAACTTCATGTCTTAGTGCATTAACGCTATGATACGTGGAGTTTTGTTCATTGGCGTCTTAGTAGCGTGCTACTATGATACGTTGGTGATATTTTTTATATAACAACAATAAAAACTTTGTTGCCAAAATCGATAGGAGTCATGTGGGTGTGTTGTGGGGGGGGTTTCTTAAAGAACAAGACCACCGCGCTTCTTTATTAATCCTGGTCACATATATATATATATATATATATATATATATATATGTTATTGAAAAGGGGATATATTTAATATTATAAAATTTTTATATAGAGGGGGGGAGAGTGTTACAATATGTAAATATTATTTACACAGTTTACATACAAAACTGTGGCAACTGAGTGCATAAGCGCTCGAGAGTTTTATGATAGGCAAGAAAACCGAATTCGTGTCTCACCAGTAGTTTGCGAAGTTTGTTAATACCTACTAAATATGTACTAGACCAAAGCGGCGGTTAATTGATTTATGACCCTCTCAGAAAAGAGAGAAGGCCTGTGCCTAGCACTATTATGGACTGTATTTTTTAATTAATTGCTGATATAGTTTTATTTATATAGCTTTTAAGTTATACTTAGCTTACTTTACTCCAATCTCCAGCAATAATAGTTTAAGATGAGCTTGCGAGGGGTCGAAGGCTATTCGACCCCCTCGCCGTATTAGATCGGTATTTTTGGCGCCGTAATTTCGCGCCATGCTACGATTTGCAAGAATTATGTATTTGAATTGATCTTACATTTTCAGTAATACGAAGAAAGTGTTTCAATAAAAAATTAAGCACTTTCTTCATATTACTGAAAAATCATTTAAATGCGCTAAATAAATTTTTATATAATTTTATTATTTAAAATAACGATACAGCACAAATTATTACTTATAATAAAAATACTCATATGAGTTAAGGAAACATGGTTAATTTAGGTATACTTAGTTACTAATTGGACGAGTTTGTCACGGTGACATTCTTGTTTATATTACTCCATTAGACTCTATTACTATATTTACTCTATGCGGTGCGGTTACACGTCAAGAATCCGAAGCATCACGTACGTAATCTTAAATTTTAATGAAATTAGATCTATTTATAACTTTGTCGCATCTAGAAGATACAATTTATAACAAAATTTAAAATAAGCTGATGAATGTATTTCACGATGATGAGGTGTAAGATGTTCCAATAATTGTGTGTGTCCACAACTTTGTAGCTAGATAACGAAAACTACCACGAGGCAGCAGTGACGTATCTTTAGACGGTTAAAAGCTTATTCGAACGCTAAAAGAATTAAGAGCTACGAGTATATGTATAATGTATATTATGTTATTTAAATTCGAGCACGTAAGCTTTTTTTATAAGTAAGTATTTCGGTTTATTTTTGGAGTAAAGAGGCTAGCATAATTTAAGTATTGATAATATGTTAAACCATTTACTTTTGTCTAAATATACAATTCAAATTCTAAAAGAACGCTTGAGCAAGGCTGACCATCGAAAATACCGGTACATACCTACATTCGAAAATACTGACCCTAAATCCCATAGTGTTGTATATATTTGTAAAAAGTATGTAAACTATAAAAATGTTATTAAAGAATTATTATTATAAATTCCATAGTCGATTTGACAAATCTGCGCACACCAACTAGCTTGCATCGCACTAAGTTTAATATATTTTATTTTAGGTACCTAGTTTAATGTGACCTTGAATGCTGTAACGTACCCGAAACTTCGGGTTCTAAGAAAAAAATAAGTACAAATTAATTTCATATAATATAGTAGTCTAAAAGAATTTTTATATGATTGCATATATGTTGAATATACATATACATACGAACAGTAAATTTAAATAATAGATGAAATAGATAGTATTGTTATAAGAGCTTTCAACTGTCTTTTATATCTCACGTAGTGCTCTAACCGCACTAGGTAAAGCTTAATTTGTCTTATTGTCATTCCAAAGTAAAAAGAGACGATCCCACGAGATTCATGATAAACTGTTAGGTATAATGATAAGTTTCGACCGATTATAGACGATGTTATTGAGGAATATTTCGAAGACTGTGTCATTCGAATGACTAGTGGAAGATATAAATTGTGTACTAACGTGGCAATGTTTTTACATGATCTTATGGATACACGTTACGTGACATTATCGAATAAGGATGGATAAAAATTCATCTATTAATATCATAAATAAGGATACAATGTATTTTTATTTATCTTCATTCGATAGCGTCTTGTATCAATAAGATTAGGTAAGCTTTTCCGCATAAAACAGTGATAAGACTTGAGGCTTGAGGGTTACCATAACATCCGAAAATTAATCGATTCTACAATTACTTCAAAGTTTTTGCAATTTTTCTAACAATTAAAAGTTGTTGTTCACAAAAATATCGATTAGTGTTTTAAACACTAAATATAGCTGTCAAGGCAAAACCTAGTGGTGATTTAAAATCCAGATAATATATTCTGAAGTCTTTTGTACGTGGTACAGCTACGCCGCAGCTATATTATGGTTGTAGCACGAATGGGTCGGCTCGACCGGGTCAGGACCACGCTCTCACAGAGTACAAGCGTAAAATACCAGCTTAATGCTGCTGTGTTTCGTATCGTGAGTGTAGAGAACTGGAGACCCTGTTTACTGGATACGATATCTTGTCCTCGGTCTCAGTCCTCGGAGGTGACTACGCATCTGCATTTTGGTTCTTACTTCGCGATAAATGTAAGTTGTGGACTGTATGCTGGTTTATCACCTTTATTCTATAAAAGTCGGTGTTAAATCGTAGTGTATAGAAAAATCCTGTATAATTTCACCATGTCCGTTCGTCCGTCCGCAGTTTTACTCAGAGACCCTAGGTTTTTTTATAGTATAGGGTGATAAACGAGCACACACTCCACCTGATGGTAAGTGAATGCTGTGGCTTGCAAAGATCTACATTTATTCTCAATTAAAAAGCAAACTGCCTGGGTCCAGTCTACTCGGATGTCGACTCAGGCTCCAAGGTGGATACCGAGACGCGTGCCCTGTCCAAGCCCGAAGATGAATGCTTCACCCTTGTTCACGGCAAAAAGTCAGCCCCCATGGCGCATGCTAGACCCCCCAAGCCCGTGGCTAAGCTCGCAGCGAAAGGGTCCCCAGATATGAACGAATGAACCCAATGTCGATAACATCCATCGAAACAGTCTTAGAGCTTAACTCCATAGACCATTCCTATGCAGATTTGCAGCTCGCAGGTGACGTCTTCCAGACAGAAAGGTAAAAGGTAGACAGATAATTAAAAAAAATTTAAGGTGTGAATACAAGATAAACTACTTTTAGTGTAAATAAATGGACAAAATATAATATAAAAACAATAAAACAGTGTTAGTTGTGTATTATTATGAACAATTTATACGTAAGGAACTGTGAGATTAGTGGTAAGTATTAAAAACATTTATTAACAATTAACGATTTAAGTGTGTTGAACAATACACGAGTTAACTTACCTAGTGATTTATAAAGTATTTAGTGAGAGAAATAAGCAACGGTTGTGATATACTGTTTCGCTCGGCGCTTGAAATTTGAACTATTTTTATTTTTATACCTACGAATACCTAACTTTCGGTTAATTATTATTGCGTTGTTACAAAATTTAAGGATATTCATATTTAAGGAGTAACATTAAAAAAAATTTAACGAAAATGGATTCAACAGAAAAACTAATCAACATTCAATGTGATAGTTACGAGAATATACGAAGGGCTTATGCAAATTTTAAAAAGGCGGAAAGGAAAGAATAACGCTAGGCTATTTAACGTCTTGATTGGATTCCTTAGAAGTTTATTGGAAAGATTTTAAGTATTTGCATCAAAACATCATACAAGAAAAATCGAAGGAAGAAAAAAAAGTCCTGTTATTATTTCGATTACGAAGTTTATACTCATTTTGAGGAATTATATTATACATATAAAGGAGAATTACGAAATGCTTTACAAAAATTGCAACCAAATATGAATACTGAAAATAAATCACAACAATTGGAACAAAGGGTATGTCAAAAACCGAATGATACCAAGTTGCCGAGAATCACAATACCTATCTTTAGTGGCGATTACACCGAATGGCAATCGTTCAAAGATTTGTTCTTAGTTGCATTATCTAAGGAGCAATTTAAAAGGAGATAACGAAGTATTATTACGACAATTTGCTATTACGGGAGAGAATTATGCAGAAGCTCGGTCCGTACTAAAAAGGCGTTATGATAACAAAAGATACATAGCAAATTGTATTTAAAAAAATTAATCAAAAAACCTTACCTCATGAGTCAGCAAACGTATTAAAGTAGCTTTTGGACACATCTGTGGAGTGTATTAATGCGTTAAAAAATCTCGGTTTGCCAACTTCACATTGGGATGCAATCGTAAATTTTGTAATCGTATCCAAACTGGACACCGTTACACATAAGAAGTAGGAGGAGTCTATTGGTAAGAATAATATAGAAGACTTACCTTCCTTCGAGCAGTTAAAAGGGTTCCTGGAAACTAAATTTAGAACTCTTGAGATGTTGGAACCTGCATAGAAAATTACTAAAACTATTAACCCAAGGTCCTTTCATGCTGCTGATGGTGTAAATGTGCCGTGCAGCTACTGTAAAGAGAAGCATTATATATTTAACTGTAAAAAAATTGTGAAGCAACCTACACAAAAAAGATATAGATTTGTACAGAGTAACAATTTATGTTTTAATTGTCTTATGCTTAATCACACAGTACTTAAATGTAAAAACACAATATCATGCAAAATTTGCAAAAAACGTCATCACTCCTTATTACATAATGATAGAAAGCATTTGACGACGAATGAAAAATTGACAACAGAAGGAACTACTCCAAAGCAGCAAGATGAGACTGAGATAAAGGTGACAGCGCATATGTCTAAGGAACAACCTGGTCAAAGGATTTTACTGGCAACAGCATTGGTAGACATCACATCGAGGACAGGACAAACACATGTCTTCCGTGCACTTATTGATAAGGGATCAGAGCTTCGTTCGTGACCTCACGAGTTGTTGACTTATTGGGTTTAAGAAGAACTAACATTAACGGCGTGGTCTCTGATGTAGGAGGGGAAGGTAGAATATGTATCAATCACATGGCAGAATTGGTAGTTAAGTCAAAATGTATATCAAATTTTTCTGTAAAAGTAAAAGCATATGTATTTAAATCATTGACTCGTAGTTTACCTGCTAAAGAAGTAAAAATTTGTGGTTGGCCTCAGCTTAATGGTATGAAATTAGCTGATCCCCATTTTCACACGCCGAGTAGAATAGATATTCTTCTCGGTGCTGATGTTTTTTCTAAAATAATTGGCTCAGGTTTGATAAGGGGTCCGGATGACTTGCCCAATACACAAGCCTGGGGTGGATTTTATCAGGAAGCGTTAGCAAGTCAGTAAATGGTTTACCACAAATAACAAGCCTACATGTCACACGTTTGGATGATGAAACTAATAATCTACTGAGAAAGTTCTGGGAGATAGATGTTGAGCATTATAGAAGCAAGAAAATATTAACTAAAGAGGAAACTAAATGCAAAGAAATATACAAAAATACAACAACAAGAGATGAAACAGGAAGATATGTAGTACAGTTACCGTTAAAACAAAGTTATGAAGATACAGTAAGGATGTGTGGAGACACGAAGAAGCCGGCCGTCACTCGACTGGAGTCTCTAGAAAAAAAGATTTAGAAAAAATGAAAGGTTGAAAATTGCATATAAGGAAGTAATACACGAATACTTACGGTTGGGACACATGATGCGAGTTGAAGATGAAAGTGATGAAAGTGCAGTTTACCTGGCTCATCATCTGGTTATCAGAGAAAACAAAGACACTATAAAAATCAGAGTAGTCTTTGATGCCTCTGCACTGGGTACCGGTGGTTACTCATTAAATGACTGTATGATGATAGGACCCGTTTTACAACTAGATCTTCGTAGTATAATCGTCGGGTGAAGAACACATAAAATTTGCGAGATCGGTGACATAATTAAAATGTACAGGCAAGTGAGGGTGACAGAAGACCACGCAAACTTACAACGTATAGTGTGGCGAGACGAAGAAAACGAAGAAGTTAAAAGCTATAAACTAATGACAGTTACCTTTGGCACGGCTGCCGCACCTTACCTTGCCGTAAGAACATTATGTCAGCTAGCTAAGGAAGAAGCGGAAGAATACCCTGACAGTTCATCTGTAATAAAAAATTCTTTTTAAATTGATGATTTAATGTCTGGTAATGAAAACATAGAAAAAACGAAAAGAATGTGCGTAGAAATTAAAAGAATACTTAGAAAAGGGGGATTCGAAATGCAAAAATGGTCCAGTAATTGTGAAGAAGTATTAGATTTTTTACAAGAGAAGGAATGTACTATGAAAGAAAAATTAGATATAAAACCAGACAAAGTTATAAAAATTTTAGTTTTGACATGAGATAGAAAAGATGATAAATTTAAAATTACTGTAAACCTACCTGAAATAAAGGGTCCTATAACAAAAAGATCAGTCCTCTCCGATGTAGCTCGCCTATTTGACCCGTTTGGTTGGTTGTCTACAGTAGTTACAACAGCAAAATATTAATTCAAAAATTATGGATCTGTAACTTAGGTTGGGATGATGAATTACCGTCGCATTTGATTGAAGACTGGTTGAGATATAGGAAAGAGCTGATTCATTTACAACACATTTCTTTACCACGATGGTTTAATACAACGTCGCAAAACTTGGAAGACATGGAAATACATGGTTTTGCGGATACATCAGAAAATGCATACGCTGCAGTTGTTTATCTCAAAGTAATTAACAACGCGTCAATACATGTGATGATAATTGCATCGAGGACTAAGGTTGCACCTTTGAAGCAAATATCTGTTCCTAAATTGGAATTATGTGCTGCAGCTTTACTAGCAGAACTCGTGAGTGATGTTGTAAATCTATTGTCCAACCCTAAAGAAAAAAATTTTGCTTGGTCCGACTCAATGGTAGTTTTATCGTGGTTACAATCGTAACCAAGCTGGTGGCGAACATTCGTAGCAAATAGGGTGTCTGAGATAACATGAGTATTAGACAACAAATACTGGAACTATGTCCAATCTTCTGACAACACGGCTGATCTAGCTACAAGATGAATTAAAGCGTATGATTTGGCTAATCAAGATATTTAGTGGTTTGGCCCCGACTGGCTTAAACAAATACCAATAGAAAAGAACACATTGGAAATTCCTCAAACAGAATTGGAAATTAAGAATACATTTCATAGTTATTTCGAAGGAGAACCGATTCGGCAAAGATTTTCATCGTTGTCAAAATGAAAAGAGTTTTAGCATACTTCAGAAGGTTATTGCCAAAGAAACAGAATAGGGAAAATTATTTAACAGTGGATGAAATGGATTTAATTGATACAAGATGCATTAAATTTTATTAAGGAAAAATTTATAGACAAGAGATAGAGTGCCAGAAGAGTGCGAAGTGGAAGCTTATTGGCCAATTTGACGCCCTACTTAGATGAGCATGGCTTGTTGAGGGTTGCAAGTCGTTTGAGTAATGCAGAGTATTTATCAACGAATACTAAGCACCCAATTATTATCCCAGCAAAGCAAAATATTACCAGACTTATAATAAACGACGGTCATGCAAAAACCTTACACGGGGACGTTCTACAAACGATGGCCTTTATAAGACGAAAGTTTTGGGTTATCAACCTAAAGTCAGCTGTAAGAGGATTTATCCGTAACTGTACAACATGCATAAGAGACTAAGCTAAAACGAAAAAACATCTCATGGGACAATTACCTTCGCCGAGGGTTACCCCATCTCGTGCATTCTCTTCTAGCAGTGGTGTGGATTATGCGGGCCCTATACAAGTAAGGACATCAAAGGGTCGAGGTCATAAGTCTTCAAAAGGCTACATTTGTCTTTTCGTGTGTATGTCGACTAAGGCAATACATTTGGAATGTGTCACCGACCTTACTTCGCAAGCATTTATTGCAGCCTTTCAAAGATTTGTTGCTAGACGAGGTCATTGTTCACATTTGTGGAGTGACAATGGCACTAATTTTGTAGGCGTTGCTAGAGAACTGAAACATATGTTTGAAATTGGTAAGAACAACAATTATAGAAACAAACAAAGGAAATAGCTGAACTTTTAGCCAACGACGGCACCACGTGGCACTTTATACCACCAAAGGCTCCAAATTTCGGTGGTTTATGGGAGGCCGATGTGAAATCCGCTAAACAACATCTATCTAGAATAAGTGGTGCAACTAGGTTGACTTACGAGGAGATGACGACATTACTGGCTCAAATTGAAGCATGCCTCAATTCGCGACCTCTATGTCAAATGGACGATACGCTTGAAACCCTTGACCCATTAACACAGGACATTTTCTGATCGGTGAGCCACTAATTGGACTTCCTGAAAACGATTATGTCATTAAAAACGTTAATCTGTTGACGCGATGGCAGTTCATTCAAAACAGAATTCAAGATTTTTGGAAAAGATGGCAAGCAGATTATTTATAAACCTTACAACAAAGATATAAGTGGCAAAGGGTTGTACAATCCCCATCCATTGGGGATATAGTCATAATAAAGAAAGAAGATCTGCCTCCATGTAAGTGGCTTTTAGGAAAAATAATCACCTTACACCCAGGTTCAGACACGTTGGTTCGTGTTGTTTCTGTAAGGTGCAAGGAAAATGTTGTGATGAAGCGACCCCTTTCAAAACTAATTTTACTTCCTATCAAACCTGAGAACTAAAAATGGTGATCAACTAATTCAGATATTTTATATTTACTCATATTTACATGTAAAATTTAACCTTTGTTTATATACACACGATAAGCTATATGCTATATATCATTATGTGAATTAAGTGGAGTTACTACAGTAACTAATAATTGTTATTTACACATTAGAATTTGTTAAAAAAATACATTTGTTTATAGTTTGTTAAGCATAGTCCTAAATAACTGATTAAAAAATATTATAGAGTCCACTAGAGATATGTAACATTAGCTACGTATAGTTGTGAACTAATTGTGTAAAAAAATAGTTATTTAAGAACTTTAAATTTAGTTCATTACTTTATGTCTATTCAATAATTCATGTAAGTAAGGTTATGTTTTTTAACTGTGTATACTATTATGAATTGTAAAAAAAAACACGTTTATGTATACTGCTTAGGTGGTTGAATAATTTTGTAATGCTTATAAGTTATTTTCATGTTTATGAACTAAGATTGTTTTTTATGTATACATAATGTATTTAAAAACAGTTGTTTTTGGCGGCCGGTATGTCAAGGTCGCAAGGTGACATTAACTGCATAGTGTGCATTTCGTGAATTTTAGTCTCAAGTAAACGGTCATAACATAAACACGTAGTTTCTTTTCCGAGTCACTTGCTATACGAATATAGACCCTAACACTCTTAACACCGAGTGATATTCGATAACTGACCAGAGTGAAGAATGCGGCCCTAAGATAATACGATCACTACTGTACAATAGATAATAATTTTAAACTGTTTTATCTCGTTTGTAGGTTACAAACGAGATAAAAAAGTGCATTACCAAATTAAAAAAGGATAAGTGGGATAACCTGCTGGTGGATATTGAGCCATCTCAAGCTGTCTTCTGGCAGCTGACCCGAGTTCTGAAAGCATATCAATCCTCACCCATTCCGCCTCTCATTAGGCCAGGAAAACCAGTTCTCGCCTTTGACGACTCTGAAAAAGCCGAAAGCTTCGCGGATAGTTTAGAGAGCCTTCCTTCTAATGCACCCATAGATTCAACTCACCTCGCAGAAGTGAAGGTCGAGCGTAGGTCTGCGTTACAACCCACGGACGACCCCTTAGAGCCTGTGACTTTTAATGAAGTGACGGAAGTAATCAAGTTCTACGCAAAAGTAGTTTTCGCGCACGCTGCCAACCACCATTTATACGACCTCCAAGTCGTCTAAATTAGATTCTTCTGCATAGCCACCGGAGCACGGAAGTACCAGCAAAACTCCGACTTGCAGAGAGACTGTCAAATCCTGACGATCTCTGAATATTTAAAGGTATTGTTTCAGCGTTACTTTGAGAAGGCTGAGACACATCCCAACCCGTTAGTGGTAAACGCAGCCACCTACGCCTCTACTCGAATGCTACTGAAAGTCTCCGGAGCCGCTGTGACGTTTTAATCGAACCCACTATTCCACTATATTCCGACGACCCAAATGTTGTGCAACATACACAATTAGTACATTGGATGGGTCGCAGCGAGTCCGCATATAGGCGCGCCACACACCCCTTCACACTGCGTACACTGCACACACAATCATTTAACGAACCTCCTCAATCTGACATGAGCTTTATAGGTTACCTACATTAAAAAAATGTGCGATTGATGTTTTACATAGCGCCATCTAAATACAAATTTCAGAAAACACAAAATCATCAAAATATCAGTAATTTAAAGACCAAATAATGTTAACTAAATAAAATATTCGTCACAATAAAAAGGTGCATTTGATGAGTCTAAACTAATACTGTCAAAAATTGCATCTAAAATACGTGCAACATTTTTTTATCTTAGTAAACAAAGCAGAGAGAAAGAAAGAAGTCAAATTCGTTAGAGCATTTTATAGTGAGAGTACTGTCAATTATAGTTACGCAACACATGCTAAGAAATTGTATTTAATTTTTAATTTTTAGTACTTTGGATTTTAAAAAATATACTCTATGTCCTAATCTAGGTTGTAATTTATATTACTATGAAGTTTTATTAACATCTATTCTATAGTGTCCGTGTGATCAAGTTGAGCCATTAATATACAAATATCCAAACCTCCAAACAAACATTCCCGTTTATGAAATGTTCAAAATAGACGAAGAGATGGCGTAACATATGTAGGCACATACAAATAATATACAGGCAATTTAAGAAACTTTCTCATTTTTGAAGGCAACTAAAAATATCTCGGCTAATCTTATTCGTGGACTGAATGAAATACAAAAGCAAAATGTTACGTTATTCTGATAAAATAGCGCCTACCCTAATAATAAAGCAACAGTACCCGAGCACATTTGGCCCGATTTTATAATAAGGCAATATAACTTTATTATTAAAATGTGTAAGTACTAAAGAAATAAAGCTGGAATAAATTGGACTTGGCAGATTCGTTAACATTTATACTGTATTATTAATTGTATTAAACCAAATCTATAAATATAAAAATTACGTGTCACATTGTTTGGCCGCGATGAACTCCGAAAGCTCCCAACCGATTTTAATGAAATGAAATTGTTTAAATGTGTATTTCTTGCTGCAACTTGAGAGATAAGATAGTTTTTATCCCGATTGGTGGACCTCAACATTTTTATTCGGAATTTAAAGATTTTTTAAAGTTCAAACGGTCGTCGCATAGGGCACAACAATTTCTGCCTGGCCAGCTAGTATTTTTTATATGTGTATTAGTTTTGTAAGAATATCCACTACCTCATATCATCCCGTGGCTGTCGTAAAAGGTGGCAGATGTATAATGAATTACATCAAGCGTGGCAATTATAGCAAAATATGAGGCGATCTGTCGAGAAGGCCTACGTGCTGCAGTGGACTTTAGATGGGTTGTGGTGAATCAATAAATGGATGAATATTTATAGAATAAATTTCTATAAAGCAATAAAAACAAAAAGACGCCTTTAAAAAATATTTTTGCGGCCTATAAAAACCATCCAATTTCGTTCAGTGGGTGTCATAACATGCGGCTATGGATAATTCCAGAATTTTTTAATGACTTCGATAGTTGGCGGTATAACCATCAAGTTAAAATTAAGTTAACGTCAGATGCAATATAGCCCGACCGGCCACGGGCAGCAGCGTCAGAGGTGCGAGACGTCTGGTGCAGCGGTAGTCAATCCGCTTACCAAGCATGATGACTGGAACAATTCCTCTCTATAACGGAAGCAGCCCATATTTAGTATTGAATTTTTATGGTTAGATAAAGTTGATGGACTATCTTTGAATGATATGGTGAGAAATTCTGTGAAAAGAGAAAAGTGTAGTTTGCAAGATGATGTTGTAACAATGAATAAAGAAATAGTATCAAATCAAATGTGTGCTGCAGAAGTGAGTGACAGATATATTAAAGATGGGCCAAAATAAAAGTACCCATAACCATCGAACATATATGCGTCGATATATAGATGAAGGAAGCGAGAGAGGTGTGTCAGCCTTGTGCCAACAAGTCCGTAGACTACGCCTACCCCTTTGGATTACAAGCGTGAGAGTTTATGTAAATATTTATTATGCGTAAAATAAAAGAAGATAACAGAATGACTGTTATCTTTGGGCATTCCAACTTTAAAAAATGAAAAAATAAAATAAAAACGATGGCTCAGGTCTCATTATGAGAGTAGACATTACCCGTGTCTCACACATCCTCGAATACTATGGTTGCGGCGTCATTACACTGCAATTTCTATCCCGCTCAAGCTCAGTGCGGAATGACTTCTAATAATGCTCTCGTAGAGCAGAAAGCAAAGTTTCAACTACATAATTACACTAAAAGCATTCCATTTTATTCTCCAAATTTTACATCTAGAATAATTTGCCGGACAGATTGTGTCACAACAATTTTAAATTTTTGTGCGAACTCAAAAAGGTCGTGGGTTCGAATCCGCCATTCGACTACTGGCATGAACCACTCGTAACACAAGCAATTTAAGCTTACCACGAGTGGTTAAGGAGAATATTAGTAATGTTTATAGCATTGCTAATATTCTTTAAAAAATGTACTTAATTAATATCTACATTTTTTAAGCTATGGAGAGTATTTAAACTATTCGTCCCGTTGGTGTTGTTAAAAGCAACTACGAACAACGTCGGAAAAAGCTTTCCCATGGGTGGACATAATACATTTCATTTCTCATTTTTATTGTATTTTTACTTAAAATTATAAAAAACTGCGGTCACCAACTAGGGTTTGGGAATTCCCGACAATTTTTAATTCCCGTGACACGAGACTTCACGAGACTTCACGAGAGTCCACTAACAAAATCCCCGGGACTTAACCTTTAAGAAAAAAAGTTTTTAAGAGAAGTGAGCTTTTTTTGAAGAATTTTAATTGAGTAAATTTCTGGTGAAACGTATTAAAAAAGGCAATTTTTTGTAAAAATCAACATTTATTAATGCTATTAAGAAAAATATAGTTTACCTTAATAACTTTAACGTTATTTCAGTCTTAATAATTGCATTGTTCATTTCTTTTAATCAGATACAGATTCACTTTTAAGCAGTTAGATCTTATAATTATAAAACGAACCTAGTTAAAAATCGTACTAATTCTTAATAACTTTACTATTATCTAGTACTTCTAGAATCTAATCTTTGGTCATAATAACAACATTGTTAATTCAGATTTGTTTCATAATTAAATAATGTAAATAAAAATAATAAAACAGACTTATAAATCAGATTTTCATATAATCAACTAACACGTTAATAAGATTTCTTTGCTGGTTTAATAAAATAGGCTTTTAAAAAATCAGAACGTCAACAGCTTTGTCTGACAATTTGTTTCTGATTTTTGTAATAATGCCACCGGACAAGGAGAACACACACCCTCGTTTTCAACAGATGTCGGTTTAATTGTGTTTAAGGCTTTATACAGTAGTTCCAAATTTTCTGTACGTTTTCCGGTTGCTTCAAACAACTGAAACTCCTTTTGTAATTTAACTAACAAATGGCGCTAGGCTCCTTCCATTATTTGAAAATAAAAATGATAACATACCATTTAGATAATACTAGTTTTTACTGTGTGTGTGGGTGTGTACCCACCTCCCCCGTGACCATGGGTGCCCATAAAGCGCCCGAAACATCGAGTATTTATAGTTAAAAATACGCGATAAAATCTGTAAAAACTAGTATTATTTAAATGTGTAGTGTTCGCGTAAATATAAGAAATCATTATGATAATATAACATTTTCGACAATCTTGTCTCGTCTCGAGTTTCGACCCGAAAGTCCCGGGACTCGAGACAACTAAAATAAAGAAAAGTCCCGGGACTTCGAGACACGAGACGTCCCGGGACTCAAACCCTATCACCAACCCGCCTAGCAAGCGTCTGGCAAAATCTATGGGGGAGGCCTATGTTCCGCAGTAGACTCTTGCAGGCTTCAATGAATGAAAGGACGGATACTAGAATGTAAAATACTTTGATTAATAAATGCCAGTCGTTAGGAATGTCAGTAAATGCAGATTTAATATCGCACTGGTAGTGTTTTTTTACGAAACTGAAGTCACAAACGAACTTACTGTCCACCTATATACAATATGTAACGTAATTAACGCACACTCTCAGACACCCCAATTAGTATATTATGTTATAATCATAATACATACACAGAACATTTTTATGCACTGATTATTTGTCAAATTAGTTACACACAAAACAATGTGGTCACAGTACAAATCCACGAACGCAAAGTTTAACTTTAACGTGCTTGAAATAAAGTTAATTTTTTTATTTTTATTGAATGACTGAATTTGTAATAATAAAAATAAAACTGCACTTTTAAAAGTCTTATTGCCTTGAGTTACGGTCCATTTCAGTTTGTTTTGACTGAACAGGTTTAGTGTGACTGTAAATTACGTAGTTTCAATTAATTTTGGGATCAAAACATTACCTATATTGAAAATGATAGAAATCGATTCAGTAAACGATTCTGAACAAACTACTTTCTCAAAGTGCGTTAATTATGTTACGTGTTGTATAATGTACCTATACTTTTTAATTTATTTAAATTAAATATATATATATATATATATATATATATATATATATATATATATATATATATATATATATATATATATATATATATATATATATATGCTATTGAGAGTATTTATATAATTGGTCCTGTATGGTTATAGCAACTATGAACAGCGTCAAAAACGTCTTTTCAATGGATAAACATAATTTATCTCGTATATACAAGAAGCTTGTAGTGGCAGTGTAAGAATATCGCATGGGTGTCTTAAAGGGTGGGTAGTTAAGGGGAAACTGAAACCGAAGATGGGTAGCAGCATCTTCCTGATAACAATTCTTCTAAGTTCAGCAGAGAACTTTCATAGGCTCTAATGGATAGATGGAATAGAAACTTAAGTTAACTACTTCGGTAATTACCCGTAACATAACGACTAATAAAAACTTTTAGTCAAGAGGTGGTCGTTTACTGACACCAAAACAGCATTGCATATATTTTTTTAAGTTTTTCGCAAATTTATATCGAATTTAAAAGGTAATGTGTGAGAAATTATTTGTTATTTCTTATGCAATTTCACCCAACCGTCCGTTAGAGCCCATCAAAGTTCACAGTCTAACATAGGCTACCCCATTGGGAATATTTGCATATTTCCCACTCTTGGCAGGCAGGTTACGAATCGCAGGTTTTTTTTACAGTTTTTATTAATTAGAAGAAGCTGCCCACCTTATTTGGTGTTAGTGGATATTCTTATACCGCCACTGCACGGTGGATGGTTTATTTAAACTGAACAAGTATTTATAAATAGTTTATTATGATAATTTCCTTAAACAACAAATAAAATAAAAATGTAACTATAAAGCGATTATATAAAATGTATAGAAGAAAAACTACGTTAGCTACGCCTCGCGTACCGGGCCTGACGTAGGTCACGTGTTGTAAAGGAATGCCTTTCATTAACATCACATACTTTCAACGGTTACCTCCACGTATCCCAAAGTTAAAATGAAAATATTTGTTACAATTTATGGGAGCGTTCATACGTACGGCCGCACTTCACACTGAAAAAATTCAAATTGTGTGTTCTGAAAACGCGAACGCATTTTTTGTATCAAGGAACAGTACAATATGGCGCTTATTTTTTCCAACATTAATCCTTTCATTCATATTTTTTTTTGCAATCGAGCATTTTGTAATGTGTCATACGAATGCGAGCTACGCTTTCTAAACAATTTATCACATATTTTTTAATAATCGCCTTTGTGCTGTTGCATTGAAATTACTCTGGTTACATATGTTTACATTTTAAAGCCACGCTGCAGATACATTATGGTTGTAACACGATTGCGTCCTCTCTTCCACAGTTTACCAGCGTAAAATGAACGATTGGTGCGGATGTGTTTCATATGATGAGTGTACAGAACCGGGGACCCTTTTCACTGGAAACGAGGCATTTCATCTCATTCCCCAGGGGTGACAACGCTGCTGCATTTTGATTTTGATGCACTTACCATCGGGTGGAATGTATGGCCGTTTGTCACCTTAATTCAATAAAAAAACATACAAAATACAAGATTACTGGCTATTAATTGCATTAAAATAGAGAGGTCTCGTCTAATGAAGTCAACGCTCCGTCCCCCTCGTGCTCTAATCCAGAATCCCGAAACCTTTCAGCTCGAGTTACGTAACCGCTTCCAGTGC
Source organism: Parnassius apollo (assembly GCA_907164705.1). Taxonomy (NCBI): domain Eukaryota; kingdom Metazoa; phylum Arthropoda; class Insecta; order Lepidoptera; family Papilionidae; genus Parnassius; species Parnassius apollo. The sequence goes on along the minus strand of CAJQZP010000643.1, from coordinate 1,127,847 downwards.
CTAGAAGATTGCAATGCAGTGGACGATATGAACGACAAGCTCGTGGAAACTGTCCATGCGGTCGGAGCTAAGTTCTGCAAGACCCGCCGCAGAAGAACACAAAAACTCTCCGATCACACTCTTAATCTCATGGCTGTTAGACGGGAGATGAGGCTGCAATCGTCAACAGATTTGACAGCATACAGGCAACTGAACAGACAGATCTCCAAATGCATGCGGCGAGACTTACGCAACTATAATACTTCTCGTATTAAAGAAGCGATCGAGCGGAACCAGGGCTCCAAAGTCTTTGCCAGAGATCTGTCTGCCAGAAAGAGCCAACTGTCAAAGCTGAAGACTGAGTGTGGCAACATCGTTTCCGGGACACCTGAGATTTTGAGTGAGATTGAGAGGTTCTATGGGCAGCTGTACACATCATCGTTGGAGCCACACGCAAGTGTGAGTAACGATCCAAGAGCAAGTCTTATCCGACACTATTCCGATGATATCCCGGACGTCAGTCTGAGCGAGATTAGAATGGCTCTCCACCACCTTAAAAACGGCAAGGCCCCGGGCGAGGATGGAATTACAGCGGAACTTCTGAAAGCGGGTGGAAAACCGGTACTTGAAGTCCTTCGGAAGCTCTTCAATTCCGTCCTCCATGGTGGCACTACTCCGGAGGCGTGGAGCAGAAGCGCGGTGGTTTTGTTCTTTAAGAAAGGCGACAACGCTCTCTTGAAGAACTACAGACCGATTTCCCTTCTGAGCCGCGTCTACATGCTATTTTCGAGAGTCATTACGAATCGTCTCGCACGCAGACTCGACGACTTCCAGCCTCCCGAACAAGCCGGTTTCCGAAAAGGCTTCAGTACCATAGACCACATACATACCCTGCGGCAGATTGTACAGAAGACCGAAGAGTACAATCTGCCACTTTGCCTGGCATATGTGGACTATGAGAAAGCCTTTGATTCCGTCGAAATTTGGGCGGTGCTACAGTCCCTTCAGCGGTGCCAAGTTGACTGTCGGTACATCGAAGTGCTGAAGTGTTTGTACAGTAGGGCTACGATGGCTATCCGAGTACAGAACCAGAGTTCGAAACCTATCCAACTGCAGAGAGGTGTAAGACAGGGTGATGTTATATCCCCGAAACTCTTCACCGCTGCGTTGGAAGACGCTTTCAAGCTACTGGACTGGAAAGGATACGGTATTAACATCAATGGCGAGTACATCACTCACCTTCGATTTGCCGACGATATAGTCATTATGGCAGAATCGCTGGAGGACTTAAGCATTATGCTCAATGACCTCAATAGTGCCTCCCAACGGATAGGTCTTAAGATGAACATGGACAAAACAAAGATCATGTTTAATGTCCATGTCACACCTATGCCGGTAGTTGTTGGAAGCACTATGCTCGAAGTTGTTGACGAGTACGTTTACCTGGGACAAATAGTCCGACTAGGTAAGTCCAACTTCGACCGAGAGGTCAATCGACGGATTCAACTCGGCTGGGCAGCGTTCGGGAAATTACGACATATCTTTTCGTCAGGTATACCTCAATCTCTAAAAACTAGATTGTACAACCAGTGCGTGTTGCCAGTGATGACTTACGGATCTGAGACGTGGTCCTTCACTGCTGGCCGTATGAGGACGCTTAAGGTCGCTCAGCGAGCTATGGAGAGGGCTATGCGTGGAGTTTCTCTGCGTGATAGACTCAGAAATGAGGATATCCGCAGTAAAACCAGAGTTACCGACATAGCCCAACGGATTAGTAAGCTGAAGTGGCAATGGGCCGGCCATATAGCTCGAAGAACCGATAACCGATGGGGAAGAAAGGTTCTCGAGTGGCAGCCTCGTACCGGTAGGCGTAGTGTATGGCGACCCCCCACTAGATGGAGTGACGACCTGGTAAGACATGCAGGAAGTCGATGGATGCAGGTGGCTCAGGACCGTGCTTTGTGGCATTACTTGGTGGAGGCCTATGTTCAGCAGTGGACTTGTGAAGGGCTGTAATGATGATGATGATGATGAATTGCATTAACGTCACTGAACATAAGTCTTACGTAAGTCTACACTCACATAACGCTTTTATTTAGCCCATAGTTTTCTTTTTACGCCTAGACCGGAGTTGAGCTTCATTCTAGACGCAAATGTATTTTCCATTTTCTAAATAAATTCTACGAGGAACTCAGAAAGACGACTTTCGATAGATGGCTGTATAAGTATAACCATCTCATTTACGCCAGGTATAAAATATTCAGACCGGTTACGGGGAGCAACGTCATAGGTGCGAGACAACTAATGCTGCCAATCCGACAGCCAAGTAGGCCAAGAAGGCCAATTAAAACAACGGAGTGAGTCTTTAATCGTTTTTTCCTCTGAAATAAAAACCCCATAACGATCAAATTTAACCTTGTACTTTTATTATTACTTGTCATTCCCTCTTAATTAAATTTTAAGGTTATTCGTAGCGATTAATCGTGTACATAGAGTTTTCAAACAAAACAGTTTTAGATTATTCTACGTCTATGTCTGAATATGACTTATTTCTGAACGATCCTAATACAAATCAGGTTTTCTTATATATACATACATATATATATATATATATATATATATATATATATATATATATATATATATATATATATAGGTCGATGATAATGTGACCCATAAACACATTTATTTATCCTAGATTAAGAATCAAAAGTCAAAACGCAGGTGCAATGTCACTACCGACGACCACATCCGATTTTCAACACAGCAACATTGATTCATACATTAAATTCCAACAAAATTCCATAGCTGAATATATGCCTCACCCAATTGACTTGTAGGAAGGATTTGCCACGCTTGGCTCACAAGCTTACTCAGCACGTCCTCCAGCGGCGCTACTCCTATGGTAGAGAAGTATTGTGCCGAAATTTCATGCTGGTATCCTCAGGAAGATTTGCTTATTGAAGTTAGTGTGATTACCAGATAAAAACGGTTAGCTATTAATTTAGCTACTACTGATTTACTTCTGAAATTACCACAGATTTTAGCGCACTTTGCGATCTGAAGTACGCTGTTTTTATTAAAAAAATTACATAATAAGGACTCGCAATAAAACTCATTACTTCTCTTCTCACTTCTTATTTATTTAATACACAATAAAATCACAAGCACTGCTTCCCTAGAATTACAATAAAAATATAACAATAAAAAATATAAGGCAAGGGAACAAAATTATTACAGTAAAAGGAACAAACTCAGATTCAAAATCTTAATTTTGCGTCTAACGCCTGTCTTTATTTTCCCCGCTTCGATGTCTCCCCGTCTTCGTGATGGCAAATAAAGTGAAAAAGTTTTTCTTCAAATAGTTTATCCTGTTAAAGTCCTCTGAAATGAAAAAGGGGGTTTACTTTAATATTTCTAGCATTTAGGCAATTGATTCTTCATAGTAAGGATGTACAATACAATACAACTAGTTTTATGATTTAACGTCTAAAATTACACAAAAGTAAATTGATATTGCCATATTATGATCGCTACTCTGGCTTGGCGACAAACTGGCTTATAGTTTGGCAAAATTTAAAATGTAAATAATGCACACTCTTTATAAGAATAAAGAAAAAAAAAGTAATCCCGCGAGTGTTGTAACGTCGTACGCTTTCCCAACATGGCAACTATGGCAAATATCCCCCCTGTGAGACAATATATGGGGATGCCTACGCTTAGGTGTGTATTGTTATGGGATTTGATTTATTAATGATTGAATAAGTAAAATAATTATTGGTTAGAAACAATAATAATTCTGCAGATTAAGATAAAATCCCACATTTCTAGTAAAAAGTGTCACCAGTTTTCAACACTCAACAAACGTAACGCAGCCCAGCTATATGACACATATTACGATGGTATTTTGTGAGTGTGGCCCTTCTCCGTTTGAATAGATCCATTTGTGCTACAGTCATAATATAACAACATCGTGGCTCTACTACAAAGAAGCATAAAGGTAAAAAGAGTAAAGAAACAGCCTAAATATGGCTCACAGCCGGACAAAGCCTTCTCTCATTTTTGTAAACGATTTGGGGCATAAAGAGTTGTACCACGCTGCCCAATGCAGGTTGGCCGACTTTACGATTTCTCAAAATATTTTTCTTTTTAAGATATGCAGCTATATTTGACGGCTCCGTGGCGCAGTTGTTTAGCAATGAGTTACAGCGCTAAGGGCCGAGGATTCGAATCCCGCACGGAACAAGTATTCACATCATTCGCTAGAATTCAATTTGAATTACTTTAATAGTACCATATAGGTTCGGAAGCACAATGGCTAATATGAAAAAATACTCTGGGCCTAGATATTTAACCATGTGCATTTTATTTGTATTAAACGTATCCACGATAAAGAATAAAATTCTAATGTAATAATAGTAACATTTTCCACATAAAAATCAATAAATTTGTAGTAAGTGTAAGGCACTTACACTAAATAATTGCTAGATCTTATAATATATTTATTATTTAATATTTTTTTAATTTTAACATTATTTCTAGTTAAAATTAAATAATAATCTCCACTAAAGTTTTGCCTGAAAGAGATCGCTATTTAGTAATAAGGTGACTTATAGTATATAGTTTGTAATTATATGTCAGGAATAACCAGTGTTGCCGTTATGTGCCTACTCTGAAACACACTTCCTCAGCACAATTGGGGGGATTTCGTGAGGCCCACTTGACTTCTGGATGTTCAGGGAGAGAAGTGCTTTGCGAATCGAACGCGGTATAAACCGCACCTCCAGCATGGAGCACTCACACCGCTTGATGGTCGGCGGCGTGCTCCTCTCGTCATCGAGAGTCGAGTAGGACGCGCAGAAAGAGCCTAGCACATCGGCTTTCTCCTTTGTGGCATAGGTCAGTGAGTCGTCCTCCCTGTACAGAGATGTAAGAGATGGCTGATAGAAATTCCCTTGAACAGCCTTGGTGAGATACTAGAATGCACGGGTTCCAGAAGGTAGGTGAACTAGTTTCTTGCCAATTCTGCCTATGTGCTCTGACTTTGCCTTGGCAATGACTCTTTTAAAAGATCTCGAGGCGGTCTATTGGGTGCTAATTTTAAATCCGGAAACAGATGGTCACTAAATGGTTAGGGTGACTTGGTTGCCTTTCGTATCCGGAGAGGAGGAACAACAAAATGGTTGGCCATAGAGTCGCGGGTTCGATTCCAGGAATAATGATCCCGAGATCTGTATGCGAGATTAACGGTAGGTATTTTAGATTAAACCAAACGGTGGACTGTGTGTGCGTAGTTAGTAATAACCAAAACAAAATGGCGGACGTGGCACGTGGCTGGTTTTGAACGATACACTCTGCTATCAGGTCTGCTATCAGCTGGCAGGGGCAGAAGCATGTGCTGCTGTGGGAAAAGAACAACAAATGAGAAAAGCTCAAGATAGGAAAGTGGACTTATTTGGACGTTGATCTTCTTATTCTCAGAGAAGCAATAAATTCTTATGTCCCACTCTAACGGAGGAGAAAAAGCGGAAGTTTCTGTTTTTAAGAAAGACGACAACGATCTTTTAAGACTTCTGATAACTGATTTCTCTTTTGGACTGCGTGCGTAAGCTGTTTTCGAGAGTCGTTACGAATCTTTTACGAACGTTACGTTACATTGCACCTATGCCACTTTTATACGTAATATAAAAATGGTTTCTTTTCATAACATTATCTGCATCGAAGAACCAGTGCTACCGACAGCGTCCAGTGAGTAAGGCGAAATGGGCCGGCAATAGCTGAAAGAACTGTGAATAAACTCGTATAACAGCCTCACCCTGGTAAGCGGAACAAGATGGCCCCCCACTAGATGAAGTATGGATACAATGTTTAACTTTTTATTGGAATAACTTCCGCCACGTTGGAATTGATAAAAAGATATTTATCCAAAAAATCTTCTGCCAAGGGATCGAAATAGAGAAGTTACGGGGGTATAATGTCCATAATCAATGAACATTGAATAAAACTATTTTTACGAATTTTATAGCATTTAATTGTCTTATATTTTTAATTCCCGATGTTTCGAGTGCTTTGCAGTACCCATGCTCACACCCGGAGTACCTTTAGCTTTTAATTATTAATTTTCGTATCATTTTTTTTGCGCCCGAAGCAAATATGGGCAACCCTCCGAAAAGCGGGGGAGGGAGCTTGGGAATGCTCATAGCATACTCACGCAGCCGGCTGCGTGGTTATGTGGTGACTTTTACCCACTAAACCCAACCTTTTAGGAACTGGCTTAACGATCTGACTAGAGATCTCTAAGCCGTATAAGAACGCGACCCTCCTTGGCAGAAAGGAGGGCGCAGATCGTCCCATCTACGCAGAATAAGCTTACTGAGTCTTGATGTCTTGTACGTTTGGGCTTAACTTAAATTTTATTTATTATGGGATATTCTAGCAGGTGGAAGTACAAAGCGTCCTTCTTCATTGAAATTAAGATTTTTTTTTAATTAAGTGGAGTTGCGGAGATGTCAAACGCAAAAATAATCCCGTTGCTTAATTATCGGCTTCGCAAATTTGCAATTTAGCAGGTATATTTTTTTTGATGCGTAGTGATTAGCTAAGGCGGGGTTTAGCATAAATTAACTTCCAGAGCCCATAACATTCCCGATATATTTGTAAAAATAAATAATTTTTTGCAAAAGTTCTTTCTTGTATACGTAAAAATTCCCGTCTTAAAACTACAACTTATGTTGTGCTGAAATGCAGTAGGAATGTTTCTTATGTTCACTAAATATTGGTTTTCCGTAAGTCATTTTACAAAGCGTAGAAGGAACCCTTCCCCTGCAACACATCCCACATGTTCCTCAAACTATACGAGTATGGCTGGCCCATTGCCACTTTAGATTACTAATCATGCAAAAAGATGTTACGACAACAACAATCCAAAGAGATAATAGAGGTTTTTTTATAGGATAGGGTGACAAACGTGCACACAGTCCACCTGATGGTAAGTGGTTGCTGTGGCCCATAGACATCTACATCTATTCTCGATTACAAATCAAAATGCAGATGCGTTGTCACCCGTGAGGGCTAAGATGGAATGCCTCGTTTCTAGTAAAAAGGATCTCTGGTTCTCTACACTCAACATACGAAACACAGTAGCATTAAGCTACTATTTTACGCTGGTATTCTGTGAGAGCGTGCTCCTTCCCCGGTCGAGCCGACACATTCGTGCTACAACTACACTACTAATATAATTTCAGCATGGCTCTACCACGTATAGCAATGGTTTGCAAACCTTGTAGCTTTATAACAATAATCTATGTGGCGTTTTTGGCTTACCAGCGTTATATTTATTTGTCATCTTGTGCAGCCTGTTTTCTGCCTGATCTTGAAACTGTTAATTTTTTCCTGTAGGAAATTAATAAATTATTATTCAACATGACATTGTAATAGTTTTAAAGGTGTTTGTATTCTTTTTTTGTTTTGTTTCGTTTTTATACTTCATTGGTATTCGAAAAAAGGTTTTTACAAAAATCAACATCTGATAGAATTGCAGAATCATAAAACTGATATATTTTGTATTACTTACAAAAACACGATTTTTAACATAAATACCTTATAAACTTTAAATACCCTAATGAAATGTCATTTGACGATCTTAATATTGATATAAATGCGTATTAATTAGAGTTTAATTTTAATTTTCCGTTTATTTTTTTATATTAAAGTAATATTACCATTTAATTTGATCAAAATAATCTCTTTAAATAAAAATCAATTACTGTCCGTTAGTCTCACAAAATTTCTAACACGGATCGAACGATTTTGATAATTTTTTATGTGTTTTTAAGTTGGTTCCTGGATAGTTTAGATGGTTTAAATTTAAGCCCGATAGGTAGCGCTATTGTCGAGATCCAGAAATAAGCCGTTCGAAGCCGGGCGGATCGCTTGTAATGAAATAAAATTGTATTTAGATTTTTTATCTACAGGGTATTTATGAAACGCTCCCGAAAACGAAGACAGACGATAGTTCTAAGGAAACCTTTGATGATTTTTTACAACGTTTATTTAGGTAGCTTTATTCACGCTCCATCATGTTAGTACAGCAAAATGAAATGATAATTTCATTAAAAAAAAACTATGAAAATACCCAAATATAAACCAGCAGTGAAAATTAAACCTGAAATCAGCTGAGCGCGATGTTTCACACATGTGCTGCCACCTCCCGGCCGACTCGTGTCGCCTCGGAATTTACACCTGTTCAGCGTTACCAACATGTGGGGAATTCCTTAAATTACATATCCTGCAAATATTTGTATTTGCTGGTTTTTATAAGTGAGAGAGTCACGCTTCATACGTGGCATAGCTTCGTTGTAGCTATATATCATGAATGTTTCGACTCGAACGGGGCAGGAGCACGTTATAAAAAATAAAGAATGCAAAAGCAGCTAAATGCTGCAGTGTTTCGTATGGTAGTATAGAGTACCGAAGATCCTGTTTATTGTAAATTAAGTGTTCTTCTTAGTCCTCAGGGGTAGCAACACATTTTTGCATTTTTAAGTTTTGATTAAGGATAAATGTAGATGTCTATGGGCTACAACATCTACTTACTATCATGTGAATTGTGTGCTCTTTTGTCAACCTTACTATATATAAAAGATGTCCTACAGGATGCAGTTGGCTCAGGATCGTGTTTTGGCATTTTTAGGGCTATCCTTTGTTCAGTAGTGGATTGCCATAATGGATGAATTAATGAATGATTAAATGAATATACCATATTTATCCCAATTTGCTGATATTTTTAGGGTTCCGGACTAATTATATCTAATGGCCTGTTGGATTCATCATGTCTAATGGATAAAGAAGACCCTCGATGGATTGTGCGTTGAATTTTATTAACAAAATTCAAAGTTAAGTCATTGTACACATTATTGTTAAGCACAAGCTTCGCCTAATTGACGTAAGAGCGACGCTACGTCTTTAGCCCGAGTTTGGTCTGTTTCTATCACACTACAATAAACATGAGCTTTAATTCATAAATTTGAGCTTAAATTCGACGTAACTACGGAGGCGTGAAGCAGAAGATTACAATTTACAATTTAATAACGTATCGCTAAATTGTTAAGGCGTCGGGATGGAACAAGTGTGTCTTACTGGAGAGTACAGTAAAAACGTAAGCTGAGCACCAAACCCGATGATTGGTTTACGTATTTGTCAGGTTTATTTACGGATTTAGATCGGTAAGCTGTAGCATACCTAATATTTATAAATAATTTAGTTAAAAATAACTTAGTACTGAACTGATCTGAATAGGTACATAACTGAATACATCATAATAATAAACATACCTACTAAATAATTTAGGTAAATGTTTCATAAGCGGGGAATCGAAACAGGTATTTAATTTCATCATCATCATTGCAGCCCTTCATAAGTCCACTGCTGAACATAGCCTCCCCCAAGTAATGTCACAAAGCACGGTCCTGAGCCACCTGCATCTACCGACTTCCTGCATCTCTTACCAGGTCGTCACTCCATCTAGTGTGGGGTCGCCCTACACTACGCCTACCGGTACGAGGCTGCCACTCGAGAACCTTTCTTCCCCATCGGTTATCGGTTCTTCGAGCTATATGGCCGGCCCATTGCCACTTCAGCTTACTAATCCGTTGGGCTATGTCGGTCACTCTGGTTTTACTGCGGATATCCTCATTTCTGAGTCTATCACGCAGAGAAACTCCTAGCATAGCCCTCTCCATAGCTCGCTGAGCGACCTTGAGCGTCCTCATACGGCCAGCAGTGAAGGACCAAAAAAATAAACCAAATCATGATGATGATGATGATGATGATGATGATTTGGTTTATTTAACCTGTGAATTCGAATGCTAAGTGGAGACCAGCACAGTGGTAAAATAGTAGGTTAAGTAAATAAGTTAGGTATTTAGACAAATGTTGTAAATTATTAGGAACTGGTAAGATCGTGGGCTGCGGGCCGCGTGCACTTGAGTAGATAAATTACTCATGAGCCGCGCGTATTTGGCGTTGCGCGTACATTGACCCCTATCAGCTGATGTTAGGTGTTTGAATGTTCCACTGCTTGTTTTATGTTTAAGTGTTTTCATGATTTTTTTATGAAATTATCGTTTCATTTATCTGTACTAACATGATAGAGCGTGAACAAAGCCAAATAAACGTTGTAAAAAATGTTTTTTTTTTTACATCGGGATCGATTTTATTTTCATACCATCACCAAAGGTATCCTTAGAATTATCGTCTGTCTTCGTTTTCGGGAGCGTTTCTAAAATACCCGTATACAGATGCCAAAACAAACAAAATGTTGTCAGTCTGTCGCGTATCAAACAAAAAGGTAAGAAGAGATACGCACGCAACGCACTAGAGTGCTACGTAGAGATCGAACCATTAGAATAACAATTTACCACAAAATAAATGAACAGATACAGAATATAATACAAGGGGAAGGAATTATGATAGAAAATATAAATCGATAGACACAATGAATTAGTCAACATAAAGGTGTGAGCTTTTCAGAAGAAATTTTAAATTTATTAAATCCGCCCAGTATGCCTTCGCATATATTAAAGCTTATAATATATGGATTGCAAGTTATTCTGTAAGAAAATCTTAATTCACAAAATTTATGAAATGTCACAAGATTATGCGTAAAACACCTACTTAGAAATTGTATTAAGGCAGTAATACTAACACATAAAGAATAGGGAAATTCGATTTTTATAGTAAGTATCGAATAGATTTCAAATGATTCCTCATTTTGTTTCGAACGGTTACAATTTCTAGTAAAATTAGCTCTATTCTGTCTAATCTACTATTGCGGAGTTCATTTGAAAAAATCCTGTTTCTCAAATAGTTAATTGTTATTTTTCCGTGCATGATTGTAGATGTAAAAAATATTCAATGTATAAAAAAAATCAAACAATGATACCTAGAAATGAATTTTAATAACAATATTTAGGGTTTAGATATGCAAGATATTTGTTAAAAAATAAGGATTCTTTCCAGATATGTCTTCTATATTAGATTAAAAAAAAACACGAAGGATGTAAAAACAGTGAAGGGGGTTGTCGTCAGTTAGTAGTTTAATAAAAATCATTTCGTTTTTAGAACGACTCATTAATTGAATTTTAGTCACGTTTCTGATAAAGAGTAAAATTTAAGTGGAGAAAGACAAGGGCTGGCCTAGATTTTCAAACAAGCTATGAGTACGTCCGTAAGGGCACGTAGTAAATCAATTATAGATATATTATTATCTTTTATGTAACCGAGTATTGACGGTGTACGAATTTCCACTGCGATTGTCAATCATTCTGCCAAGCATGGTAACTATGGCAAAAACCCCACAATGAGGCAATTTATATGAGCGGCCTAAACCCAGAAGTTGACTTTTATGGAAAGTAATTAATGGAAACCCAAAACCAAAAGGATGTCATGAGGCAAAAAAAATTGAGTTTTTTAATTCTAAAACAATTATACTTTCATTTATAAGTGTTGTTACTTACATATAATTTAATTCATTCATTTGTTTAGCTTCAAGTTAGATAGATTCATATTAGGTCAAGTAGAGAGGTATTAGTAGCATTTAAAAATTACCGAAGAAACATGTTATATGAATTTGACTATGTATCACCTGCTGGTTATATGTATTTTATAACAATGAAGTGCGATATACTTTATTATATGGTCCAAACGCAAATTTTAATAACACTATAAACTTCATATTTACAGGTACCTCGTAAAAAAGTATACACCCTTCAAAATGTATAGAATTTACTTTCTTATAGACATGTTTAATCGCTGGCGATAATTGTGCTAAAAAGCAATAAATGAACCTGGAAATTAAGTTGAATAATCAAGTTTATCAAAAATTATTGACTTAAAAGGGGGTGCATTAAGTAAAAAAGCTGCATCCAGATAGATTAAAAAAATTAATGCAACACTTATATTATGTCTGAATATTATATTTTTTGATGAGACCATATTTTAATTTATTAATTCATTTAGTAATTTTTTGCATAATTTCTTTATTTTAGCTTTTTCTTTATACAAATCAATACAGTTCAAAACTATATAGATTTTTTTTGGTTATCCTACCCTACCCGTAATCCATGAATTTTAAATTGAATTGACTATTGTTATTTCTTTGTTAGTATTACTGGGCTTGGAACATGTTACAAATTCGTTAGCAAATAAAAAGAGTTTTGGCCCCCAGACGGAACCTTGAAGCATTGACTGAGCAAAAAAACCAAGAAATGACAATGTAGTGAACGGAATCCACTTTGAACTGTCTTCTTAATGCGATTTGAGAGAGGCCACGATTATGAAGCTAAGTTATAAACAACTTTGTAACTAAATTACGACTTAATTTATTATTAAATAAAAAAACATAAAGTTAATAAAACCTCTTATAATGGCCATGGTGCGTTTTATCGAATTCGCATTAAAGATTTCATTTAAAAAAAACCTAGTCTATATACCATAAAATACAAGATTATTTATTGTATTTAGTTGCGAAACAAAATTAGAGCCGAAATAAATTTCAAAAGCAATGTTTTAATATATAATATTGTAAATTTTGTACAGTTTTTACTAATTACGAGTATATTAATGTTATGGTTTAGGGTTGGAAGCCGTGTTAACTCAGAGGGTTAGCGCTTGCTATAAATTTCAGAGTACCCGCGAGCAACCCGGTTTCGATCCCCTCCGGCATCAATGAAATTGTTACAATTACAATTTCAAGTGATGATTTACCACGTGCTCGGCGGTGAGGCAAACACCGTGGTGAAACCTGCATGTCTTAGAAAAAAGAAAAAAATATTTCCAAAGCATTTGAAGTTCGCCAACACGCATCGGTGCAGCGTACTGAAAATTTACTTGCCTTAAACCCTTCTTAGAAATGAGAGGAGGCCTTTGCCCAGCAGTGGGGCGTATATAGGCTGTAACTTTAGGGTTGGAAGGAGGAGGTAAATGATATAACTACTATATTTGATTATTACAAATTAGTTAAATTAAATTAAGATTTCATTTAGCTCAGAACACGTTGTCCTAACGTCAATCCCATAGTGATATATTATTTGAACAGAAGTGTACATAAATGTAAATGAGTCTATAGTTTTCATTCTCAACAACCTAATTAAAATCCAAAAAGCGACGGCCAACACTTGACATGTGCAACACTAAGTATTAATTATTAATCGTGAAAATGTCACATTCAGGTAAATAACATATTTTAAATTGGTTCCTGAAATACATTTTTATCAATATCTTATTTGAAATTGTAAACAAATTTATCACTTGATTGGTCTTCCGTTGCTTGCTGAATTGAATCTATTTAAGCAATTTTGTATTGGAGGATATTTGTAAACATTTATTACAATCTTATTTTCTTACAGTTAGGAGTTAAATTGTCCATAGAATTTTAATTGCGAACTAGAACTGATTGTTCCATGATATCTTCATAAAATAAGAAATTCTAAAATAAAAAAATAAACAAAAACTTCAAGAATGACTTAGAATGATTTATAAAACGCAACTGGAGTAACTTAGAAAGGGCACATGTTATGGGTTGTTGGTGATAATAATGAAAAATAGTGAAGATGATCTATTTTTTCAACCGACTTCAAAGAAAAGGAAAGGGGAGGTTCTCAACTCGAAGTATTTTTATGTGTGTTTGGATTTTTTCTAGGTGAATTGATTTTGATAGATCTTTGTTTTGTTTAAAATTTGGTGCTTGTTATGTTCCATGTAATTTTGATCAAGATCTGAGCAGTAGTTTTTGAGTGTGGCGGCGCTGTCGTCGCCCCACATGCGAAACACCGAACGTGCCACAGTGAACCGAATCTACGGCCACAGTGGTGATTACCCGACGTGATCTGTACACGCAACCAACAACCTTCGGAAACTACAATTTCAAGCCTTTGTCATTATCCTCAAGAAGGGCGGCGCTGTCGTCGCGCCACAAGCGAAACACGCCTAAGCCTAAATCGCGCTATCACAGTTCTGAATCATAAACAGTATATATAGAACATCTCCGAACTATCACACGGAGCGTTGGCCGCTCCCCGGGTACAACACCTTGCCCGGCGGGAGATCTCCCCTTTTCCTGCGGCAGAATAACATGAGGGGAGAAACCTTGCACCCTATTAAGTACCCCCATCAAATGTGAACTCTTTATATAGGGAAGTGCGCTTAGGGCAGCCGATCAGAATAGTAAAAAAAAAAACGAAAGGTCGAAAAACACAAGCGCGGCAGATTAATGCAAGGTGAATTAATTACATGCAGAAAAGTGTGTATTTCAATAATCTGACGATTTGCGCTTGACGTAAGGAAATAGGAGAGTTACAAAATTGTAAAAAAAAAACGTTAATTAATTTTTTATTTTGAAGGGAATCATTCACGGATCAATATAATCTGCCGATTTCCACGAGCCGAAGTATTTAAAATCCTCAATATAGTGTGGTGCGTGCAGCTGTTGAGAACTATGTATTTCCCACTTCGCGCCTTTCTTCCTTTCTCACTCTTTCTCTATCTCTCGACGATGATTCAAGTGACGATGAAGATTAAAAATTTATTTTCAATGGTTTTTTTCTTGGTTATATATATTATACCAATTCAAAAAAATCGACTATTGTTTTTGTTTGAAATCCCGCATTGAGTACCGAAAAAAGACGCCTGTGAAAACCAGAGCTATTAATTTTAATACTGATTTAGAGGAGGCAGATTTTTTATTTACCGTTTAATAACTTTTTTGTTTAGAACATTCTACCTCACAAACCGATCAACGGATTTTTATGTGCGATAAAAATATTTTTGTAGGAAATCAAACGCTCTACAAAAATGACTAGTAATTTTTTGATAAATCCATGTGTTCAAAAGTTATTTGAGCTTGAAGTCAAATTTATAGTAAATTTTGAGATCTCTTTACGGTTTCAGCGAAACTATCAGACTTATTACAAAATGTCATAAAACTTTTTTGTAGGTAATTTTATTTCTGACTAATTATTACAAATAAAGGATTCTAATTATTTTTATTTTTATTTAAAGCTTTATTAAACCCTTCAGATTAAGGAAATTCCTCCATATAATTATCAGGTTATGGGTCAGCAAGACAAGGACCGAAGCCTGTTCAAAAGACTGACGATTTGTACGCGACCAAAACTCTAGGCAAATTTTTGTAAATGCAAAAAAAGTGACTTTACGTAATATGTATCTTATCGAGGGTCTTTTTATTTACAATAATTTGCCAAATTTGGTCGCGTCCAAATCGTCAGTCTTTTGAATAGGAGCTTCTTTAGGGTGTACTTAACATATCTTCGGAATATCTGACGCGCTCGGACAATTTTTTTATCCCATTTTCATCCCCTTCGTACGGCCACCCCCACCATTCATTACGTTAGATTAATATTCCTCCGTTCTCAAAAATACGTGGGGCGAATACACTGTTCATATCTGATGCGATCGAGTATTTTATGTGACTGTTTTTTTTTACATTTTATAAATCTATACCCGCTTCCCCCACCACTGAAAAGGCATACATCATATAACTTTTTTTGTTTTTAGCATCTAAGCTTCACAATCCAAAAGGTCTCCACTACGCTCGAGCAACTCCCAATTTAGCCTCTCGGGCTCCCCTACTATATTTAATTGACTTCGACTACATTGATGGTCTTCTCATTTTATTTCTACTGAAGTCGGTTTTACAAAGTTTTTAATTTTACCAATTTTTATTTTCTTTTAATCGAGAGCTACAATTTAACAAAAAAATTAAATAATTTTTTTATATTGTAATTGGTGTTTGCCACAAATGCCACCGAAACGCTCAAACATACCGTACCATACATGTAAAGAACATTACGTAAAGACACATGATGACTATTCCGTTTATAAGTTTGTTCCCATACGACATATATATTAATGTAAACTGTAGTTATTAAGAGTAGTATAATTAAAGTATTACGAGTAGATACAAAAACACGTCTCCTTTTCATTTACTCGTAACACCTTCCAACATTACATGTCGATTGTCGACCCTGCCAGCCGGTGCGCAGCTACAATGCAGACGCAGCGCCGGGGCTTTCATAAAAAGATAGTTTTACGAGAAAATAAATATATAATGTAAATCGTCATGGATCGAAAAATAAATATTATTAAAAATATATTTTATAATAATGCAGTGGTGCATACCGGACCATACCGGAAAAGACAAGAAAACTATATTATGACAAACACGAGAAGAGGCCACTATAATACTTTTTTAGAAGCAGACTGAAAAATGAAAACTGGAAGAATAATTGAAAAGTGAAAGAAGCAGTTGTATTCTATTGAGCATCACCCAGAAGAATGAAAAATTTGAGCCGAAAAGAACAAAGAAGAAATTAAGAGGTAACTTCGCACCTATGTGATTTGAATTCCATTTAAAACTTTATTTATCAATTAGAGATTGTTTTTATGTTCTTTTTGATTTATATTTATTGTATTTTTTTAAAGTTAACTATTAAATATTCTGTATTTAATATATCTATGTTTGAATTAAAAGTATTTATCAGATAATTCTATATTTAATTAAATTATCTGATAAATACTTTTAATTTAGTCCGGCTACCTTCCCAAAGACGAATTTACAGCGCTAAATAACTTACGGAACAGACCAGAACTCAAGATTCTCCGCACGGATAAAGGAAATGCTACGGTAGTAATGGACGCGTCGGAATATAATTTTAAAATACAACAACTTTTATCGGACGAAAGTACATATAAAAAGGTCAAAACAGACCCTGCAACTAACACGCTTAAAACAACTAGCGATTTAATAAAGAAATATTCCGAAAAATTAAATCTCGACATGAATTCACTAATACCATCATGTGCCAAACCACCGAGGTTGTATGGGTTGTATCGTCCCATAGTGAGCCAGATCGATTCACCAACTTATAAGCTGGCACAATACTTAGCAAAAATACTATCACCACTGTGAGGACATACCAGAGCACACACAAGGGATTCGTACCATTTTGTGAGTGAGATAAAAGACCTACATCTCGCTAACAATGAAACTATGGTCGGTTTTGATGTTCAGTCACTATTTTCATGCCTACCTATTGTGGACTGCATCTCAATTGGAACTAGGAAGCTAGAAGAAAATAACATGCCTCAAGAATATGCAATACTACTTGAACGTTGCCTCACATCTGGCTATCTATTGTGGAAGGAGGAGTTCTACAAGCAAGTAGATGGTGTGGCGATGGGCTCACCTGTGTCTCCCATTGTCGCCGACATATTCATGAAAGACTTTGAGGAGAAAGCCCTACTGAAAACCTGATAACACTATTGGTCACACTGTGTATAGGAAAAAGACCCATACCAACCGATATCTAGGTGAATCTCACCATCATCCTTCACAGTTAGCTACCGTGGGTAAATCTTTGTTTCAGAGAGCACGAGGGATCTGTGACAGAAAACATCTGGCCGCGGAGCTTCAGCACGTCAAGCAAGTACCCGGCGCGGGACCCGTAAGCTTGTTGTCTCGGGTTGCAAATATTGCTTCGCCAACAAAAAAGCTCGGTCTCCGCGCCTACGTCACAGTGAACGAGTGAAGCTGGCCACAGTCGAGCGCGCGCCTGTTCTACTACCATATGTCAGAGGAGTCACGGACAAGATTGGCTACATCCTGAAGCGAGCGTCCGTTAAGACATACTACAAGCCGCTGAAGAAGATTAGTCAATTTTTACCATCCATCAAATGTAATATTCCTCTACAAGATGCAGGTGTGTACAAGCTAGATTGTGAATGTGGTCTCTCTTACATAGGTCAAACAAAGAGATCTATAAAAACCCGCGTGTAGGAACATATAGCTGATGTGAAGCACCGACGCTCCGGGAAGTCTGCAGTCTGCGAACATGTTCAAGATCGTCCCCACCATTACATTAGATTTGATAAACCACAAATTCTGGCAAAAGAACACCGATTTCTACCAAGGATGATACGCGAGGCTATTGAAATTAAAAAAAATACAAATTTCAATAGAGAAGATGGTTGGGTGCTGCCATCTGCTTGGGATCCTATAATTAACAAAATTAAACCCAAACCCAAGCATACCACTGCAAGGCTTCATGATACTATAAGCTCGTTTTGCGTAAATCGGACCAAAAATTAATATTAAAAATTAAATAAAAAAAAACTGAAGGTATACTGGTGCGGACTAACCATGACATTGGGACGTCAAACATCTCAGTCCCCCCCGTGACCATGGGTGCTGTAAAGCACCCGAATCGTTGGGATTATAATAAAAATAAATTAAAGTAATTAAATGCGATAAAATCCGTAAATAATAGTTTTATTCAATGTGTAGTGTTCGCGTAAATTTAAGAAATCATTTAATTGAATTTTTAAATATTTTATTACTGTACCTGAAAAAAAGTCATAATACAATAATTATAAATTAAGTTACATTTTAAGCACTTATATAGCATTTAAGGCACAAGACAATTTTATTTTTACCTTTATTCGGGTATATTGTTTTATTACTGTGTTCTGCTAAAAAATGAAGGAAATAATTGTATAGTAGATCACAATTTTAAAAGAACATTTAACTATACTTGATTTTAAAGTTTTAGTTTTTTTTTTCTTTTCTAAAGGAAATAATAACCTACTTATATAAAATTTTTATAAAATATATTATATAAAAATATGAGAATTAAAATATTATAATATATTATAAACATCTGGATTAGATAAGTGATTAAATGACAAAATGTGTGATTTGGTGACTGGATAACTAAATTGCTAAAATATCGTACAAATAAATTGTAATTGTTCGCCAATGTATTACGTAAAGTAATAATCCTTGATTTTGTCACATACTTAACAATATATCAAATTACATGTGACTTATAAACTGAATATGGCCTGTTTTAACCTATCTTGATTTACTAGTAATTTGTTTATTTGATAGGAATTGTTAATTGTTTAATTAGAATTGGAATAGTATATTATGTACAAAAATAAATTTCTATTATTTTTTTATTTTTTTTTGTCTGTGGGGGTGAGATGTAGAGCAGTTCATACGACATAATATCCTTATCTATACGAACGACCTTGAGCGTTCGGTCCTATACATTCCACGCGCTCTCGCTACAATATATCGCGTAAGAAATATGCCCAAATTTTAAAATATTTTCTTTATAAAATCGAATTTTAGTCTTTTGAAAAAATTAAATAGATCAAAATGTTCATAATAAATTGCCGATCCATTAGTGTCACTCGCAAAATAAAAATAATGCTTAGGTACTTTATGAGAAGATGCATGTAATCAATAATCATTTCTGTGGTTTGGTTGTAGGAAGATTCATCAAGTATTTACACCTTTAAAAATGGGATTGGCTATTATGGAATCAAGATTAAGTAGAAATATAATATATTTTTATTAGTTAAATTATCTTTTTAATAACAAGTAGATAGCTCCCAAATACCTCACAAATAACGACTAGTGCAGCATTCTGCTCAAACACGCACGTTAATGTAAACTGTAGTTATTGAGAGTAGTATATTTAAAGTCTTAGATAGAGAAACACGTCTCCTTTTCATTTAACACCTTCCACATACACATTACAAGTCTATAATGCTGATGAAAGACATTATTTGATTATAGTTTATGATAATGTTACAAAATTTCGTATTGGCCAAGGAGCTGAATTTAGAGGTCTTACTTTGACGTAGATATAATGACAATAAGCCGGCTCATGAATTTTACATGAAAAAAGGGACCTAAATTTCCGAGACAGATGAAAAGACGTAAAGCAACAAGTGCCAGGCAGTCTCATTAAACGACTAGACGATTTTCTTCGTAATATATATCCGTAGTCTTAACTATAAACGTCAGTGCTCAATTTCAGTTTATTAAAAGCTACCATAGTATAAAGAGTCTTGAGGAAACCACAGAACATAAATAATTATTCCAAATATTTTTTTTTTCATATTATATTAAAAATTATGTTGTTACTATTTTATTTCATAAAAAAGTATTTTATTATTGTTGTAGATATAGTTTTTACGTTTACTCAGTTTATTATTAACAATACTGGATTAATTGTTTATTACAACGGGACTAACCCAAGTGGGTACCATGTGCACGTTTGGTTATGGACGGTTTTCTGTGGAGATAAATTTTCTAAATCTTCTAGAAGTACTTAGTAAAACTGCTTTTTGCATTTGAATTTAATATGTAAGTTTTGGTAAACCTAACGTTTTTAATGATTGATGAAGCGCTTTTGTTAATACACCAGTTGCAGAGAGGACTATAGGGACTATAATGGCGTTATGTAAGTTTCACATTTTGATAATTTCATGTTTTGATTCAGGGTATTTGATATGTTTTTTTTATTAATTGTTGTGTGTAAGTTAGGTGAATTAGGTATAGCAACTAAGAGCACATTTATTCGCTTTGTCCATTAATGTTATATCCGGTCTATTATAGTGTATTGTTTTATTGGTAAGTATAGCTTTGTCAAAATATATTTTGTGAGTGGTATTTTCATGGACTATTTCTGGTTTATATTTATAGTATACTTCAGATTGCTGGTCAGTTATTTTTCACTTAAGGACAAGTTTTCGGTAAATTATATTGGCTACTTGATCATGTTGATATTTATAGCCCGCCTGAACGATCGTTTTACAAGCATTAGTGATGTTATGGATTGTTTCTGAAGTATTACATGTGTCAGTATGTAGATTTTTTATTTTAATAATGTGCTTTACATAATTACGTCTCTATGATTTGGTCCTGAATTGCGCTATAAAACCCTTGGTCTCAGGTAAAAAAAGCTCAACACGTTGAAACCATGCGCTCGGTACTAATTTGCATGTTGAGAATTTTGGGTCCATATGTCAATTTATGTGGTGATATTTTATTATTATTTTAATATTCAATTGCTTTCTTGTCCAATGGGGATACAAAAACATTTATTAAATGTATAAATATAATAAACTATAAATACAAAAAAGTTAGAACAAAAAGGTGTATATACTTAGGATATAGAACGAACATTTGTGAAGGAGTATTTGTTAAGTGTTTTTCTGATGTCATCGAGCAAGGAATTCTAAAGGCATACCTACAGCCGGAACAGTGAAAGAGTCAACATACAGTCCGGTAAGATGAGTATAGGAAAATACAGCTTATCAGAGGAAGATCGAAAACTTTGTAATAATTAGAAAAGAAATACAGGAATCGATCTGCTAAGAAGGATTAAATGGATCAATTAAAATAACAAAATAGAGAAAAGAATAAGTGATACTCTGGCAATGTGCCTTTGCTTAAAAGCGAACTACTTTGAACGAAAGAACTAAATTGATACAGTTATCGAGCTGGTTCATCCTGGTCAATAGGAGAAAATATGAATGAAGGCACATTCGGAGAATGTTTGGAGTTAAGGTCGAGTGAGATAGTAGGTACTGATGCGTCCATTACTTTAGTAGAGACAAAATGTTGGTATTATATATATATATATATATTTTTATTATTGTTATAGATTTGTAAATTATATTACGTTTAGTATTTTAAACAAAAAAAGAACGTAATTTCTTTGACCGTATAGACCATAATATCCCGTGAGTATCGTTCTTTTTTCTTCTGTAGTGGCTACAGAAGGAAACCTCTCTATGAAAGTTTGAAGCAATGAAATATGCCTAAACTGTTGCACTACAGAAGCAAGTTTATGTGCATGTTCGCGATGCTGTAAGTAATTGGCCCGTTTGAAGCGCACCCAGCGGATATTGTTTCTGTCTATCTGAAAACGTCAGAGCCAGTAATTCCGTTTAAATTGCGTATATTTGTTAAAAGCTTGTGCGAAGCTTGTGGAGTCTCTGGTTTCCTTATTAAAACGTTTAATATTTTAATGATATGATTACTTAACTATTTGTCCGATAGCTACTGTAACCCTCCATGGGTTACTACTTAAGCCTAACTTTAAACCAGTTGGTTTCACCATAAAGGTTTAAGATGCTATGCCACTCATCCCGTAGTTATACTGACTTACTATAATCGTCAGATCGACACAGCATCATACCAACCCAGACATCCAAGGCAGAAGACTCCCCAGTAATTGATAAATTAATGTTTGTAACAGTAATTGAATAATTAATGATATAAGATAGTTAGTTTAATTGCAGGCAGTGAAGCATTCACCTCTGTCATTAGAGATGCTAATCTGTAACTTTCTTTATTTGAAAATAAATACAGGTGTAAATAAATTGCAGTAATAACTTCAAACTTCCATCAAATGATATGTTAAATTCAATAGTCATTCTAGTTTATTTTTTTAAATCTATGTGAGACCGCAACATACCTGAGTATAGTAGACATGTGTCACTCATACATTTCCAGTGACCGAATCATTCTAGTACATTTCATCACGCGTACCGGTACATTTTGATCGATCATTCAAATGGATTCGGGCTCCAGTACTTTGTGAGTTTGTGAGATCCATTAGGAACCCAAAAATTTTCTTTTTGAGATTTGTGATAGCGCCATCTACTACATGCTATAGGTAATAAAGTCATTTTATCGAACTAAAACTTATTGACTTCCAAGGTGGTAAGTACAATCGACGCTAGATGCCATAAACACAAAAACCTCAAGTAATTCAATTGGTTTGATTTGATTTTGATTGATAACTTTATTCAATATTGTTATATATTTTAAATATTTAATAAATGCGTTTATTCCTAAATTTCATTCCTAACAATACACAATTTCATCTTACGTTACATGTCTAAAAATAATGATTGTAACATTTATTTGCTACAAAATTAAACATATATCTTAATATCTTATACTTATATAAGGTGGTTGAAAATTATTATATTAAATAAATCATTTGCCATGAAATGTTTTGAAGTGTTATCTTTAGTAAACCATACGAAATGATATTTTTTATTCATATCTATATGTAACAAATAAATATAATAAAATGTAAAATAATTTTTGATTTAGATAACAATATAATAATAAAAAACCCTTAAATAAAAATACTCCTGATACTCTGCAGTATGCATTGTTTATTCGATTCGCCTGTTTATTGAGATCATTCGAGATTCGGTCGGTATTCGGCTCATTCACAATTAACACCAATCACGATTTAAAAGGTTCCGTCAATTGTTTTTGATTAGTTGTACCGGTACATTCAAAAACAAATGAATGAACCATTAATATTTTTAAGTGTAGCTGCTCAAACGAACGAATCGTGCATGAATGACACATGTCTAGAATATAGTGTCCTGAAAACTTTTACAAGAATGTGAAATATAAATAACAATAAATTTTATTTCATAGAACTATTCCGTTTTAATTGAAATGTATTAACTTTTCATCCATCATTTTTGTGTGAAAATGTTGCTACGGCTAGCTTTATTACAATAAGTTCAATTTAAATAGCGCCAGCGCTTAATTATAACTTGTTTGAAATGAAATTCAAACTTTCAGTAAGGGCCGTTTGTAAATTTAACAAAGTATACACAAGTACATGTGTACAAATCTTTTTACGTTTATTTTTTACTGAAATATTAAGTTTATACACCAACCAGTACATGAATGAATTGAATACCCGCCGAACGTTACGCATCAAAACACGACATTTACAAGCTTTTTAGTCGTAAAAAATGACATTCGTTCCAAACACTGACACGGTAACATCGGTGTTTGTAATGAAAATAGCGAGGGCGGTTTCTGGGGCGCGGGGCAGTCTGCCGCCCGACGCCGGCCGGCGCGCTAGCACACTAACCCTACCTCTGTAACCTACCAATGGTAAAGTTCGCATCGGTGCGCGGTACTATAATACAGCATGAAGTTTTTGGAAATTCAATTTTAGTCGGACCAATATAAGAGAGGTATTTCCATTTCTTAAATTATTACAAATTTAAAATAACTTGTTATTTAGTTAGTTGTAATTATAAAACATTTAAGAATTTTGCAGTGAGTTTAAATTTATTTTTCAAGTTACTGTTTTTAAATTCTTTATAGAGCTTGCATGAATACAATAACACATTTGTAAAAATCGCAGAACTAAGAGATTAATGAACAGTTATTTAGCATTTAAACTATGAAAAGGTAGTAAAATATTTTTTCTAGAGATAGAGCAGATTTTAGGGCCTCTTTTTTCTGACTACGAGACTTTTTCGGTTTAGATGAATACTATCTTCTTAATATTTTATGGTGAAATGCCTCGCTATTAATTACCTCGGCTATATCTTACTCGTACCAATTACAACGGAGTCTACTTTCGTCGTATATCGACAGGGGTACGAGAACGATTACCATGTTCATCATCATTATCCAGCGGAAAGCAGATCGCTGTTTATTTTAGTCCTCGGATATGACAATACATTCATAATAAAGTTGATAAGAATTACCTCGCACATATCCGCTCCATAAAATAAAATGATGTGTCTTAGCTAGTTTGAAGAGCACTTCACACTCACTCTCCATTGCATGCACTAATTCAGACTCTACAGTGGCTGACCGCCACCGTACTTTACCTGAGGATGCCTCGTGTAGAGGCGAAGCACTTGTCATATTATCGTCGATGGTGTGTCTTTCCTTAGTGTTGAGAGTGGTGACGGGATCAGTGAACGCAATTGAGGGAGGTCGGGAGGTGCTCTTCAAACTAGGTAAGACACATCATTTTATTTTATGGAGCGGATATGTGCGAGGTAATTCTTACCAGCTTTAGCATAATGAATTTCAGCAAAGTAACGCCTGATTCTATTATTTAATACATTTATAAGCTTCTTCATTTGAATTTGTAATAATACGTGTTTTTCACTTTAAGGGCAAATATATAATTACTGTGTTAACATTACTAAATTTTTTGGTTCATTGTGTTAAGTAAAACGTTGAAAACGATTAGTTTTATTTGAATAATATTAATAATCCTAAAGTGATAATTATTTTACTAAATTCTCTGCACGCGACAACATGCCGACATGTTACAAATAGTTAAACATAGTGTTATTTTATATGGTATAACGTATCTATTTTTAAGGCTTTAACGTTGTAAACAGAAAATTTTTATCGGTTAATATTGTGTAAAATTTAGCTTTTCGTATATGCATTTATCGCTATTACTTTATTAGTTTGACTCTTTTTTATTTCAAGAAAAGTTAATAATGTTTTGTCCAGGGGTCTGCCTATGGTCGCATAACTGTCTCATCTATTTTTGCCGTTAGATAGAATTTCCCCTGTTTCTGTGTTTGGATTTAAAGGGCCGGTATAATTACAGACTGTGAGGCAGTTCAGATGGTTGGCCGTATAAGGAAACTCAAGGTCACTCAGAGAGCTATGATAAGGCTATGCTCGGGGTTTCTCTGCGTGATAGACTTAGGAATGAGGATATCCGCAGTAGAACCAGAGTAACCGACACAGCCTAATGGATTATAAGCGGAAGTGGCAATGGGCCAGCCATATAGCTCGAAAAACTGACAACCGATGGGAAAAAAGGTGTAGGGCGATCCTCCACTAGATAGAGTGACGACCTGCAGACATGAAGCAAGTCGATAGATGCAGGTGGGTAAGGATCGTGCTATGTGGCATCCCTTGCGGGAGGCCTTTGTTCAGCAGTGGACTTGTAAAAGGCTATAAAGATGATGATGAGGCATTTCATCTCAGTACTAAAGGTACTAAAGGTTACAATGAGTTTTCAGCCTTCTATATGTGTAGTTGGTTGCAGGTGACCATGAACTGCAGAAGATCTTTATCATCAGGTGTCTATTAGCTCAATTGTCGTTTATAGTATTATTAGCTTAATAATATAAAACACGAAATTGTCACAAACAAAATATTGTGCATATTTGGTGTGTCCCACACACATGTAGCTTTTAACTATTTATAAACTTTTTTAAAAATGACAGGAGTTCTGAAGTAGTTGGTAGAATGTAAGAAAGATATTACCAATCGTGTACTTTCAAAATCGTGATTGGGTTTGAACAAAAATGTTCTCGAACTAAGAAAATATGATTATTCATTTGTGAAATAACGCAAGTAAGGTACCTAGTTCAATTTAATAAAGTAACTTTAACTTCAAATGCTTTTACAGACCATAATAGCTTAGAGTAATTACTCGAAATCTATCTTGAATCCATTTAGCACCTTTGTTCTGAGGAAGTGAACGTAAGCCGTTTTCAACGTAAAAAGGACTTCGAATACGGCCATTTCATTTTATTGTCGCAGCAACGAATTACTGTGCAAGATATTTTAGCAGTATTTTTCTACAAGAAATTGTAATTTAGAAATGTGCATATATGTAATCGGTAAAACAATTTGGTTATATGAACGTAATAACAAAAATAATACGTTGTAGTTATATAAAAAGCAAATATGGATTAAATGAAAGCTGTTTGACAGCTTGGTGGCGAAGTTACTAAGATATTGAAGCTTTTTATTAAATAACCTTGTGCGAGTGTTATCATACACAGGTTACAATTTTAAAAATATACCAAGTGAATGCAATACCTGCACAATTTATTTTCCGTGCCATTCTGCCCCATGTAAATTATCATTTTCGCTGGACTCTCAAGCTGGACCAACAAAGAAAAAAAAAACGTAACGCTGCGTACATTTCAAGTGACCAAAAATTCAATCCAAAACCAAGCTCAACTTATTTCCAGAACACGCACTCACGCACACATATGCATACCCGACGTTTCGAGCACTTTAAAGCACCATGGTCACGGAGGAGACTGTGATATTCAACGTCAAGATGTCATAGTTAACCGCGGTTGCATAGATTAAAATTATTAATTTTTATTCCGATCTATGAAGTACGAACTTAGAATATCTTGAAGTCTTGAAGTTGTAGGCTTGATTTGGGTTAGTTGGTTGGTTAACATTATTCATTGCAATTCACTTTAGTAAAGTATTTCAATGTTCATAATAAATTTTGAGTCATTCAACAGCCATTTCTCAATGTTTATAGTATGGATTTAGAAGTAATTATTAATAATTTTAGTCTCTAAACAATTTTAAACAATAATAGATGTAGTGTGGGAGTCCAACTCAAACACGATATGCGTAACAACGGACTTAATAAAAAGTCTGACAGCTCGCTCTGATGATATTTATAGATATGATTGCACTTAAATAGAACACTTATTTATTAGATACCAACTACAATGGACAAATTCAATCATTTTTATGCGATTGGTAACCCTAACGCTCTAATTTAGCCTCTGCCCCTGTTATTTTTGTCACTAGCTTTAAAATTCTAATTCGCAACCTGGTCTGTGAGAAAAACTTTACTTTAAATCTCTCTAGCGCAGCTCATAATATATGTAAGTATAATGTACAACTATATATTTATATATATTTATATATATTTATATATATATATATACAGGATGTTGGTGTAAACACCGTTGTCCTTGAAACCAGTGGTTTGATTTCACTTATAGAACGTGAATTCTATGTATTTAAAAAAAATTAACCCTATTTTCTTTCATAAAATTTAAAAAGTTTCTGTGCGACACCGTCCGTAAATTCATGGATACCCTATGCGCCCGAGTGGCGTAATCACTGTAAAGATCACCGCCCGTGCTAGCTACCTACACAACATTCAACATAAAAACACAATAGGTAAATAGCCTGTGAAATAACTTTTTCTTCATACTTTCATCCTGGCTTAGGATGGGCAAAAATTGAGGAATTAAGGAAAAATTTAGATTTTACTAAAAAAAAGTTGTTATTTTTCATTGAATTTACGTTCTATAAGTGAAACCAAACCACTGGTTTCAAGGACAACGGTGTTTGCTTACACCCTGAATATATATATATATATATATTATATATATTTTTTTTTTTTTTATATATATACAATCTCAACCTATAAAATTCTTATGAAGTAAGCTCAGTAACATTAAACTTAATGACATTACCGAAACATATCCGGAATTAATTTAACAATTTTTATTAATATTTAATATTAAATCTGTTAGTGCCTAAAACAAATAACTTTTATTAATAATGTAAATTTGACTATTTATAGCTCAAAGTTACGGAGTGTGCGATTTGTCATTGCCAGTTAGTTATTGAAAATAATCGACAAACTTTATCAAGAACAGTAGATCGAATATAGATTTCTCTCTTTGTAGTTCGCTCAAGTATTCCGTAAACTTTTCAGACTTGTACTAATATTGGATCATGAAAGGAAAGGGTACGGGGGTAATTGAAACGACGTCTCAGGGTAGCACGGGCCGCATTCTCCATAAGCCGAATAGTCAATAATAGCATTGCGGAATATTTGCCCGTAAATTTGCTTACATAAATGGGACAAGTAGAGTTATTATGAAGCAGTGTACGGATAATGATTTCTTATGTTTACGCGAATAGTACATATTGAATAAAACTATGTATTTTATCGTGATTAATTTTGACATTTGATCATAGTCACGGGGGCCTGAGGTGTTCGACTTACTGATAATATTATGGGTACTTTTAGCTTTTAAAAATTATTTTTTGATCTTATCTATCCGATGGATTATCGCTGTATAGGCTACCTAAAATACACAAACCAAAGGCTCTACTATGTCCAAAAATGATCCGGATTGATTCTCCAACTTATAAATTGACTCAACACAAAATCATTCACAAAGGATTCATATCATTTTGTCACTTAGATATGACCTACTTTTTAATAACAATGTCACTCAAACTCATTTACATGCCATCAGAATATGCAGTATTAGTAGTATACGAGGGTATGCAATGGCCTATCATCTGGCTATTTATTAAAAAACAAATAGTTCTATAAGCAAGTATATGACGTGGCCATTTTGGCTCGTTTATATACTCCATATCAGTAATATATTCATATGGATTTTTAGAGAAAGCCCTTCTTACTTCTCCTGCAAATTCACGATTATACAAGCGATACGTAGACGATACTTTCACAATTTCACCATCAGACAAATCAATTGCACTCTTAGACCACCTGAACGCCATAAACTCTAAAATTTAACACTTGATGAAGTTAATGGCAAGTAGTAATTAAGCTTTCCTAGACGTTTTAGTCATTCGAAATTCTAATAAAACCATTAGTGATACTGATGAGGCGTGGTTCTTTACTACCGAATGAGGAAGCTTAAAATCCCTTAGCGAGTTTTGGAGAGTGCTTTGATTGGAATTTCCAATGTGATAGAATTCGTAACGAAGATGCCCATATTTAAATCAGAGAAACCATTAAATCATCATCACATTGGTGATTTAGCATAAAATAACCTCATAAAATCTTTTATTACAATCGAATATACTCATAAGTTATTTGATTTCTTATCTCACCTGACACTACACTGAAAACTCACTTAGTCGAAATTAGTGCAAGAAAAACTAGATATGTAGGTAAAACAAATTACATGTGAACTATGTGTGAAGTGAGATTAGTTTCAGACCTGTTAGGTAGGTAATAAACATTGAAAGCTTTACCCTAAAGTTTTATTGAATTAAAACCCCGGCTTTGTACCACAATGTTAACCCCTGTCTAGCGGCAAGTTCATACAAATTCTAGTTAATGGACGAACCTATCACACTTTAGTTGACGAGCAATTTATCACGATATAGAAACCGGTCGTGACGAAGCAAAATTATTATGAACATTCATAACGATTGGAAATGGATTTTTGATAATTAATGCATAGTTTCCTAATAGATTGTGTTTTTAAAAAAGGTTTCGATGTCAGTGTCTTATACGAGTATTTTAAACTGATGCAAATATAAACTACTTCAATATAATGATCTTTTCTCAAATCTTTTGAACAAAGTTTTTACAGATTTTTATTTGTATGAATGGAATGTTAGATGCTGCTTCATATTTTTACAAAACTATTTATTTGGTTTGTAGCTTAACTTTGGAATACAATAGTTGATTTAAAAGCATATAATGTACGAGTATAAAACAAATTTGGAGAAAAAGATTGAAATCCAAAGTAAAAACTTTTATTCAATTTAGGCCTTTTAAAAAGCTCTTATACGTCAAAAGCTACACTTGTTCGCAAAAGTAACGCCTTAGACAAAACCACACAAGAAATAATGGGATCCTTTATAAATATAGAGTAAATATATTATGTTATTACTCTAAGGCTAATGTCAAAAACTTAATAGTCTGTATAAGCTATGAATTTTGTATCATTTAAAATGTTCTTTTTTCAAAAGTCTGAAGAGTGTATGTTGTTAGGTTGAAAAAGCGTTTATATTTCGTATATTAAATTATTTTGCTATAGCTTGCCTAATATACAAACCTAAAATACGTATGAATTGCTGTCAAATTTCTACCATTATGAGACTGTTTATATATTTTATGATCTGTTAATTTATTTTAAGAAAAGTTTGTACAATCAGTTGTTGTTAAAATCATGAAATTATGAAATTTTTAAAGTCATTAAAATATTTAATAATTTCTCAGACGTGCAGATTTCACTTTCTATGTTCAAAATGTCGTGGTAAATCATCACTTAATATTTTAATTGTGTGGTGCTAACGAGTCGCAGCCCCTGAGAGACCAAGACTCCAATTTAATTTTTTGCTGTACATATTACGCAACACGAACTCAACATTTTACGTAAATGCGTTGTATGTTAACAACACTGTAGTTTAAGCCCGCCAAGCTTACGGTAATGAGATGATGTAAGGGGAGGGTAGAATCAAGTTCATGCTTATTTATTGAGTTCATGACTTATTTTTTGCCTCCGTGTTATTTTAGGTGGGTGCTTCCTTACGTATTTCAGTTTAAGTTGTAGGTATCCATAAAGTACATAGGCTAAATGAACGCAAATAAAACGTAAGAATTCCAAACTCAAAAAAATGAGCCAAGGCAAATTGGACTACGATAGGCGTCTTTTAGCAATTGTGCTGCAATCTAGTTTGTTCCGAAAACCGTCAATATCATAATATTATTGATTAATTATACTTAGTTTTCATTGTACCCTATTACATAAAACAACGTCCCTGGTGATGAGTGACGAGCATAACGGTGTCATAATAATAAATATTGTGAGTGACTTACATGATATATAACAATTCAAACCAAAAATATCTGGAAATAAGGCAATTTTTGTCTTTTTGTCACGAGTCGTAATAATAAATTGACGATAGCTAATAAGCGATGAAGTTTTAATAGTGAATATGTTTGAAATATTATTCCATGTTAACACACATTATTCCCTTAAAATATTACTTATGTGTTTCATTAGCGTTAACTAGAGAGACTACGATATTGTAATAATATAACGAGCTTAAGTCCGTAAGGAATTTAACATTTGCAAGCGAGTCATCCGGATTATCCTTTCGAATCCTAGATGCAGATATCGGCGGTATATGTTATACTAGGCTGCACTAAAATTATCGGGAATGGAATATTTCCACTGTTCCTGTTATATTAAAATCTTTTTAATTGAAAACTCCTTGGTTTTAAAAATCGAATACCATTTATTTATTTAAAAAAAGATTCTCAGTCTTGTCACAAGGTTTTGTCAAACTTGTTTAGTCGTTGAGAAAATGGAATTGACTCGAGAAAATTTAAGAGCGATGATTTATTATGACTTTCGAAGTGGTTTAACACAAAAACAGTGTGTTGACCGGATGATTTCTGCATTTGGTGATGAAGCCCCATCCAAAACCACAATTTATCGCTGGTTTGCTGAATTTAAACGTGGACGTGTCAAGCTCAGTGATGATCCCCGTCAAGCTCGTCCAAAAACTGCAGTCACCCAAGAAAACTTTGTTTCCGTGCGTAAGCTTATTGAGAAAGATCGACATGTGATATACCGCGAAATTCGGGCACCTATAGACATTGGCATGAGTCAAATACAAATAATCTTGCATGAAAAATTAGGTGTAAAAAAGTTGTTTTCCCGATGGATACCGCATTCGCTCTGTGAAGAGCAAAAAACGGCTCGTGTTACTTGGTGCGTCAGAACTCTCGAAAGATTCCACGCAGGATCCTCAAATGCTGTATACAACATCGTATCAGGTGATGAATCCTGGATATATGCGTACGAATCCGAAACAAAAAAACTTGTCACGAGTTTGGGTGTTCGAAAATGAGTTAAAGCCAACAAAAATTGTTCGTTCACGGAGTGTTGCAAAAAAAATGGTGGCCACGTTTGTCTCCAAAACCGGCCATGTTACGACTATTCCTCTTGAGGGACAATTAACGGTTAATGCAGAATGGTATGCTAGCATTTTTTTGCCACAGGTCGTTTCTGAACTCCGTAAAGAGAACTGCAACCGCCGCATCATCCCCCATCACGACAATGCTAGTTCTCACACCACACACAGAACAAAAGAGTTTTTAGAGCAAGAAAACATAGAATTATTAGACCATCCGTCGTACAGCCCCAACCTAAGCCCTAATGATTTCTATACTTTCCCTAAAATAGAGAATAAATTGCGTGGACAGAGATTTTCATCACCTGAAGAAGCTGTGGACGCCTACAAAACGGCCATTTTGGAGACCCCAACTTCCGAATGGAATGGTTGCTTCAATGATTGGTTCCATCGTATGGAAAAATGTGTCAAATTTCGCAGAGAATACTTCGAAAAGCAATAAATATATTTTTAAATAGTATTGTTGTGTCACTTCCTTGATTCCCGAAATTTTCAGTGCCGCCCTCGTATCTAGGCCTTTTTTTATTAAGGTTTACCAGTGTTTGATTACACTGTATTTAACAAAATGGTTTAAGAACTAATTTACGTAGCTAAGTGTAACAATCGTTTAAGGTAAACACCACATGCATGCAATTGCAATAAGATAAGAGTTAAAATAGGAATTAAAGTAGGTCGCATGGTATTGAAGTTTTGTAACTGTGCGGCTATGCTCCTGATTGATTTGGCTAAAACTTATCTTATCCGTTGGAGTATATGAGAGAATCTAAGGCAATTTTTGACGTGCCTTTAATGGTAGAGTTTTATACATTGATAGGGCAAATGTCCAATTTAAAATTGGTCTATTCAGGAAGTTTTACTAGATGGTAGGACTCCTTTTTTGCCTAGGGAACCTTTTTTTGCCTAGGGATCCTTTTTTGCTCAGGGATCCTTTTTTGCTCAGGGATCCTTTTTTGCCTAGGAATCCTTTTTTGTCTAGGGAACCTTTTTTGCCTAAGGATCCTTATTTTTCTAGGGATCCTTTTTTGCCTAGGGATCCTTTTTTGCCTAGGGATCCTTTTTTGCCTAGGGATCCTTTTTTTGCCCAGGGATCCTTTTTTGCCTAGGGATTCTTTTTTGCCTAGGGATCCTTTTTTGCCTAGGAATCCTTTTTTGCCTAGGGATCCTTTTTTCCTAGGGATCCTTTTTTGCCTAGGGAACATTTTTTGCCTAGGGATCCTTTTTTGTCTAGGGATCCGTTTTTGCCTATGGAACATCTTTTGCCTACGACTCCTTTATTGCCTAGGGATTCTTTTTTCCTACGGATTCCTTTTTGCCTAGGGATTCATCTGGATAATTACTACTCTCTTACCTTTTAACAAAACAATACACAATACAATAAAATAAGCTACAAACGTACTGTGATACTGTCTTAAGGGTATAGAGAGCCATTATAATTGCAGCTAAGTGGCATAAAAAGATATCTACAGAGTTAAAAACCTCATGTTTTTTTTTCATGCTACGGTAATTAGATTACCTATTCCACAAAAACGGCAATTTTGCTTACTAAATACGGCAATTGAAAATATGACTCCGGCAGGACTACTTAAAGAGATTTTGGAATTTTATTATATACTAGTCATTAGCAAAACCTTATGAGATAATGTTATTTAATTAAAAATATAAAAAATTTAATAAATTTCTCATATTTTAAAAGTCTATCCAAATAATGTGGTCTATTCTCGTAAGTATTTTTAAATAATCTATTTTTAAAGTTTTGTTGAAAAAGTTATAGACAGTGAGAAACCCATCTTCATTGAATCGGTGGGCTAAGTATAACACGCTGTCATGGTTACTGGAATCTCTCAGGAGGAAACTATTTACGTTTAAGAGGAAAAACTACGATTTATTGGATGAATTGTTGTTATATGATTTATTTACTCCTTTTTTACGCATTAGAGGGTAGAAAACTAACAGTAAATTCATTTTTAATCTAGTTTCAATCTAGTTTCTATCTTAAATTTTTATAACTGTATCTCTAGAAATAAGCAGTAACAACAAATTCGAAGAAACTGATAAATCTTGTGTATTAAATTATCCGTTTTCTATTTATTCTGGTATTATTCAAACCAAACTGTAAATGTTTACCAACTCTTAATAATCGATATCGAGTTTTTTAAGAATCGAATATTGTAGGTTCCTATTTTTTTGTTTGGCATGCTTGGTGCAATAAGTCTGACAGCTGTCAAAAATGTATTTCTTAGATTTTGTTGACTATAGTTCCAAATATTAGAGTTCTCTCTTGTTCTGTCAAAGTTTCCGCCTGGGTTGGTATTACCTTTGTCCCTAGTCATGCCGCCAAGCAAGCGGAACACAATAGTATAAGAGTTAGACAGCCAGCATTATTACAAACTGTTTATCTTATTTCTCAGGTGTGACATAATAGCTTATGTGTTTCAAGTTGATTGTAAGGTTATTAAAATAATTGTTACAGAATACAGACGTCCAGGTACTGAGAATAGGCCTCATATGTTTTCTGAGTTTGGTTTTTTAGATCAAGGAAGAGACAACTATACTGCCACAATGCATTTAAATATTTTTTTTATTACTAAGACTATATTAAAATTGGAATTTCATTGATGCCGTCGGGGATCGTACTCGGTCTGCTCATTTTTATTTTTACTACTAATTTAATATTTATAAAAATATGAGTAATTAAAAAAAATTATATATAGTGAGGTTAAATTCTTCGATTTGATATTATTAAAAATTATTAACTAAATAGACCATTTAATAATAATAGAAAAACGATACAACTACTACTATAATAATTGAAAATTGATATTCTAAAAATTTTGTAATTAATTTTTTTAATATAATGAATCGCAGACAACATTCTAAAACCTGCACATCAATCTTTCCTCTGTTCCATTTGAAAACAGAAGAAAACAAATAAAACTCATTAAATAGTTTTTTCTTAGTATATTTACAATGCAACTTTATAACTGAAGACATAAGTGGATGAAGGTGATAACTCGCATTTTACTAATTTTGAGTAAATCAAGATTGAAGTTTCAGTTTTGGTTTTTGAGATAAGTTGTTGAAAATTAGTTTTTGATTTAAACTATAGTGCAAAGTTGGGTAAACAAACTTAAAAAATTTGGGTATGTGAGCAATTAAACACTTTTAATACTTTTTGGTATATAATTTCGAAAAAAACTGAACATAACTCTTTCTTTCACTAACATTTTTAAAACATTTTGGCATTTCAGTTCAACAAAACTTTAAAATTAGGTGTTAAGTAACATTATGTACTTAAAGTATTACAAAAAGGCAAACATTATTTAAAGGTTCCTTAAAATACTATCAATAAAAACGTAAACTATTAAAACAGAGATCAGTCTTGACAATAAAATAAAACAGAGATCAAAATAATCCTATTTTTCAAATAAAATCGACTCATAGAAGTATCGATATTCCGGCTTTACGTACTTAAGTTGTTCTCGGAGTTTTTATTTTTTTCCACTGATACGGTACCACATTTTCCGTACGTACGCAAAATCTCCACAGAATTGCGTAACTGAGATCTTCTTTTTCAAAATGTCCACCTTTTTGAAAGGTGTCATTTCATCGTATATTTCTTTATATAGGTAGGAACCATATTCATATATGCGTATCCAATTAATACCATCTCTGAAACTTACTTTGTCATTGTTTACATCTTTTTTTCTGTTAATCAAATTAAGTTTTTCCTGTAACTCACCAATTTTTCTGAAATGTGCGCTCATGTCAATGACTGTATTATTTCAAGAAGCTTTGCATATAATATTCCTGTATTGTTCAGGAACATAAACTGTATCGTGTTTCCTAAGGACTTTTTCTATCCTACCAAAATCACGATCCGAATCTAAATAAGAATGGCCAACCTCAGGGAACTTGTGGTCTATTACTTCAAAATATCCTTTTAATATAAGGTATTGATACAGTGCAATCATGTTAAAGTTTTTGTTCTGTCCGGCACATGAATCCGACCAGATCAATAAATGATCTTTGTTTTGACAACTTGGATCTACCTCCAAAAATCTTAAAAGTGCGCTTCCAACTTCAACACTTCCGAGATCCGCTACATCTTCAGTCCATGTACAACAAACAGCTTTCTCTTTAGCTCCATCATTAACGTGAATACCCAGATTGTAAAACCATAATTGGCGTAAGTAGAACGCTTTTGAAGTTGTTAGTTTCGGTAACGGCATTGTTTGTTGTAAATCCATGGTAATGTACACAATATCTCGGTTCCGGTTTGGTTTTTGCCTATCAATTTGCATAGCTTCAACAGCTGCATGATAATTTAACTTATGTTCTTCAGTTGAGTCTCCAGCATCGCAAGTAGGACACGTGTCACTCCTTGGGTAACCAAAAGACAAATTAAATTCTGTGACAAAAATTTTATTGTACGAGCTTTTCGTAATGCGATATTTGTCAGTCAAGTCCTCATTTTGACACATTTCCAAATACAAACCATGCATTTTGGTAACATTGAGCAGCGGTGACAGATAGAGTTTGTATATATTTTTATTTCTTGAGTAATGAGACTGTTTCGCTGGAAAGCTCGCAATATGTGCCTTAATGCATTGGACAACGTCATCGTCCATTTTGTGTGGACGACTTTAATGTCGTCCTCTCCGATCTGGTTTGGGAACGGAAAGTCCATTTTTAATATCCTTTATAATGAGATCAATTTTTTGCGACCTATTTGGTATATTCTACACAATCCTAACTTGCATATTTTTTGAATGCTTCCTTGTTTTTTACGTAATACTTGTAAGAAGCAGATTTATGATTTCTAGCGTTATTGCATTGTCTTGCTACAGGTTTACTTATAATGCTGCTGAACAATAAGGCATTTTTACTATTAGAATCTAATGAATAATAGCTGTTTAAAATAGATTGCCTATCTTCCAGTGAGAACTTACTAGAGCATTTAAGTCTGCACTTCTCGTGGCATAAAATCCCTTCCTGGATGGTTTTCTTCGGAACTTTCACTCCTTTATAAGACATATATTCTTCTCCCTTTGCTCTAGCTACAGCTGCAGACTTTTTCTTCCATGACAGTTCATTTCGGGAGCGTTTCTTTGACTTATTTTCTTTGGGTGGGAATATCTTACGTTTTCTTGACTTATTATTTTCTTCCAAATCTTCACTTTTGCGTTGGTTCCTAGTAGGGATATGGTCCTCTAGCCTTGTTCTGTCGGATTGTTCTCTTATACTGCTAGAGCTAGAGCTTAAAGGGCTTTCCGGAACGAAAACATTATCACTACCCGAAGAAAAGTCTTTGTAATTTTGGCCAGAGGACACATTCTTTAAGATGTTATACACTTTTTTATTATCAGTAGAATGTTTAGGTTCATCTAGGGAATCCTCAATAATATCTGAATCTGTATTATCTATAGGGAAAGGCGTGTTCATAGAACAAACTTCAAAACGTGTGTTTTGGCTGCTGGTTGAAGGTTCGCCATTTTCATAACCGTAGATCTTGAAGATGTGACGCAGGCCATAGCTTTCCTGCAAGAGAGAATAAAAGCCTTAAGGAAGAAAGCGGTAAACAAACAAGAAATGCTAACACGAAAGTAAGAAAATTTGTTTCAAATCATGAGAATAATATGACTTTCCTCTTTGCCCTTCAGCGTTTCTCCGATTATTCTAACACCAAAGTGTTTTCAACTAAAATTGCAAAATAAAATAAGTTTCTTGTGAAAGAAAAATATTCCCAAAAACTCAAAAACTAATAACTATATTTTAACGGTTAGCGTCTTCACTTTATATAAACAGTAAAAATCAAACATTTTAGTGCAATAACTATTCGTAGATCATTATAACCATTCCTAGTTTAGCAAGAAAATCTAAATTATAATAGTAAAGAAGTAAAATATTATTAAACACTTACTTTGAACAGTTTTGAGGTTATAATCGTTATAAACATCATTGTTCCGAGTTTTTTCTATTATAGGGTGACCGACAGCAGCTTCCAGTAATAATTTTGCCCTTGCTTTGCCTCCTGCCATTGCTTTTTCACTTTGCCAACGTAAATTCACTATTATAAAATTAAATAATATTTTGTACACAACATACGCTAGAATACGCACTCTGTTAGAAAGCCCGCGAGAATGTGACAATTTTATTGACAGAACGAAAATCAAAACAATTGACTGACGTGAATGAATGAAGGTGTTATGTATGTCACATAACACCTTCATTCATGGAGAAGTGACGTCGTGTCATTCGACTATCGTTCGCTGAGTGGAAGAAGGTGTTATGTTCGCACATATCACTTTCTTCCACGACAAAAAAAAAACAAAACTTTTATTTTATTTATCAAGAAGGTGGTGATGTGGGCTCATACCTCTTTCATTCAGTACCATTTTCAAACTAAACTTAACATAACACCTTTATCAACTTTCTATTTTTAAAATGCGTCCAAAATCGATAGTTTTAGGGTCTAAAATCATTTTATATCGACATATCACCTTCATTTATGCAATAAAACACCAAAACATGAAAATGCGACATATCACCTTCATCCACTTACGTCTTCAACTATTTTCGCGATTTTTTGCAGCGGCTTAATTTTTGATTATTAACTGCATATTTTTTATTGTAGTCGTGTATTAATGTGTAGTTAAGCATGTATACTCAGAGATTACTAATACCAGACTATAAAATCACCATGAAATCCACGGACCCGAAATGGGATAGTTTCGAGAGCTATTTTTTTCAATTGAGAGAGCGTTTCTATTATCTATGGACCAAAATTTTTAATTTGGACAATTTTTTCTAGAAATTTGTCGTTTGGCGTATTATTGTCAAGGCCTTAGTTAAAACAGAGGTAGATTTTAAAGCCTCTTAAAGTATTCTTCTTCAACTAGGTTTCGGACACAAATCGTATTATTGTGACACATAAGCGAAACTTTTATTCAATTCTGAAGTTAAACATTCAACATGAAGATAATCTTCATCACCGCTGGAATTAAGCCTTTTGTGTTGTGTTATATTATTATATAATATATGTTAAACTATGCTATGAATTCGGGTTGATGATCCTAATCTACTAAAGCTGATAATGGTCACTAGCAAAAATCTATGATTTGGTTTCAGCATCTGAATTGAAATAAAATGTATTAAAATTTCGTATCCTCCAACTATACTACCAAAAATAATAATAAAACTATAAAATATAAATAATGAAATAAAAATTCTACACTGTGCCTTTAGCACTGTATTTTTTATAAGACCACGTTTTTTCCCTTAAAAAAAACAAACGAAACTTTATTACAACTGTATAAATCGAGCATGATGAAACGCCATTCGTAAACTTGATAAAGTAGACGAAAGTTGTTTGAGTTTTAAGTCGGGTGTTTTAGTGAAACGAGCCGACGACGGATATTACCAGGGCGATTTTCAGCGTCGAGCATTGCTCAAATTATTTTTGACGATAAATTTTGCAAGATGGCGTTTACAAAGCTTTAAAACTAACGCGATGGCTCAGTTCAGTCAGCTTATATAAAAGGATTTACAATTTTAAGAAGTAATAACTTTAAATACAACAACTAATTCATTGACTTTACAAAACATTACAGTTAAATGTTATAAATCTGTAGAAAAAGAATACACTAAGAATATTGAAGCAACTTTATATTTTAGAAATAATATTAAAATATTGCGATTGAAATAATACTAAAGAAGTTTAGAGTAATGTTTTAAATGATCATAATTTTCATAATTTAAAGCTAAATAACGTCAAATGTAATCAGTGTTAAATAGTAAGTAAATGAAATTATGTTCGTAAAGAGACATTAAAATTACATTTCCAATAAATACTCTTATACGCTAAAATGAAAGGGCCTTAGTAAGACAAATGAAAATTATATGGTAAGACTTGTTTACGCGAACAATATTTCAGCAAAATAATGTTTTCATTTCAAAAGTTTAGTGAAGGTACTATTAATCTATTTTATTTTCAATTTAAATCCAAATGTTCTAATATAAATGAAACTAAACAACATAATATTAAGTTATTAGTGGCACATATTTTTTATAAATCACACTTTTATTTTTTTATCTACAATATTAAAAAGGAAAAATATTTTAAGTTAATAAAATTCTATACGCGTGTCGTAAATTAGCGTATATTTTGCTTGACTACATAAAGAAACATTTACTTGTATTTATGTGTCGATACATGTATGCTCCACTCTTTGATAAAGGTAACGGCTTGACGGATTTTGAAGAGTTAGGTCATCAGCTAATCCGCTTTTATTTCTGGAGTGTGATAGGCAACTTTTTAATGATTATAATAGTAATACGACACTAGCAAAACAGATATACATAATGGTCGCTTGAACCGCATTCTACAGAACATTTAATTTTATTTATTAAATAACTTCTACTGAAACGGCTTCGTGTCAATATTTTTTCACTTTTATTTTCACGCAATAAAATGTATTCCAATAGCTAATACGGGACACTTTCTATCCGAGTGTCAAATTTTATACAAATCCGTTTAGCAGTTTATGCATGATTTAATTACAAAACTCTAAACATCAAACTTTCACACACTTAATATTATAGTACAGTATCGATACGAATAATACAGTTACGTTTTGTATTGTTTCTTTTTTTATTAAAAATTACGTGTTCGCTTTGCTATCTACTATAGGTATTACTAGAAAGAAGTAGTACAAGTTATACCATCTTTAATTGTTGCAGATTAAAGAAGAACTAAGGCTATAAAACCAGCCACCGCTTATGCCTTATAAGAAGACAATGAATTTAAATGATCACAGGCCTAATATATGTACGTGTAGCCAGCAAAAGCGTAATCAGTAATAAAAGCACAGAATGTGACCAGAGTTGAGCGGACGTGATGCAACTAGTAATGCTAAACTTCCTACTAATGTTCGACGTAGTGTTCATATTTTTCTTGTTCTTAATCGCGGTGACATGCATCATGAACTACATGCCAGGACGGAGTAAGAAGCAGGAAGCTATTGAGGATGAAGTGGAAGATGACGTCATTCCTCCACCACCACTGTTCGCTGGAGACGATATTGAAAAACAACCTACCACTAGTAGGGACACATATGTCGTTATATCGCCTCCAATTGACAATTACAAAACCAAAGAAGGTTGTCCTATACACGTGGTGTAGAGTATGCAGTGATTAGTAAGTAACTCTTAATTTGCAAGCAACTGCGTAAAAATGCGTGAGTTTTTATGTCAACCAATTTTTGGACTTTTTTGGTCTTTTTTCACATCTGCATAGTGCATTACTTTGATATTAGTATGTCATATTTATAAAAACCATAGTAACAATCATGAATCATACGACTGATGCCTAAGATGGGTTCAATTATCGGACGAAATTTAAAACTGTTGTAGTTACAAAGGTGCTGGATGGCTTGCTTGATCAGCAACTCAGCCAACTCACACACTTACTGGATGGGGCTTAATTTGGTTTTAGGCCAGGGATTTTTATTGATATTGCCGTTGTTGTATGGCCGAAGCATAATGCCTCATAATGCTCTACAAAAAAGGCAAATATATGCGCGTTCCATTAACTCCTTGATGCGTCGTGTGCGAGATAGCACCAACGGCCCCCGTATCTCCATTATAAAAAAAATTATAATAATAAATAACTTATATTAATTTAATAACTCCTAGTATAAATATTTTAACATAATGGATGTTAAATATTAATATACATATTTAATTGCAGAATCGACTGAAAGTCACTCTGATTCTATTGCGCTTTCTATAATAAAATCTTACTATTAATTGCATAACTGATGAGGTATAATATACATAGCAGTATTTCCAAATGATCCAGTATATATGGGAGCATAGTTAACACATATTTTATTTATATTTACCAGCCGTTGACTCAAACCTTAGGCCCATATTGTATATCACGAGTACTGCGGTAGGCGGAACTAGTTCAAACCACATTAGGTTTTATTTTTAAAATTTCTGGTTGCTTGTATTAGTTTCAGATCCTCAAGAAAAGTAGCTTAAGTAGTTTCAGTGTGTTCACGTGACATAAGAAGTAGCAACATCTTGCCGTGCCGCAGCGAAAAAATGTCGCCCGCCTAAACCACAACCGACGAGAACGTAGGCCAATTGATACAAGGCGAGCACTACAGTCTACATGTCGGCCTAGTATGAAAGAGTAAACATACTGACATGACCGATTAATATGTGGATACGATTTGCCGAGTGCAGGCGAGCTCCTTTGATTTGTGCAGGAAAACCGATACTATTTCGAAGTAAGACATGTTGTGGCAAGCGATCTCGAGTGGTGGCATAACACCAAATGAACCGTATACAAGTTGGAGCTCGCTTGCACTGAGTTATGTAAGCGAGCGACAAAGAGCAATGGCGAGGCTAGGCAAAAGGGTTGTCTTTACGTTGAGGCTTGCCTTCGCTCGGCCAACACAGTCTAAGAAGAACAACATTTATAGCTAGTTGGCTTAATAAACGACTTCGGGCTTCAAATGGAATACAATATGCTGCATCCATTTTTACAACAGTTACAACTCTTGAAACAAGATTCTTATAATATTCACTACTGAACGTAGGCCTTCTCATATTAAGAGATTTTACTGTAATTTCAATGCCTGTCATATGTGTTGGCACCTCAGCCTAACTTTGAGCTTATAATTTTAATGTCATTGAATTAAATTCTGGCATGGAATTAAATTTTATGGGCGACGAACGCGTTTTCATACACAGCAACAGTAAAATGTATATCATAAATTGTTTTAATAAAATGCAGTTTTCCTTTTTTCCAGATCAACGTAGGAGTTTATTATAAAGAAGCCTTATAATACTTTATGTGACATAAATGAATAATAGTAGTCATTTTATACCAATGGGTAGAGATACAAATCCTGTTACAAAGGAATATAAAAGGGACGCAAGTGTTAGTTACATAATGTGGAGGGTAGTATTTTCAGATATTTGAGGGTAATCAATTATAAATTAGTTTTAGAACGGTAAAATGAGTTTCTTTTCATTCATAAATATTTTATGGAAATGGATTTACATATTAAAAATACAAATCGATTATATTAGTAGAGATATTATTTGTTGTTGTAGGTTAAATAGGT
This sequence comes from Parnassius apollo, assembly GCA_907164705.1. Classification (NCBI taxonomy): domain Eukaryota; kingdom Metazoa; phylum Arthropoda; class Insecta; order Lepidoptera; family Papilionidae; genus Parnassius; species Parnassius apollo. The sequence continues at coordinate 1,084,575 of CAJQZP010000643.1, read as the reverse complement.
AAATATATGGATATTCGCCATTGTTTTCTTATATTTTGATATTCTATACAGGCTTCTAAGCTACGTCACCACTGAAATAAATATAATTATAGGAAATTGTTTCTTCAAATGTACTCGTAATCACTGTATTTTAATTATTCTTAACAATAAATACATTAAGTGAAGTGTTCCATTTCGCATTATATAAGTGCGTAAATGCTTATCTAAAATGAATGTGACTGAATTATAGGTAGCGTTATTAAATAATATTAGAAAATAATAAAATGTTTACCTTGTGGTTATTATATGTTTTATTAAAAAAGATAATTTTGTTGGTTGTTTTGATAAGTAAATATTACTATAATTATTTTAAAATTATTAGTTATATATTTCTTTAATTATTATAAATATTCCTATAATTATTTTAAAAATTCTATCACTTTGCAATAATCAAAGTGTAGCCTGCGCCTAGCTGTAGAATGCATATAGGGCTATAAAAGTAATTTTTTATTGTATCTCATATCTTGTATTTTGTATTTATGTATTTTAAGAATTAATTTTATCTTTAGTAATTGATATTATGGAGAATTATTGAAATTTGTTACGGAAGAGTATCTTGTATTAGTTCCAATCAGTCTGGAAATTACGCAAACAAAACTAAAATATTGAATATTAGTAGTTAGATTAGGTATAATGTTAGTTTTAAGGCTTGGTATAATAAAAAAGACAATACATGTTTTACGAAAGTTTTCTCTTATCATGTCATTATTTATTCAACACTAAATTTAGGAGAAATAAATGTGCCGTACACTTAAAATTTGGTAAAATTAAAAAGAAGGTAATAATTAAAACAGCTGTAACAACTTGTTTTGTGACGCCTTAGGAACTAATTTTTAAAAATTTAACAAATGTGTAGAACAATGGCTTAGCATTGAATTGTGGCGCTGCGGGTTGGAATCCCATACGGAACAAGTATTTGTATGGCCTAATTGTCCCAGGTCTGGTTGCTTGTTCTTGTGAAAGTTCTGTATGTAAACAGCCTCTACTATACAGGAGCAAATCCTAGTGTAGGGTTAACTTTTATTAAAAAATAAAATATACTTCAAGGTCATTGCTTATTAACCCGGCACATCCTCGCCGCTCGGTGTACACTCGTTGTGATGGTCGATTACGCATTCTAGCGTTGATGTAGCGTAAATGTAGCACAAATCGACTACTTTGCTGGTCGATTTGCGCTTATATTTGATTTTGAAAAAAATACAGTGTTCAGAAGTAATAGAACCATAGATATTCACTGATCGCATTTACTTATAAATACATAAGACATGAGTGCTAATAGGCCATGAATGAATGATAATCAGAAATAAATTTTCACATGTGATATATACACAATTTATAAAAGTAGTAATATAAAATATAAAATATTTCGACTAAAATTGGTTGTTATACAGATGTTAACTAAAATAATGGGCTATATTATAGACCATTATATACTTTATAATATTCTTCGTAACACTGATTTTAATTATGAACATCTTTTTCGGTAGTGCTTAACAATATAATGTTGTACTTAAACAGTTTCAAATATATTACGAAACTTTATAAGGAATACAAGAAATCGGTGTTAAGAGGGATACCGAATTTTGTCATAATAAATAAAATGCACTAAATACGGTGTTACCATATCATATGTGTTGTTTTATTTATTGATTCCTCTTTACTGTTATTAAATAATGATGACGAATAATGTGACTATCACTGTCAGTTAATCTTATCAAAAGTCCACTGCTCAACATCCCCCATAGATTGCGTCATAAGGGCATATCTGCCAGTTTCCAGGCTTGGCAGGTGCGTAAGGTGACGTGATCGCCTAAAGCAGATTTTGCACGCTTTAAAAAAGCAATTTTTTATCATTAAAATTGAATCGTAATATAAAGATTTTTCTTAGTGAATTATGTTGGCAAAAACGCAATCGATCGCAAAGTTTCCCCATAATCTACAATATTAGGTACGTCCACTAAGTGAAAAAGCTGTTTCATTCGAATGTAATGAAATCAATTTCAATTAAATTCGAATGATTATATATAATTTTAAAAAGAAATATCAAATAAATATTGTGCGATTAAAAAGCGCGCGGGCCGACCAAACAGTCGCCAGTCGCACTGTTAAAGCGTGAAAAATCTGCATTTGGCGCACAATTCACCTTAACAACTAATGTTATTGGGAACGCTGTTGCGTGATGCTGCCCATCTTCTGTTTGAGTTTATCCTTGCTGCCTCTAATGAAACCCAGAGCTTGGTATTGTGTAGGGGAACCCTCTCTTCCTAAAGCTCTCATTATTCAATTTAGCAGTTAAATAATTAAAAAAATATTAATAAAACAGTTATGCTAATCTCAAAGTTAAGTGCAAATTAAGCAAAATGTTCTCATCAACTTCAAGACAAATAATAACATGATGCGCTGGTTTGATTTTAAGAAAGACTGCTCAAGAATATTGAAACAGAAACAGAAACTTTTTTATTCCATAAAGATTATAAATAATACTTATTGATAGCCACTTTTTTCCAGATCACCACTGCTTCGGATAAAAAATTCTGTCCTGGAAAGAACCGGCAAAAACCCAGCGGAACTTATTAAAAAAAACAGCTTACAATCACGTATGTTACAATTAACAACACAAAACAAATTAGAACTAGCTTGGTAGCGATCACCTTTCGCAGGGGTTTTAATTATCCATAAATTCTTTAATATTATAATAACCCTTTCTACAGAAACTTAGTTAAATAAAGTTTTTAAGCTTTGTGCAGGTTAGGTCAGGTTTTATATGTGGTAGACCCACGCTGCAGCTATATTATGATTGTAGCATGAATGGGTCGGCTCGACCGGGGAAGGACCACGCTCTCACAGAATACCAGCGTCAAAAAAGCAGCTTAATATTGCAGATAACCTGTGTATACATGCACATTATATATACAGGTACTAATTGCAATAGCAACCTGTGTCGACCAAGTTTAAATTATTGCCCATATTCACTATTGTGTCCATGTGTTGTGCATTTTCTGTGGCACTGTCTTCTGAATTTTCATCTGATTCTTCCTCTCTATCTGTCTCTTCTTATTCGGAGCTAGATGCATCTGAAATTTGATAGTATTTAAATGTGCCAAATTCCATCCATATCATCTCAGTAATTAGCATTTCACTACTGTGCATTTCACCATGGTTTCTCAACCACACACGGTCACATAGTGGATTTTACAGTCGCCAGTAGTCTTTACAAATAGATATGAATTATAGTGGATTCCTATATTCAAGAATCAGTTTGTTGCACATAATGATTAGTATTATTATAAAACAGTTTTTATTGTAAATTATATTTATTCAGTGACTTAAAATAACTTTTGATAACTTTATATATATATATATATATATATATATATATATATATATACACAAGGTATGTGTCTGATGGGAACTGAAGACCCTTTTTACTGGAAAAAAGGCATTTCATCGTAGTCCTAACGGGTGCATTATGATTCATAATCGAGGATAGATGTAGATGTCTATGGGTCACAGCAACCACTTATCATCATCAGGTGGACTGTGTGCTTGCTTGTCACTATATCCTATATAAAAAAGGTCAAATTTTGTATATTTTCTGGGATTTTGTTTTAAAAGCGTATAAACTCGGTGGAGACGAGTAAATGGTACTACTAGCTTGTGTCTGTTCCTAGTATTTACAGAATAAGTATCACTTATTTTTTATAAACTAATTTTATTTTTGTGTACGTACATTACATTTTGATAAATGTATTGAGAGGCCAAAGTTAACATATTAATTTCCTTAAATTTTGTCGGAGCGACTCCTTTGGTTTTAAATCATAGATTGCTCTAATGACCCTTTTCTGTAAAAAAAAAATTATTTCAGTGTTAGTTGTGTGCCCCATAGATGACATAATATGGCATTATGCTATGGATGTAGCTAAAGTAAACTAGTCTAGCTGTTTCAACACTGGTAAAACTTCTAATCTTTTTTACAGCATATGCTGCAGAACTAAGTATACTTGCTAGTTTTGATATATTTGATATATCGTCTAGTGTGATTCCAAGAAAAATGGTGGTATTGACAAGACTCAGCTTCACCCCATTTGAAATAACATTGATATTGACATGTTTGATATTCAGAGTTATGAATTTCATACACTTAGTTTAAGTGCCATTTAAACACAAATTATTAACATTAAACCAATTTACTAATTTAGTAACTGTAGTTTAAATATGATATTTAATGAACTGTCATCAGCAAATAATACTATATCATGGTTTCCAATTACTATGTAAGGTAAGTCATTAATATGTACAAGAAAGAGCAAGGGGCCGAGAATTGATACCTGAGGCAAGCCCATTTGTACTATCGATCCGGAAGAATTCACAGTATTAATGACAACTTTTTGCATTCTGTGAAAGGGCGAGCATCTGTCCCAAGCTCTAAGTCATGATCCAAATTCCCGAATCCTTTCAGCTCAAGTTACAAAACCGTTTTGAGTGCCTAGAAGACTGCAATGCAGTAGACGAAATGACAAGCTCGTGCAAACTGTTTATGCAGTCGGAGCTAAGTTCTGCAAGACCCGTCGCAGAAGAATACAAAAACTCTCCGATCACACTCTTAATTTCATGGCTGTTAGACGGGAAGTGAAGTTGCAGTCTTCAACAGATTTGACAACATACAGGCAATTGAAAGGACAGATCTTCAAATGTATGCGGCGGGACTCATGCAACTTTAATACACCTCGTATTAAAGAAGCACAAAGTCTTTGCAAGAGATCTGTCCGCCAGAAAGAGCCAACTGTCTGCAGCAACTGTGCCAAGAAGAGCGAAGAGAGAAGAGCCAACTGTGGCAGCATCGTTTCTAGGACACCTGATATTTTGAATGAGATTGAGAGGTTCTATGGGCAGCTGTACAGATCATCGTTGTAGCCACACGCAATTGTGAGTAACGATCCCAGAGCAAGTCTTATCCGACACTATTCCGAGGATGTCCCTGACGTCACTCTGAGCGAGACTAAAATGGCTCTCCAGCATCTTAAAATCGGCAAAGCCCCAAGTGAGGAAGGAATTTTAGCGAAGCTTCTTAAAGTTTTTCAATTCCGACCTCTATGGTGACACTACTCTGGAGGCGTGGATCAGAAGTGCGGTGGTCTTTTTTAATTATTATTATTCTAAGCCAGCGCTTAGATACAATCCCACCTCATAGTAAGTGATGATGTAGCCTAAGATGGTGAAGCGCACTGACTTAACAAAAACCTATTCACTCTTGCCTTGAAGACACCCACACTGTAATCGGATGGAAAGACAGATGCTGGCCACTTATTCCACTCCTTTGCTGTACGCATGATGAACGACGTAGCAGACCGTTTGGTTTAAATGCGTGGCAAGTCAACTCTACTTCTACTCTGCGCTTTACGTCTCTCTACGTCTACTTTGGGCTTGTGTTCGAATTTAGTAAGATTGGTTTTAACCAAATTCGGGTCACCAATAAACCACTTAGCTTGCCTTTCCATTGATTCCAAAGCTGCTAGGTGGCATTTGGCAGCACCATCCCATATATGGCAGAAATATTCCATGCATGACCGGACTTGCGCTTTATGTAAAGTAAGGAGTTGTCCCGGCGTGAAATATCGCCGCACCTTTGCAAGAACTCCTAGCCTGCTTGCAGCTGCTTTGGCCTTGGACTAAATGAACCGCCTGAAGTTCAGATTTGAGGATATCTCAACCTCCACCAACTGGAGGTGGAGGGAGTATTCCAGTGATACATTTCGGAAAGAAGAAGCCAAGGTGAGAGGGCTCCATTTTGCATTGAAAAGACATATTTGTGTTTTGGAGGCGTTGACTTTCACAAGATTAGCATCAATAGCAATTAAATAATGGGCGTGCTTTGCTACCGTTGGGAGCGTCAGAAAAGGGTATAAAATACTCCATAGCTTGACGCAACACATCGGTTACCGAATTCGCACAGCTCAACGGATCCGCAGAAGAGAAACAGACCTCTCACCAAGGATAGGATGCAAAAAAGTCTTACGGTCTTGTTCTTCAAGAAAGGCGACAACGCTCTCTTGAAGAACTACAGACCGATTTCCCTTCTAAGCCGTGTTTACGTGCTGTTTTCGAGAGTCAATACGAACCGTCTCAAACGCAGACCAGAAGACTTCCAGCCTCCCGAAAAAGTAAGTTTCCGAAAAGGCTTCAGTACCATAGACCACGCAGGTTGTACAGAAGACCAAAAAGTACAATCTGCCACTTCGCCTTGCTTATATGGACTATGAAAAAGCCATTGGTTCCGTCAAAATTTGGGCAGTGCTACAGTCCTTTCAGTGGTGCCAAGTTGACTGTCGGTATATCGAAGTGCTGAAGTGTTTGTAAAGTAAGGCTACGATGGCTATCCGAGTACAGAACCAGAGAACGAAACCTATCCAAATGCAGAGGGGTGTAAGACAGGGTGACGTTATATCCCCGAAACTCTTCACCGCTTCGTTGGAAGACATTTTCAAGCTACTGAATGGGAAAGGATACGGTATTAATATTAATGGCGAGTACATCACTCATGTTCGATTAGCCGATGATATTCCTTATGACTGAACCGCTGTAGGACCTATGCACTATGCTCAATGACCTCAATAGTGTCTCCCAACGGACAGGTCTTCGGATGAACATAGACAGAGCAAAGATCATGTTTAATGTCCATGTTACACCAATGTTGGTAATTGTTGAGAGCACTAAGCTCGAAGTTGTTGACAAGTACGTTTAACTGGGACAAATAGTTCGATTAGGTAAGTCCTACTTTGACCGCGAGGTCAATCGACGGATTTATTTATTTATTTAAATAGATACACCATCGACAATATCAGTAAACATTGTTACAATCAAAATACTACATTTTTAGATAAAGGATATGTCTTTACAGGCGTATACATACACATAAGAGAAAAAAAACCTAAACAACATATAAACTCTAAAACAAAAAGGAATTAAACTAATCAATCAAAGTAAAAGCACCATATCCAGTAATAATTACAATAAATAATAATTTAAGTAAGTCTTCACATTTTCTTTTAAATTCACGTTCGGTGTCGCTAAAGATGTCGATGTCATGATTGTTTAAGCTGTTGTAAGTTCGCATACATCTGCTTAACGGAGAAAACTTGCCTAAATTGGTTCTACTGATGGGAATATTGAACAAATTAGTAATTGGGTGTCTAGGAATATGAAAGGAGATTTTAAAGGACACTTGCTGCAGTAAACTTCGCGAAATTAACTTACCGTGTAGAAGTTTATGTAGCGTAATTAAGTCTAAAAGCTTTCGTCGGTCAGCCAGTGAACTCATTCCAAGATGAGAAAGTCTAGAGTTATAATCTTTATAGTATGGACAGTTTTGAACTTTATATGCAATGAATCGAGTGAAGTTTTGTTGAATACGCTCGATTCTGTGAATGTGAATTATATAAGAAAGATTCCATATCACCGAGGCATATTCTAAACTGCTACGAATCAATGCATTATAGATAGTTATCAGAGTCTGAGCATTTTTGAAATCCTTACATGTACGTTTGACAAAACCTAGCATTTTCCATGAATGCGTTACCACATTATCTATATGTTCTATAAAGCTAATTTTGTTGTCAAGAATGTCCCCAAGATCACGGGTGGATGAAGATTCACTCAGTACCTCTTTATTAATGAAGTAACAAGATTTAACAGTAGATTTATTCTTTGTGAATTTAACGTAGGTACACTTACGAGGATTAAGTTTCATTTTATTGCTTTTGCACCATTCATGGATAGCATCAAGGTCATTTTGTAAAGATAGAACATCATCCTGGTTTTTTATAGCCTTGAACAATTTTAAATCGTCGGCGAAAATGGAACAGTGGCTGTACTTAATGTTATGTGTAATATCATTAATAAATGCCAAAAAAAGAATAGGAACAATATGTGAATCATGTGGTACGCCTGATAGAGCCACATAATCATTAGACTTATATCCATGCAATACGACACTTTTTAATCTATTTTTGAGATAAGAACTTAGCCAACGAAGTAAATTCCCATGCACGCCGTATGAATTTAATTTAGATATAAGTAATTGATGGTCCACGACATCAAATGCACTAGAAAAATCTGTGTAAATGGAATCCACCTGCATTTGACCATCCATTGCACTTGCAACTTTCATGACGTAATCCATCAAATTGCTAACAGTAGATTTATCTTTGGAAAACCCGTGTTGTGCCCCTACGATAATATTTTTTAGATGATTTGTTAAACTTGGATAAACTAAGAGTTCAAATGTCTTTGGAAATAAGCTTATAATTGAAATCGGTCTATAATTTTTAACATTATTTTTATCTCCTTTCTTGTAAATAGAAAAAAAAACAAAAAATAAAACATTGGAACGTTTCCAGTCAGTCATTTGACCATCCATTGCACTTGCAACTTTCATGACGTAATCCATCAAATTGCTAACAGTAGATTTATCTTTGGAAAACCCGTGTTGTGCCTCTACGATAATATTTTTTAGATGATTTGTTAAACTTGGATAAACTAAGCGTTCAAATATCTTTGGAAATAAGCTTATAATTGAAATCGGTCTATAATTTTTAACATTATTTTTATCTCCTTTCTTGTAAATAGAAAAAAAAAACATTGGAACGTTTCCAGTCAGTTGGAAAATACCTGGTTAATAACGATTTACTAAAAATTCGTTTTAGAGGAAGAGTTAGATATTTTGATGTCATCTTTATAAAAAGAGGAGGAATGCCGTCAGGACCCGCTCCTTTGTAGATATCTAGCGACTTGAATATACTCAGGATTTTACTTTCTGTTATTTCTATATCATGCAAAGAACTTTGTTGATACACATCGAACAATACAGGAGCTGCAGTGCACTTGGGTTGGGAGAACACAGATCAAAAATGTTGAGCAAAAAGATTACATATCCCCTCACCACTATTAGCCGAGAGATTGTCTAGGTACATTTCTTCTGAAAACCATAATCGCAGGATTTACGATGACGGACGAACGACCAAAACTTTTTAGGATTAGACTGAATGGATTTTTCGGTTTCCCGTATATAATCTAAATAATTCTTAGAGGCCAAAGACTTAACCCGGTAATTTAAGAGCTTGAGTTCTAATGTATCTCTTGGATTTTTGTAAATTTTGTGCCTTAATTGGATCTTTTCTTTTATCAGTTAAATTAAGTTCGGCGTAAACCAATTAGGAAACTTTAAATTATACAGTTTCATTAACAATGAAATAAAGTATTTTGTAAAACCTAGATACCATGGCATCGACCTCCTGACAATCACTAAATTCAAAATCACAATCAACTTTACTTAACCTAGAATTTACTTCAGCTTCAGCCTTTTTAAAATTGTGAGTAGCAAAAGATTTATTATTCAACAAATGTGGTACTGACATATTTACATTTATCTCTAAAGCAGGATGATGACGATCAGTTTTACTTATTGGACATGGACATTCGGCAACATTTATATTCTTAAGATTACTTAAAACAAGGTCAAGGGTTCTGTTATTAACGTTTTTCACAGCATTAAATTGTGATAAATTGTTTAAAGACAAGAAGTCAATAAACAGAAATCCTAAATTACAGCAATAATTGTTAGGGGTCAATTTGTTTACGGATTTGGTAACATCGGTAATCCAGTCTATAAAATTCAAATTAAAATCGCCCAATATTATTGTGTCGTTACTACATGATTGCATTACAATATTGCAGTTGTCAAGAAATCCATCTATTAGTTACTGGAGGGGGCAATTATACTACAAAAAACAAGCAGTCCACGAGTTTACCATTAATATTCACTCTCACCGAAACCCACAAATCTTCATAACAGCTCTCAAAGTGGTTAACTCTTTTAGAGTATAGTTTCTTCGATACTGCTACCAGGACACCTCCGCCTCGCTTGCCAGCGAGATGGGTAGAATTACGATCACGTCTATAAAAGTCGTCAAGCCATGTTTCTGTTCCCACTATTATATCATAATGGGTAACCAGTGAAGATAGTTTAATGTTGTCCGTCTTAGTTTTCAGACCTCCGAAATTTTGATAATATATATTGAATTTTATTTCGACAGTTACGGTCTTAGCAATATGTCATATCAAATTATGTAATTACAAGTTTTTCAAAGAGTCGTGGCATTTAATTTGTTTTGCAGGGGTATGATCTTCTTTTCGCACAAAAATACGACCATTACGGATCCAAACATATTTATAGCCCTTTTCACTGTTTGTTTTTGGTGCTAGCATGTAGTTTTTTGTTCTGAGGGGATAAATGTTCAGAAACATATACGGGTGATTTATTCCAACCATATCCCAAATGAGAAGAATTAAGTTTATCTGTCTTGTTTTTCTTATTGAAACTGGAAACCGCTGCCAATATTGAGTCACGTTTTACTGTGGAATGCAATTTAATTATGATGGAACGGGGCCGATCATTGTTATCATTCATTTTTCTTACTCTAGTGCCTGATAGTACTTCAGCATCCATCAAAGGGACGGAAATAGTAGAGCAAAGTTGTTTCGCTAAGGACAGCAAATTTTCGGACTTATTTTCCGGAACGCCATTGATCTCAATGTTCGTTTCGCGAAAGTATTGTTCCATTAGGTTATGTCTATCTGAGGTATCTAATGCTTGACTGGATAGCGTTAAATTCTCTTTAGTAACCACGGTAAGTCGATCCTGTAAATATTTTATGTCACAATTCATCCGGTCATATTGAGAGCTAAGAAATTCCACACTTTTACCGATTTCTCGTAAGGTAGCCAATTCGCTTTTAATTACATCAAACTCCTTAGAAAAATACATCTTAACGGTTGATTCAACAGCCTCCGTCACAGACTGCTGTATTTCTCGACGTATAATATTGACTAAAACCTTATCGTCCATGATAGAAGAAGAACCAGGAAATAATGGTTGTTTCTCTAGGATTTGCGGTTTGCGTTGATCTGATCAGACGCAGATGAAAGCGAATCCATACGACAGCCTTGTACAGGGGTGTTAGTATTGTCGAACTTCCTTTGTTTACTTTTGCATGTTGGGCATTTCCAATTGACTTTCTTTTCCTTATCCATAAGGCAAAATAACTTGTACGAGTATTTTACGCATTCAATATCATAGGTATCATTGCATAAGCAGCACGACAAAAATTCGCGGTTTGTGATTTTTTTTCGAACAGCCCGCACAGTATTTTGCTTTTGGAGGCATTTTATTTAAACTGTATGTAAGACAAGCCAAGTAAAAGTCACCCAAAAGCAGAGAAGTTAAGCTCCAGTATGCAATATTATTTTGTTGCAAGCCGTTAGTCAAGCCCTCTCACAGGCCGCATCTAAGGTAGGATGTTGTAACAATAAGGTCGTTAGCGCCGTGCAATTAGCGTCGCTTAAGCGTTTTTGTCAACACCTTGAACGTAATTTAAATTTGAATGATCGTTTATGAACTGAACTGTTATTGTTAGAATTTGAAGTAATTTCCACTAATTATATCACCAGGTACACTATACACAGCCACAAATAAACATTCAATTCGGCTGCGCAGCGTTTTGGAAATTATTTCAGTTTTTACGTATACCTCAAAACCTGAAAACTAGAATGTACAACCATTGCGTGTTGCCAGTGATGACTTATGGATCTAAAACGTGGTCCTTAACTGCTGGCCGTATGAGGACGCTCAAGTTTGTTCAGCGAGCTATGGAGAGGGCTATGCTCGGGGTTTCTCTGCGTGATAAACTTAGAAATGAGGATGTCCGCAATAGAATCAGAGTGATCGTCATAGCCCAAAGGATTAGTTAGCTGAAGTGGCAATGGGCCGGCCATATAGTTCGAAGAACTGACAACCGATGGGGAAGAAAGATCCTGGAGTGGCAGACTCGTATATGAAGTGTAAGGCGTCCCCCCACCCCACCCATAAAGACGACCTGGTAAGACTTGCAGGAAGTCGATGGATACAGGTGGCTCCAAAACGTGTTTTGTTACATTCCTTGAGGGAGGCATGTTCAGCAGTGGACTTGTAAAGGGCTGTAGTGATGATAATGTTGATGAAGATTTTCTATAGTTGCTTATTACGACACCAAAGCCATGAAATGCGGTGATGGAGTGTGATTACACCACCACCACATGATGGTAATTTATATAACCGACATATGGCTTACTATATACTAACATTACTAACAAATAAAATAAAAGCAGCAGATACTAGCTATAATATTATACACTTAATAATATTCGTGTAAGGGATAAATAAAGCTAAATGAATAAATAATAGTTTAGAAGGTAGTATGCAGGGAAACGTAGGCCTAGGTTTCAATCTCAAGTGACATTAACATCTGTGCAAGAACATAAATTGGCGTTTTCGGACCTAGATACGTAGTGGCTGTGTCTTTCCCATTCCTGGCACTTATATAATATTTATAAAGTAATTCACAAATCCATCCATCCATCCTTGCGCCCATTACAGCCTATCAAATTCCAATGCTGAGCGTGGGTCTCCCAATAGATTGCCTCATAAGCAGGAAATTGGCATAGTTGCGAAGCTTGGCGGGCGGATTGACAACCGCTGTTTTTAATTTTTTTTAAGTTGGCCAGAATTTCCTCACCCATATCCGCTCAACGAAATAAAGATATGGTCTTACCTAGTTTGAGGAGCACCTACCACCCTCAATCAATTGTGTGCACTTTCCCCATCATCACTAATCCCAGCACCACTACTTCCAACACCACTGCACTGGGAAAGACTACTACACTAGAGTTGAATCCGTCAATTTACCTCTAGGTCAAAGTTAGACTTCCTCCCGGAACGGGTTTCAACTTATCAACTTATCGTAGCAACTTATCGCAAAGGGGGGGCTTAGTAACCGTGACTTGGTCAACAGCGGTGAAAAAAGAGGAAGCCTGAGGTGGCCAATCCCACTGGGCTTGGCAAGCCCACTTAGGATGTGCGCTGGTAGGCTGCGGCAAGAGGGATGTCCTCTCCCCCTACCGCTGCAGACGGGATGGAAGAGAAGTGTTGTTATGGCGATGCGCCACTCGCCATATCCTCCGCGGTGGTGGTGGGCTGTGGAGGGAGAGGAATGTCGGCATTGCGAGGCATCATTCTACTTACGTTCCGAAGCTGAATCTTGGTTGGCGACGTAGCCATAGACCAGATTCGCCGCTATGGTCAGGAAGGCTAGTACTTCTGAGTGCTCATTTTTCCTGGCCCCATGGCTTTCACGCTTCAGTCACGGGGGCGTCCGTTGCGCTGGTGTAGTTGTAGGCCGTGAAGGAAGGTGCGCCATGTGTTCTGGTGCGCCGTACCTGAGAAGGAGATGGGGGGAGTCACCTTCTCCCGAGGAGGAGCCGCCACTGGGCAGCCAGCGCTTGCGGGGCCGCGGTTCCCGTGGCCCTGCCAACATGCGACGAAGGTGGAACACCATGGAGTTTTAGTCGGTGCGAGTCCGACATAACTCGTTTTTTCCCCCGCGAGGAGCGATGGGGAAATACCTATTGTAATATTAAAATACTTTAAAATAATACTATAGATGCGGTTGTTTTTAAATATAAGTAAGCGAATAAATTTATCATACATATCAGACAGTGCTCTGAATGTCGGTGAAATGTAAATAAATTACGTTCACGCCAGCAACACCTGCAGTTAATTGGTGAGCCGTGGCCAGAAATCGAAATGCTTGCATAGATTAAGAGACTGATTTTATTGTACACAATATTTTGAATATAAATATTTCGTAAATACAAAACTAATAACATATAAATTATATATATATATATATATATATATATATATATATATATCTGTATTTGCGGTTCTGATATCCCCTAATCGTGTTCCTCCAATTTGGTGCCTCATAATTATTTCATTGGAGAAAATCTTTCATTCTATCTTGTGTAAGGCTGAGGTCCTATATTTAAGCTTTCTGATAATCTCAAAGTATCAAAATTTTACTGAACGATTTCGTTGTCCATTTTTGACGCTAATAAAATAAATGTGCATAACGCATTTATTTGGCAGAAGTGAGTGTTAGAATCGGAGAGGGACGCTGTAGACGAAAGTTTATCAACCATGTTAGTAATATATCGATATCTTTATATTACTTAAAAATCATTGGACAAATTAACCGAAGAGAACCTATTTGTAATACGATATGGTGGACATGGATATTATTAACGTGAAGGAGGCGAGAGGTGTTTGTCAGGATCGAGCCAAATGGAAGTCCGTAGTCTCTGTCTACCCCTCTGGATAACAGGCGTGAGCGGTAATGCAAATAAAGAGTAATAATATCCACACGTTATTATGTTCTAATTTTACAATAATATCATGTAATAATAATCGAATAAATTATGACATATTTTATCCTTCAAAGTGTTTGTTCAATAAAGTGTTAAAGAAACATGCGTGCAGCTCACACGTGTCAGAAGTGAAATCTTCGAATGAAATGAAATATAAATACAAATACTTTAAATGATTTATTTAATATTATAAAAATTTAAACTACAAGTCCGGCATAAAATATAAGAAAATATAATTTTATAGTAAATAAATGTAACAATCCTTTTAATATATATATTAGACACAGATATTATATTACTCTTTTCGATATACCTTATATAGTACTCACTAATTACAAAAATATTTATATCAATTTTACCTATTACGAAGTTGAGGTTTGGCCGTTCTTCACTGCTTGTTTAATCCGTAGGCACATGACACCGTACCACAGTTCGTACCTTGTTGAACAAAACGCGTAAGCGACGCCGTTTCGGCAGCGTTTACGACTTTTTTTTTTCGCTAACATTGAGCTATAATCTATAATGCTTCCTATCTCATGTTCTCTCACTCATCTTATAAATTTATGTGTCTGTCTCTTTTTACTGTCGCTTTTTCGAAAGAAGTTTTCACTTCAAAATAATTCTTGCTTTTAAACTTTATGTATTATTTAAACACATAGAAATGTGCCGTACAAAATAAAAAGTGAATAAAATTGCTATAAAACTAATTTTTCGCCAGAATGGAACCAATAATTCAATAACGATAGTCATTAAATACTGCCGTTATCCGTGTCACCAATCTTTATGCTGAATTTTCGTCTGCTTTTCATGTTGTGTATTTGATAATATTTCTCAGAGTAGCTCTATTTTTATAAATTTTTATAAATAGTACCTTTTATATGTTTGTTGGGCTTGGATAGAGAGAATTTTGTGTTAATTTTCTAATAATATTATATGCCATCTAAAACATAACTTGTAAAAAAAAACCAAGTCTCGCAACGGTCTTCTACCGTAAAAACTTGTGAGATCCATGTAATACCAAGTTGGTTAATTATTTATTCAGTCCCTACTTATGGGTCCTTACCTAACAACATCTTATATTGACCATGTTAATATTAAAAATATTTTACGTTTTAAATAAATAGATTGACTTGGTGCTCGCAATAAACAATCTTAATTATTATATTTTTAACTTGTACCTCACAATAAATATATATAATAGTAAGTAGTAATAAGGTATTCGTAATTCGCTTCTCGCAGTAGTAGATAAAAAATATCAAATTCAATAGCTAATATATTTGTTATTGTGCTACCTTTCTTTTTTTTTTATTTTTTATGCTTTCGACACCGTTTCGATACCCATTCTTGTAAACAAACTAGAAAAAAATTGGAATAAGAGATTCTGCCCTTTCCATTTTTAAGGATTTTTTATATGACCGTGTGCAGAGAGTAAAAATAAAAAAAATTATTAGCTCAGACGCCTGTGTCACATTTGGAGTCCCTCAGGGCAGTATCCTGGGACCACGTCTCTTCTTAATTTACATCAACGACCTGTGCTCAATGACACTAACTCAAGGCAAGCTATTTACTTATGCTGATGATACAGCCTTAATTTTCTACGGAGAGACTTGGCCTGAGGTCCAGGAGTTTGCGATGAGGGGTCTTCAATCTGTGGCAAAATGGCTTGAGGAGAATCTACTGACTCTTAATATATCAAAGTCCACCTATATGCAGTTCCATATAACCAACACCCAAACTGTTAACGATATACAACTAACAGTACACTCTTGTGGTTTACAGTCAACAGATACTTGCCTTTGCCCTAAAATGACGAAATCCAAATCAATTAAATATCTCGGAGTAATTATAGACGAGAAACTAAGCTGGCTCCCACACATAGACCTTATTTCATCGCGCACTAGGATTCTTATTTGGACATTTAAAAGGCTAAGGCATATCGCTGACTTTGATTTATTGAGAACTGTATACTACGCCTTAGCACAATCCATTATAGGTTATTGTATAGTTGCCTGGGGTGGAGCATGAAAAACATTTATGATAAAATTAGAAAGAGCTCAAAGATGTCTCCTAAAAACTATGACTTTTAAACCGTTCAGGTATCCTACAAATCTGCTTTACCAAGAATGCAAACTGTTGACTGTTAGGCAATTGTATATCCAACAACTGATCTTAATGAAACATGCTCTAACTCCTTATAACCCTGAGATCTGTCGTAATAAACGCAGAATACCGGATGTAATGATTATTGGCAGATGTCAAACTGCTTTTTCTAGGCGACAAAGTTCATATCGATCCTCAGTGCTTTATAATAAATTAAATAGAAATCTAAATTTTTATCCTCTTTCCAGACATGAATGTAAAGTTAAAGTTCGAGATTGGTTATTGTCACTTGATTATAGTAAAACAGAAAATATAATTTGTTAACATGTAGTAATGTATGTCGTATAATAAAAGTATAATAAAATTATAAAATTTTAAAATTATGAAATTAAAAATAGCAATCTTTGTTTAAAGCATCTATTTATTCATTATAGGTTATAATGATTAAATATATATTCTGTATGAAATTATATAATAATATATTCTATATATTCTATGTATATATATATATATATATATATATATATATATATATATGTGTGTGTGGTATGTATATGTATATACGTGTGTGTATGTATATGTATATATATTGCAAATTGCAAACTAATTTTAATATACCTACGATTATATGAAATATAATAACGACTAAAGAGTCGCATTAAGTTAAAGTATATGTTTCGTGGTAAATAAATACATTCAATTAGCTAAACAATTACTTAAAAATGTAAAGCTTAGTTACTTAATCAATTGTTAAGACTAAAATACTGTTGTCACAACACTGGGAGAGGCCACTGATTCCTAAGATACAGACTTGTCTAGTTTGGGAATCAGAGTCTTCACTCTATTATTGTACTTTTATTTGAATAAATGATTATTATTATTATTATTATTATTATTACATGGTTATATTGTTATGCTATTTACCTTTGGTGAAAACAAAGTATATTCCAATCAAATTATATTAGTCTTTTTAAGAAATGTAAAATAATGGTATGCAAAGATTTCTTAAAATAAACACAAACAACAAATTGTGTAACTTAAATGTATAATTAAGTTACACAATTTGTTATTTTTACATTATATTACATTGGATTTATTTTTTAAACTATTAAATATTTAATTCTTTAAATAAGATTCGTTTAAGTGTTAAAATTTTCAGGAAATTGGACTAGAAGGGAGTATACGATATAATTTATTTAAATATGCTATTTAGATATAACACAAGAATTATCGAATTGTTAAAAAGGATAATTTCATCTAAGATGATGTATTTGTGTAAATAATTCATCGAAAATTATATCAAGCTCATCCATCACAAGGGTTAATTTAGTGAAACCTTTTTTACGGATCTAATTTATTTTCAGAAGGAGAAATCATAAGAAAATGTTCTGTTATTCAGCAAGTACTTACCGTTGACGTCAGTCCATCGGCATCGGGTATGCTTATTAAATCGCAAGTTTCCTGCCTGTCAAAATTTATAGTAAGTTCTTAATTCTGCGAAACAGACCAGGAAACATGTATTACTTCCATCTTGACATATTACTATCGTCATCGACAGTCCAATGGTGAACATTAAATGTTCATAATTGGACTGTCGATGATGATAGTAATATGTGAACAAAAAAGCGACAAATTTTGTTTCATAGTATGCATACTTTAATCACCACGCCAGGTAGATTTAGCACAGCTGTGCCAGATGCATATTTCATCAACATATTTTCTTATTTTTCTACGGTCTAGATAGTTTCTGATATACAACACATTGGAAATTTTTTATACTATCGAAAGCTGTATACTGCGGAGTAAATATTATAGTGACATGAATACCTATGCTAAAGCACTCGTATGCTGCCATTTGCCAAGTGCCATTCACACATACATACGGAATTCCGATTCGGCATTCCGAACGTAGGAAGTTCTTATAAAATCAAGTAACAGTCACATACGATAGTTTTCCGTTCGAAATTTTGTGGGCAAAACGGGATTCTGTATGTATATGGCCGGCCTTACACACGCTACCCGAAAAAACCATTTCTGCAATAAGATGAAAAGGATGTTTTTTTTTTAATTATAAGAGCTAGTTTTATATTCAATTTTTTTTAAAAAACGTTTACTATGATGATTTTCACCTGTATCGTGAAGGCAATTTTCAAACATGCGCAAGGACAAACATCCAGACCCGGAACAATTATTTGTAGATCATACAAATACTTGTTCCATGCGAGACTCAAAAATCATTGGAAAACAATTACATGTTACAATATCACCACAAACAATATATTTTGTCATACATTTAATACTATTTGGTATATTTTATTTTACCCATTTATTCAATAAATAGAATAGATACTGTGATGGCGCATTATTATTAATAATAAAATATAATTAATTTATATATAAAGCCGTCTAAAAATATCTCAAAAGTAATATTGTAAAAAATTAAAATGCATTAATAAAGTCAAATTACGTTCATTTCCGAACATTATGTATTATCTGTATATAGTCACTATTTTTCTATCTAAAATCGCCTTCGGTGTTATATAACTGCTTGCTAATAATATTGAGTGGCAGAGGATGCTATTAGCCTATATTCCGCCTTATGTGCCATTAAAATTATGTAAAGTTTTGAAGGTTGGAAAACGGATGGAAAAGAAAAGTTCTCGCGTGGCAGCCTCGTACCGGTAAGCGAAGTTTAGGGGAACTTTCCACTATATGGAGTGACTAACTGGTAAAACATGCAGGAAGTCAAAGGATGCAAGTGGCTCAGGATCCTGCTTTGTGCATTCCTTTGTAAAAGCCTATGTTCAGCAGTGGGCTTCTGATGGGCCTGTAATAATCATAGAATACTATAATACACAATAGAATGGCTGTCAACCTCATATTATACGAGGATCAGTGTGACCGGGAGCACACATACTAGCAATTACGTCGTATTATCACTACTACAAACCCGATCCGCTGTGTTGACAGACTGAGCGAATTTACAAATTTTAGACTTTTGATTAATGTTTTTGACACATCAATATTTCTTTATTTTTGTATCATTTTTAATATTAATATTCACCAAATATAAATAGTTTCTACTTACTGATTGTAGGATATGTCTCCTTTATATAAATTTGATTTCTCGCTGTTCTTTCGACAAGTAATTATTGCACAATTTGCCATTTTTTAAATAATTTGCATGCAGCGACGCTTGACACGAAAATTGGAAACTTTTGATTGTGTTGACAATTGTAGGTGTGAATTGACATGTTAGTGACTAAAGGGGCACCGCCCACTCCCCCGTTTTATTATGTATTATAGAATTCTATGGTAATAATAATGATGATAATGATGATGATGGTTAATTTGAACAACAAAAAAAGATTATAACAAAACAATACGTAAATTTCATGTGCCACACAACGTATGAACACAAATCACCGCTCGTATTCGCACCTTAAACTATTTTAAACCTATGCAAAATATGATTTTTCCTAATTAAAAAGATCATATGATCTTTGTGGTGATTATTCTATCGAAGGTATGTAATTTCTTCAGTACGTTTGATATCATTGAAGATTGCTTTCATCAGATTATACTATTTGTTAATAAGGAAAACATTTTATTTATTTTTTGTTTATCCATACTAATATTATAAATGCGAAAGTGTGTTTGTTTGTTTGTTTGTCCTTCTTTCACGTCGCAACAGAGCATCGCCATGGCATGATTTTTTGTATGGGGAACTATCCCCATACAAAAAATCATGCCATGCCGGTGGCTGTAGAGTGACATAGGTTACTTTTTTCCTCGGAAAAACATCTCATTCCCGTGGGAAAATCGAATATGTTGCACAAGTTTGTCCTTCTTTCACGTCGCAACAGAGCGTCGGCATGGCATGATTTTTATATGGGGATAATTCGGTGGTTGTAGAGTCACGTAGGCTACTTTTTTCAGCGGAAAAACATATCATTCCTGTGGGAAAATCGAATATGTTGCAAAATTAAGGTGGCGCCACCGTGATTCTACAAGACGGACGACGGTACGTTGGACGAACACAGAAGGTCAGAATATCTGGATTATTATATCTTTTTACCAAAATTAAGATAAAAAATGTATGGATCTATATTTTTTCACGCAGGACCGGGAAGAGAGCGATAAAAAACAAAAAAATCCACCAGCTGATTTTCTTCAAACGTTTTGGTGCATTATAATTCACAGAATAGGCGATAACCTCGCAGACGATATTAAGTAATCCGTTGATGATTAAAACTACTTTTACGGATTTTATCGCGTTTATTTTTACCCCGTTTTTCCCGACGTTTCGGGCGCTTTCCAGCACCCATGGTCACGGGCGACTGAGATGACTGACGTCCCGATGTCATTGTTAAACCCGGAGTACCTTCAGCTTTTTTAATTATTGTTTATGGTCCGATCTATGCAAAATGAACTGAATGTCTTGAGGTCTTGCAGTGGTATGCTTGGGTTTAGTTTTAATTTTATTGATTATAGGATCCCAAGCAGGTGGTAGTACCCAGCCTCCTTCTCTATTGAAATTAGGATGTTTTTTTAATTTCAATAGCCTCACGTATCATCCTTGGTAGGAATCGGTGTTCTTTCGCGAGGATTTGTGGTCTATCAAATCTGATGTAATGGTTGGGGCCGTCTAGGATATGATCACAAACTGCAGACTTCCCGGAACGTTGATGCTTCACATCAGCTATATGTTCTTTTACGCGGGTCCTAATTGATCTTTTGGTTTGTCCTATATAAGAGAGACCACATTCACAATCAAGCTTGTACACTCCTGCATCTTGTAGAGGAATATGACACTTGACGGATGGTAGGAACTGACTAATCTTCTTCGGCGGCTTGTAGAATGTTCTAATAGAAGCTCGCTTCAAGATACAGCCAATCTTGTCTGTGACACCTCTGACATATGGTAGTACAGCAGGCACACGCTCGACTGTGGCCGGCTTCACTCGGTCAGTGTGACGTAGGCGCGGGACCCGAAGTTTGTTGTCGTGCAGAACTTGCTTGACGTGCTGAAGCTCGGCGGCCAGGTGTTTGCTGTCACAGATCCCTCGTGCTCTCTGTAACAAAGATTTGCCCACGGTAGCTAACTGTGAAGGATGGTGGTGAGATTCACCGTTTAAATATCGGTTTGTATGGGTCTTTTTCCTATACACAGTGTGACCAATGGTGTTATTAGGATTTCGGATGACTAATACATCTAGGAAAGGTAAGGAATTATTTGCCTCTAACTCCATAGTAAATTGAATTTTAGCGTTTATGGAATTAAGATGTTCTAAAAATGCAGTTACTTTGTCTGATGGTAAAATTGTGAAAGTATCGTCTACGTACCGCTTGTAGATCCTTGGTGTAAAAGGTGCAGTAAGGAGGGCTTTCTCCTCAAAGTCTTCCATGAATATATCGGCGACAATGGGAGATACAGGTGAGCCCATCGCCACACCATCTACTTGCTTGTAAAACTCTTCCTTCCACAATAGATAGCCAGATGTAAGGCAATGTCTTAGTAATACTGCATATTCTGCTGGCATGTTATTTTCCTTTAGTTTCCTAGTTATAATTGAGATGCAGTCTTCAACAGGTAGGCATGTAAATAGAGACTGAACATCAAAACTGACCATGGTTTCATTGTCAGTAAGATGTAGGTCTTTTATCTCACTGACAAAATGGTATGAATCCTTAGTGTGTGCTCTTGTGTGTCCTCTGAGTGGTGATAATATTTTAGCTAAGTATTGAGCCAATCTGTAAGTTGGCGAATCAATCTGACTCACTATTGGACGTAATGGAGTATTCGGTTTGTGTATCTTTAGTAACCCATACAACTTCGGTGGTTTGGCACAGAAAGGTATTATCGAATTAACGTCCAGATTCAATTTTTCGGAGTATTTCTTAATTAGATCGCTAGTTGTTTTAAGCGTATTAGTTGTAGGGTCTGTTTTGACCTTTCGATAAGTAGTTTCATCCGACAAAAGTTGTTGTATTTTAAAATTGTAATCTGACGTATCCATTATAACCGTAGAATTACCTTTATCTGCGCGGAGAATCGTAAGCTCTGGTCTGTTGCGTAAGTTTTTCAACGCTTTAAATTTATTTTTGGGGAGATTTAATTTCGGCGCTGAACTTCGACGTAACATAGACGAGATGTCTTGACGTATCGCCTCTAAATCTTCATTACCAATATTATTTTTATACAGACAGTCCTCAACACTACAGATAATGTCCTCATACGATATTTTTCGCGGTGTTATTGCGAAATTAATACCTTTTTCTAAAACTTTTATTGTGGCGTCGTTCAGTGTTTGTTTTGATAAGTTGTAGACAGCGCGTTGTTTATGATTCGTGTCTGTGGTCAACGATTTCGTATGTTGGACATTTGATTTAGTTGTTAATTTATGGTATTTATCAATGTGTTTATTTTTGCATTCATTGTATTTAGTTGTTTCGCGTTTATCTAAAGTTTCCATGCAATTTTTATAATCAAATGTCGATAAAACTGTCTTTAATTCACTGGAAGAATTGTCTATGGTTTTGTTTATGAAATATAGATCGGTACGTTTTTGCTGAATCACCGTTATTAACAACTTTTTACTAGCCTGATTTAAGATCTTGGCGCTTCCTCGAATGTCTTTTTTAGTGGATATCTTGACACACGTAGGAATGAGATTATGATCTCTGCATCTCTTCAAGTAATTTAAAGCTGTTATGTATCTTGCGCGCTTGGTCTTTAGATCTTCTAATCGGCGTATTTTATTTGCTATTTCTGTTATAAATAAATTGTAACTTAATAACAAAATATCATACTACTAAGGCCATCTATTGGTATATGAGTGTAAATCTGCCTACTCTGTTATAGACTTATAGATGACTATAAATAAAGGTTAGTCTGTTGCAAACCACCAAGCGAGTTTTATTATTTTATTAGGTTATGGGCCCAGTTGAAAAGTAAAAAGTGATTAGCGTTTGCGACTTTCGGTGTTCCTTCTTTTTATAGACTGTCAGTGCTAAAATGTCGTCAGGTAATTACTCAGTGAACGTTCCTAAACTAAAAGGACGCGAGAACTACGACGACTGGGCGTTTGCCGCCGAAAACTTCATGATTCTGGAAGGCATAGATTTAACCAGCACTACGGGGCTAACGGAAGCTGAAAATAAGAAGGCGAGGGCAAAAATAATTATGACAATCGATCCGTCATTGTTTGTCCATATAAAAACTGAAGCCACGGTACAAGCTTTGTGGGCCAAACTGAAATCATTGTTCGATGATTCTGGTTTTACGCGCAAGATTACTCTCCTAAGAAGCCTAATATCAATACGTATGGAGAGTTGTGATAGTATGACCAGCTACGTTAATCGGATGGTCGAAACTGCTCAGCGATTGAAGGGCACCGGATTCGAAATAAACGATGAATGGATCGGCTCTCTGTTGCTGGCAGGACTGCCAGAAAGATTTAGCCCAATGATAATGGCAATCTAACATTCAGGATTGAAGATAAGTGCTGATGCTATAAAAACGAAATTGTTAGACATGTGTTCGGAATTTGAAGTTAAGTCAGAAGGCGCGCTAATTGCACAAGTACAGAAACGCCACCTACAGGCGCATAGTGGCAGTAGCAAAAATGAAATGAAACCGTCATCTGTCAGTAGAAACGTCAATGTCAATACAACCCAGAAAAAACAAATTCGTTGCTACCATTGCAAAAGGATCGGACATTTCAAGAGCCAGTGCCGCCTATTAAATAAAGACAAACAGAAATCAACTTCGAACGTGCTGAGTGCAGTTTTTCTTGCGCGAGAGTTCAATCAAGACGACTGGTACGTCGACTCTGGCGCAAGTGCTCACATGGTGTCAAACAAGAACATGTTGACAAACATATCTTATGAGCCGAAAGTGAAAGAAATAACTGTCGCTGATCGCACCAAAGTTTCAGTGTTGTGCTCCGGAGATCTTCGGCTTACTACGCGAGTGAAAACAATCACACATGAAGTAGAAATAAAGAATGTTTTGTGCATACCAACACTCACCACAAATTTGCTTTCAGTCAGCAGAATGATTGCAAATGGTAACAGAATATCCTTCAATAAAGATGGATGTTACATCTACAACACTCAGAATGTTTGTATTGGTGAAGCGAGCTTGGAAAATGAAGTGTACAAATTAAAAATTGAAAGGTCGAAGCAGCTTTTAGCAGCAGTTGCACAGACCTCGTGCAACATTTGGCACAGACGATTGGGGCATATAAATATGAATGACCTTGAGAAAATGAAAAAAGGAGCAGTCAAAGGTGTAACTTACCAGGAAAAACAGAATAAAGCAAATCAAATTTTGTAGTTTGCTGCGAAGGCAAACAAAGCAGGCTGCCTTTCTCTACTAGTACCAGCACGAGCAGCAGGGTCCTAGAAGTGGTTCATACAGACCTGTGTGGCCCCATGGAGAAGAAATCACTTGGTTTGGCTAGATACTATCTGTTGTTTATTGACGATTATAGCCGGATGTGCTTTGTTTACTTTCTAAAGGAAAAGAATGAGACTTTTAAGTATTTTCGTGAATTCAAAAAGCAGGTAGAGAATCAGCAGTCACAACGGATTAAGATATTGCGGTCCGATAACGGTGGGGAATTCTGCTCAGTGGAGATGGAAATTTACTTAAAGCGACATGGGATAGTTCATCAAAAGACAGTTCCCTATACACCGGAACAGAATGGCTTAAGTGAAAGGTACAATAGGTCAATTGTAGAAAAAGCACGCTGTCTTCTGCATGACGCTTCATTCGACAAACACCTATGGGCGGAGGCTGTGAATACGGCAGTATATTTGAAAAATCGATCACCAGCAGCAGTTTTGGACAATAATACTACCCCATATGAGATGTGGACTGGCAGAAAACCCAATCTACAACATATTAGAGTGTTTGGGAGTCCAGTTATGGTCCACATTCCAAAAGTGAGACGCAACAAATGGGATAAAAAATCACAAATGTTACATTTGGTTGGGTATTCAGAAAATACCAAAGGCTATAGGTTATATGACCAGAAAACAAATAAAATAACTGTGGCACGGGATGTAGTGGTCATGGAGAGTGATATGAATGACACAGTAGAGGTTATGGTTGAAGAGAGGGCGCCAAACAAAGATATAGAAAAGAATACAGGTGTTGAAGAGGAAAGTTCAATAAGCATTGAAGACAATGAGAGATCAGACAGAGAAGATCCAACATATATTGCAAGTGATTCGTCAAGTGATCAGGATGACGAATATAGTGAGTGCTTAAGAATAGATGACAGTTTGGTCGGTACTCAGAGTGATGCTGTCCTTCAAGAAGAAAAGCGTGTTCGTCGTGTACCAGAGAGGTATGGTTTTTCCAACTTGTGTGTTGAAGATTTTACTAGTGAACAAATATCTCTACATGATGCTCTCATGGGACCCAATAGGGAGCATTGGTGCAGGGCCATACAAGAAGAACTGAAATCTTTTAGGGACAATGACACATGGGTTTTAGTGGATAGGCCAAGTGAGGGCACAGTAGTGAAAAACAAGTGGGTATTCAAGGAGAAATGTGACAGTAGTGGTAATGTGCGCTATAGAGCCCGACTTGTGGCTAAGGGCTTCACTCAAATCAAAGGTGTGGACTACAATGAAACATTTTCTCCTGTTGTGCGTTATTCTACCTTGAGACTACTTTTTGCCTTGAGTGTTCAACTAGACTTAAAAATGAATCATTTAGATGTACCAACAGCTTTCTTAAATGGTAATATTGATGAATGTGTATTTATGGAAATACCAGAAAATTCTAATTTTAAAAATTGTGAGAATAAAGTTTTAAGGTTAAAAAAGGCCATATATGGGCTAAAACAGTCGGCTAGGGCCTGGTACATAAAAGTGGAATCCAGTTTGTTAAAGTTAGGTTTTAAGAAATCTAAATATGAACCCTGTCTATTCATGAAATGTCTTAATAATTCAAAAGTTTATGTAGCTGTATTTGTTGATGATTTTTTTGTATTTTACAACTGCAATAAAACTTATAAAGGGTTGATAAGTGTATTAGAGTCAGATTTTAAAATTAAAGATTTGGGTCAAACAAAAAATTGCCTTGGCATGAATGTAAATGTTCAAAAGAATTATGTAACTTTGGACCAAAAGAAATTCATTGACAATATTTTGAAAAGACTTAATATGACTGATTGCAAAACTTCAGATACTCTAATGGAAGTAAATTTAAAATTAGAAAGGGCCGATAATGACCATTGTAGTAAGACTTATCCTTATCAACAATTGGTTGGATCACTGATGTATCTTTCAGTTCTCACAAGGCCAGATATTTCTTATAGTGTAAGCTTTCTAAGTCAATATAACACATGTTACAACAAAACACATTGGAAACATTTGAAAAGATTGTTAAGATATTTGCAAAAAACTAAACATTTTGGCTTAATTTTCAAGAAAAATAGTACTGATTTATATGGTTTTGTTGATGCCGACTGGGCATCTTGTAACATTGATAGAAGGTCTTATACAGGCTATTGTTTTATATTGTCAGGTTGTGTGATAAGTTATGAATCTCGAAAGCAAAGAACAGTTGCCCTGTCTAGTACTGAGGCCGAGTATATGGCGCTTGCAGAGGCTTGTAAAGAAGCAATTTATTTGAAAAATTTAATGTTAGAACTTGGTATGTATAGTAAAAAAGAACCTTTAAGCTTGTACAGTGACAGTCAAAGTTCTTTAAAATTGGCTTCTAATCCGATGTTTCACAAACGCACTAAGCATATTGATGTACGCCATCATTTTACTAGAGAATGTGTGGTGAATAATAAAATCAAGATTAGTTACGTACCAACCTTTTCTATGCCAGCAGATATATTTACTAAGGCACTTTGTGCAAATAAACATTACAAATTTATAGATCTGATGGGAATGGGGGAAGTAAATTAAAATAAGTATGTAGTTTATAAAATTGTTTTTATTGTTAAAAAACTTATAACCATTTGTAAACTGAATTTTTAAAACTTGTACAATTATCGGGATATTTTGTTAAGAGAGGGTGTTATAAATAAATTGTAACTTAATAACAAAATATCATACTACTAAGGCCATCTATTGGTATATGAGTGTAAATCTGCCTACTCTGTTACTTATAGATGACTATAAATAAAGGTTAGTCTGTTGCAAACCACCATACGAGTTTTATTATTTTATTAATTTCCAGTCCGTACTGGTTAACATAATGATTTCTCATATTTACGCGAACATTGCACATGATTAAAACTACTTTTACGGATTTTATCGCGTTTATTTTTACTTTTTATTTTTAATTCCCGACGTTTCGGGCGCTTTCCAGCACCCATGGTCACGGGGGACTGAGATGACTGACGTCCCGATGTCATTGTAAAAACCCGGAGTACCTTCAGCTTTTTTAATTATTGTTTATGGTCCGATCTATGCAAAATGAACTGACTATGTCTTGAGGTCTTGCAGTGGTATGCTTGGGTTTAGTTTTAATTTTATTGATTATAGTATCCCAAGCAGGTGGTAGTACCCAGCCTCCTTCTCTATTGAAATGAGGATGTTTTTTAATTTCAATAGCCTCACGTATCATCCTTGGTAGGAATCGGTGTTCTTTCGCGGGTATTTGTGGTCTATAAAATCTGATGTAATGGTTGGGGCCGTCTAGGATATGATCACAAACTGCAGACTTCCCGGAACGTTGATGCTTCACATCAGCTATATGTTCTTTTACGCGGGTCCTAATTGATCTCTTGGTTTGTCCTATATAAGAGAGACCACATTCACAATCAAGCTTGTACACTCCTTTCCTGTCAAGAATATGACACTTGACGGATGGTAGGAACTGACTTTAATTCACTGGACAATTCGTCCAGTGAATTAAAGACAGTTTTATCGACATTTGATTATAAAAATTGCATGGAAACTTTAGATAAACGCGAAACAACTAAATACAATGAATGCAAAAATAAACACATTGATAAATACCATAAATTAACAACTAAATCAAATGTCCAACATACGAAATCGTTGACCACAGACACGAATCATAAACAACGCGCTGTCTACAACTTATCAAAACAAACACTGGACGACGCCACAATAAAAGTTTTAGAAAAAGGTATTAATTTCGCAATAACACCGCGAAAAATACCGTATGAGGACATTATCTGTAGTGTTGAGGACTGTCTGTATAAAAATAAAATACTTAGCTAAAATATTATCACCACTCAGAGGACACACAAGAGCAAACACTAAGGATTCATACCATTTTGTCAGTGAGATAAAAGACCTACATCTTACTGACAATGAAACCATGGTCAGTTTTGATGTTCAGTCTCTATTTACATGCTTACCTGTTGAAGACTGCATCTCAATTTATTTATTTATTTATTTATTTATTTAGGTACACAAAACAGAATAACACCAAAACACGAACAATTGAAAATAATAAATACAAAGTTAAAATCTGGATGGTATTCCAAAACATGTGCACACAACATGATATTAAGTAACAGTAACGATTTTACAGCACAAATAATTATAACCTTACTTATAAACATACTATATTTAAGAACTTATGTTTTGGAAAAATTTAAAAAATTACATCTTTATTAAAATAATGTTCATTAACATATATATTTAAATCTAAATTTTAAGCCTTGAATGCCTTATTTACAAAATATATCTAATACAGATATTTACAAAATATATCTAATACAGATCAATTATAACTAGGAAACTAAAGGAAAATAACATGCCAGCAGAATATGCAGTATTACTAAGACATTGCCTTACATCTGGCTATCTATTGTGGAAGGAAGAGTTTTACAAGCAAGTAGATGGTGTGGCGATGGGCTCACCTGTATCTCCCATTGTCGCCGATATATTCATGGAAGACTTTGAGGAGAAAGCCCTCCTTACTGCACCTTTTACACCAAGGATCTACAAGCGGTACGTAGACGATACTTTCACAATTTTACCATCAGACAAAGTAACTGCATTTTTAGAACATCTTAATTCCATAAACGCTAAAATTCAATTTACTATGGAGTTAGAGGCAAATAATTCCTTACCTTTCCTAGATGTATTAGTCATCCGAAATCCTAATAACACCATTGGTCACACTGTGTATAGGAAAAAGACCCATACAAACCGATATTTAAACGGTGAATCTCACCACCATCCTTCACAGTTAGCTACCGTGGGCAAATCTTTGTTACAGAGAGCACGAGGGATCTGTGACAGCAAACACCTGGCCGCCGAGCTTCAGCACGTCAAGCAAGTTCTGCACGACAACAAGCTTCGGGTCCCGCGCCTACGTCACACTGACCGAGTGAAGCCGGCCACAGTCGAGCGTGTGCCTGCTGTACTACCATATGTCAGAGAAGTCACAGACAAGATTGGCTACATCTTGAAGCGAGCTACTATTAGAACATTCTACAAGCCGCCGAAGAAGATTAGTCAGTTCCTACCATCCGTCAAGTGTCATATTCCTCTACAAGATGCAGGAGTGTACAAGCTTGATTGTGAATGTGGTCTCGGACAAACTATATAGGACAAACCAAAAGATCAATTAGGACCCGCGTAAAAGAACATATAGCTGATGTGAAGCATCAACGTTCCGGGAAGTCTGCAGTTTGTGATCATATCCTAGACGGCCCCAACCATTACATCAGATTTGATAGATCACAAATCCTCGCGAAAGAACACCGATTCCTACCAAGGATGATACGTGAGGCTATTGAAATTAAAAAACATCCTAATTTCAATAGAGAAGGAGGCTGGGTACTACCACCTGCTTGGGATCCTATAATCAATAAAATTAAAACTAAACCCAAGCATACCACTGCAAGACCTCAAGACATAGTCAATTCATTTTGCATAGATCGGACCATAAACAATAATTAAAAAAGCTGAAGGTACTCCGGGTTTAACAATGACATCGGGACGTCAGTCATCTCAGTCCCCCGTGACCACGGGTGCTGGAAAGCGCCCGAAACGTCGGGAATTAAAAATAAAAACGGGGTAAAAATAAACGCGATAAAATCCGTAAAAGTAGTTTTAATCATGTGCAATGTTCGCGTAAATATGAGAAATCATTATGTTAATCCGTTGATGCTCTGCCTACCCTGTAAGGGTTACAGGCGTGATTATAAGTATGGATCAGAAATACTATCACCACCTGTCACGCTTTCACCCTTAACTATTACTTAACTGTGGTAGAAACAGTTCTTAGTAAACCTTATTAATAAGCCTTAGTAATATTTATTGAACGGAAATGAATACAGTTCTTATATGTGGTTATGAATGAATCGGTATTACAATAAGAAAAATTGTGCAAAATTATAAGAAAAATATTTTTATGAGTTCTTATTAACTAACATATACATAGTTTAAATTGATTCCACTAGATGTCGTTACTAGTTTTTTAAACGCGGCCCTTGAGGTTAAAATTATTTTATATTCCAATAAATATAAAATAATTTTAACCTCTTAGCCCGGTGTAGACAATTATTTCATCAATTTTTTGTAGACATGTATGTGAAGGTAGTAAGTGAACGTCTCCGTTATATATCTTTAAATCAAAAAAAGCTGCGTGTTGAGAATTATATACATTTACAAGATGCAGTTTCTAGCAACGCCAATGTAAACCCCAGAGATTTAGGTAAAATGGTAATTCTGCCCTCATCATTCGTTAACAGTCCCGCTACCTACATGAGTACACACAAGACGCATTCGCCTATGTACGAACTTACGGAAGACCTGATATTTTTGTTACTTTTACTTGCAATCCCACATGGAAAGAAATAACCAAGGAGCTAATACGGGGCCAAAAAAAAGTACCGACAGACACGATTTAGTTGCTAGAGTATTTAGATTAAAAGTACAAAAATGAATGAATGTAATTAACAAAGGGAAAATTTTCGGAGCGGTGCAGTGCTTTGTGTATTCAATTGAATATTAAAAAAGAGGATTACCGCATGCCCACATTATAATATGGCTTAAAAAGAAGTTGCGGCCCAGCCAAATAGACGACATAATAAGCGCCGAGATTCCGGATCCTGAGCAAGATAAAGAATTGTATGATACCATCGTCCGAAATATGATTCACGGTCCATGTGGAGCACGAAATTCAATATCGCCATGTATGAAAGAAGGAAAATGTACAAAGAAATTCCCTAAACATCTATTAAAAGAAACAGTGCACAATGACAATGGCTACCCTTTATACAGACGCAGAGCTACCGAAGATGGTGGCAGGAAAGTTACAATCAAATCTCGCTCTGGAGCGTTCGAAACCTTAGGTAACAGCTGGATTGTCCCGTATTCGCCCTTTCTATGTAAAATGTTTAATGCCCACATTAATGTAGAAGCATGTAGCTCTGTCCGGGCAATCAAGTATATCTGTAAGTACATATATAAAGGAAGCGACCAAGTAATTTTTAATCTCAGGAGTGAAGGTGAGGTAAATCCCGTTAATGAAGTACAGAACTTTCAAGGCGTTATGTCAGCAGTAACGAGGAAGCGTGGCGTCTCCTTGGCTTCCCTTTACACGAAAGGCAACTAACAGTTACTCACCTTGCTGTGCACTTAGAAAATGGAGAGCGTGTATATTTCACCGAAAGAAATTTCCAAGAAAGAATTGCATCACCGCCAAAAACTACACTAACAGCCTTCTTTCAACTTAGTCAAACCGACCCCTTTGTAAAAACGTTGTTATATTCAGAAGTCCCCCGCTATTATACTTGGAACACATCTAGGAAGGAGTGAAAACGCCGTATTCAAGGCTGTTGCAAATTGGCCCGGTGTAAAGTCATCAGATGGCCTTGGTCGTGTGTATACCGTCCATGCACCATGTTCGGGGTCCTACAGGATATAAAGACCTTAAAACTGTCAACGGTCAGGATTGCGCAACTTATAGAGAAGCATGTGAAGCTCTGCATCTTTTAGAAAACGATAATCACTGGGATGAAACCATGGAGGAAGCTGTGCAGTGCCAGTCACCAGCCAAAATTAGGGATCTTTATGCAACTCTCATATCATCTTGCGGGCTATCTAATGCACATGAATTGTGTGACAAATATAAAGAGTACATGGCGGAAGATATTTTGCGAAGGTTACAGCAGACACTCTCGAACTTGACATACAATGAACACATTTATAGTAGTTACAGCAGACACACGCGAACATGACATACAATGAACACGTTTATAACGAAGCACTTGGAAAGATTGAAGATAAAGTAATGGCAATGGTAGGCAAAAAACTAAGCGATTTTAGAAAGATAAGCCCTCAGCGAAAAACCGAAAATGAACTAAGTGATGAAATTATACGTGAAACAAACTACGATATACCAGCTTTGCAGCAGCACATTCTGTTTTAAAACTCCTTCTAAATCTAGCCCAGGAAGAATTGCCGATCTGCAACTTTAGCAAAAATAGTGCACGAGGTATAATACGAGTACGACAATGCAAACTTTTAGTGTGGGACGAAAGTACAATGTCGCATAAAAAAGCTGTAGAAGCACTAAATCGAACGCTCCAGGATTTGCGCAGCAATACAGAAGTAATGGGAGGAATGGTGGTTTTACTGGCTGGTGACTTTCGCCAAACCTTACCTGTCATTCAAAAGGGCACACCTGCAGATGAAATTAAAGCATGCCTCAAGTCGTCTATTTTATGGAACAAGGTGACAAAATTCAGTTTAACTACGAATATGAGAGTGCATTTGTATAATGATATCAATGCTGGAAACTATGCTGACACTGAAACGGATGCTGAGAGCTGCGTTAAATTGACGAGAGATTTTTGTAATTTAGTGCAGAGTTATTCCGAATTAATTGCGAGCGTTTATTTAGATTTAGCGAACAACATGCATGAAGACAAACGGTTATGTGAAAGGGCGATTCTTGCACCAAAAATGAGAGCGTTAACAAAATAAATTCAGATATATTAAGCGAAGTAGCAGGAGAAATAACAGAGTATTTGTCAGTAGACACAGTTATGGACACAGAACAAAGCACTTCATATCCCGTAGAGTTTCTAAATTCTCTAGAGTTGTCAGGTGTGCCCTCACATAAGCTTCAATTAAAATTAGGCATCCAAGTCATGCTAATGCGAAATTTAGATGCTCCGCGGTTATGTAACGGTACAAGGCTGCG
The DNA here is from genome assembly GCA_907164705.1 of Parnassius apollo. NCBI lineage: Eukaryota > Metazoa > Arthropoda > Insecta > Lepidoptera > Papilionidae > Parnassius > Parnassius apollo. The sequence goes on along the minus strand of CAJQZP010000643.1, from coordinate 1,050,965 downwards.
TGTGACACATCTTGGACGGAACATAATCGGTGCTACAATTTTGACAGGCGTAGGAAAAGGTGAAAATGTTATTATACCATGGATCCCTATAATTACCACAGATCTTTCTTTTCAATTCAAAAGGTTGCAGTTCCCTATTAAGTTCAGTTTCGCAATGACAATTAATAAAGCGCAGGGGCAAACGTTACACGTAGCGGGGGTATGTAGCATGTTCGCGTGTGTCAAATGCCCAGAATCTCCACATTCTTTCCCCGAATGGAAAAACGTATAACATTGTGTACAGTAGCGTCTTAAAATAGTGTTCAGTTAGTTTTTTTTTCCAAAATTCCCACAGATCTTCCCTTTCAATTCAAAATTTCCTATTTAGCTCAGATTCTTTTCAATTCCAAATGCTGCACCTCTGACGGACCTATTAAGCTCAGTTTCCTTTCACTTCAAAAAGCTGCATCTCTGACGGATCTTTTATTTGGCTCAGTTTCCTTTTAATTCAGAAAACTGCATCTCTGTCGAATCAATTAAGCTCAGTTTCTTTTCAAAAGTCTGCATCCCTGATGGAGAATTATGCTCAGTTTCCTTTAATTAAAAAATATCCCATTTCCATTTGGAATAAACAGGCTATTTTCATGCTTTCCTGTAGGCTGCGTTTTAAAACATTTAAATAGGCTGACGAATCAATTTTGCTCAGTTTTCTTTTAATGGCTGCATCTCTGACAAATCTATAAAACTCAGTTTTCTTTCAATTCAAAGAGCAATGGATAGTTCATTTCCCAGTGGCCATGCGGGCGAAGCCGCGGGTAACAGCTAGTTAAAAAATAATTGCGGGTATAATAACGAATGTAGAGTAATTATTAGGTAAACATAGCTATTATATCCTTTATCAACTGAATACCGAATTTGGCTGTAAGCCAATAGTGGAATGCAAACAATGGAGAAATTATGGTTTAACGTGCTAAGCATAAATCACGTCCAGTGAGTTGAAATTATTTTTTTATATTAAACTTCTTACTATAAACTATCTTTCTCATTTTAAATATGAAGTGCATTTTTTACAAAACACGTGAAAGGTCGTGTTTTGTAAAAATCAAAGGACGGTGATAGTTTAAATTATTTTTATTAAGGATGTTAAAAATTATATAGCTAAGATCCGCGTAAAAAAATAGAAATTTTGTGTTTTTTCTTACGTAGTATGGAAAGCATAACCCGCCTTCTGTCAATTGCTTGCAATATCTCAGTCTATAATGGATTTTCACAAATTGACCCTTGACTGTATAAAATATTTTAATTTTTATACTAAACTAGTGAAGTCGTGAACTATAGCCATATCAGCGATCACAATAGATCTTTTAGGTCGCAATGATACTGGTCCCTTTACCTAGACCTGCATAGCTTGCTCGCATATAATTAAAAAAAAACTAGTGAAGTTTAATTATTTTTATTATTATTCCAGCCTTACTTTTATAAAAGGTAAATAAGACCAGCCAGATACATCCGGAATTCCGTTTAAACATTCCGAACGCAGCACATTTTTCTGCTTTCAGAGCTCGGGTAAACTGCCAGAAGAAGTGGGATGACTTGATATCCTTCAGCAGATTATCCCACTTATCCCTTACTAAATTCTGCAATGCTCGCTATTACCTTGTTTTGGAGGTTGCGCAGTCTAAATTTGTTATGTATTGTGCGGTAGTGATCGTCTTATCTAAGGGCCGCGTTCTTCGCTCTGATCAGTTATCGAATGTCACTCGGAAGCTTCAGGTGTTGATTGCTCGACACGCGAAACTTTCGAGAGCATTCTTCGACCTAAGGTGAGGTGGGCCGATAGGGCATTTATAGCCTTCATGGCCTCTTCTGGCGAGTTTATTTTCTCGGGAATCTTGTCTAAGTGCTGGGAGGTAGTAGACTCGAGTTTGACCTCGAGCTTAAACGAGTCCACGATGGATTTGATTTGAAGGACCTCATCAGCGGGCTGTCCCAGCTGCAAAAGATAAGTCTATGGTCCAAGTTAAGCTCTAGGATTGTCTCGATGGATGTTATCGACAAACGGACATATTTGAGTACTATGTCAAGGATATCCGGTCGATATTTGGTAGTGAATGGGTAATGGGTTGGAGTCTCAGGCGCGATAACCTTTGAGATTAGTTGGTCCATAAGCTCGAACAATGCATTACCATGAGGATTATTGTAGGCGAGTTTCAAGAGGAATGCTTACTTTTTAAGTCTTCAACTACTATGACATTGGGGACAAGATTGAGTAATTCTAAACGAACAGATTCAATTGTACGCTTTAGCGGCGGTAGATACGATGAAACGATGGTAAGTGGCAAATGGTCAGAGAGAGCTAGCTTACATATAGAAACATATATTGGTTAACGGGGGAGCGTCGATCGGTACGCAGTACAAGGACTTTTTGTAGTAGATCAAGGTGCCGCCTCTGGGGCTGGTCAACCTATAATTTATGATTAAGGTGTTATTTACGATCTTGGGATCGCGATGGCTAGGCTTCAAGAAGGTCTCTTGCACTAGCATAACGTCTACATCGTGGTTGCGCAGGAAGAGCATGATTTCGTCTTTTTGGTCTCTGAGGCCGTTTGCATTGAAACGCGACAGTCAAAAGGCGTGGTTTAGTTCTACCTAACGGTTGCACTGCCATTATGGGTTATAACTAAGTTGTTTAAGCGCACTGGAGAAATGAGATTGCGTCGATTAATCCTATGTGCTCGATGGTGGCATTTAGTTTGTCCTGTGGGGTGATTGCTCCGCGAAGTTTATGGGCGCGGGAGTGCTACCATCTTGGCGGCGGCCTTGGAGGCAGTTTGGGGCGTAGAAGATCCACAGAACATAGTGCAGATTTGTGGGCAGGCAGCCGAGAGCGCGACACTCTAGGCTGATCCTCATGTCTGGGACGGCTTTTACCTCCGCGCTGTTTGCGTTGCGGCGCCTTTGAACACCCGCGTTAGTTTGCTAGGTGTCCCTCTTCGCGGCAATTAACGCAGCTCGGAGGCTCTGTCGTCTCTGGCGTGCAGGTGCAGTCAGTAGTTCCGTGGTCACCTAAGCACTTGACGTAGCTCGGCGTAACAATTTCTGGTCAAGTGGCCGTAGAGTTGGCATCGGCAGGCCAACGATGCTCCTATTTCGGTGGGCTTCTTTTCAACTCCAGTTAGATTGCAGATAGGCCGGACATTGAATATCTCCTTGCTTTCCGGAGACAAGTCCAGAGTGATAAAGCACAGATTGAGTAATCTATTTTTGTCGATCTAGTGGTACATTCTAATCACTTCCCGGACCGGGTGATTCTGGACTTTGAGGTCGTCTAAGATGTGTACGGTCTCGAGTTTTTTAGGGAGTTCTCGAATGACCACACCAAGATTAAGCTCCTCTGGTAGAGCGTATGTATGAAAACTAATTTCCTGAGCGCACAGATGACTAGTCACGCTGCGGAATTCCTTGGTCGAGTTATCGTACATTCAGGAGACCCTTTCTCCGCGGGCTTAGCTGCGGGCTTGAGCGGCTGAGTGCGCGCCGCGGTAGCTGGCTTTTAGGGACCGAGGGGGGCGAGTTAGTCTCGGCTGCCTTTTTTGTAGTTGCACGCTTGCGTTTTTTGCCCTGGATGTACGGGGTGCAGCCTTCGTCTTTGGGCTTAGGCGGGACACCCGTCTCGTCCTACATGTCGGAGCCTGAGTCGGCATCCGAGAAGACCCGACAATGGCTGCGGGTTGACATTGCGGAGGGGGCGAGAAACGTAGCGTCGTTCAATGACGTGAATAAAACCGGTGATACTGGAGCGAAAGGAGGAGAGAGGGGGTTTTCCTCATGACGTATCGATGTATCCTTACGCTGTCTAAAGCATACCGACCAAATGTTAGGGAAGGCTCGACGCAGGACGTCGGCGAGTTCGTCGTTTGAAAACGACGCCATATTGCATTTGCTAACACAGTTAACACAGATGTGTACCAAGCTCCTCCAATTTTTGGCGGGGAGGTGTGTGCTTAAAATACACGCCTTTTCACCGAGCGCGTTTGTACGCTAGGGTGTGTATCTAGCTGTTGCCTAATGCAACAAGCAACCCAAAAATTAAAACATATGGCCGCCTCTGAAGTGGCGGGTATGTTTTACTCTACTTACGGCTTGCCGAAAACCAGTAAGCCAGGAAGGAGAGTTACGCACCAAACTCTCTTTGCACTATAGCAAGCGTCCGATGAACTTCACTGTGAGACTGCTGTCACCCGGGAGAGCGTGCTTCGTGCATCGCAATGTGAGTACCAATACTATCACCAAATACAGAGCGCCAAGCAAAACTGGGTGTGAATATAATATTACAACGCTCATGAGCAGAGAGTGAAGTGAGGGGAGTGAACTCAACCTACACGTCCGGAGTCTACAAAGCTCAAGGCAGGAATGATATATGTGTCTGTATCTTTAAGAGTATAGAAATTAAGTAATATTGACTTTATCTTATATTATTCTGCATCAACCTAGAGTTAACTAGTGAAAAATGGCTCAGGCATTAAGTCCGCATAAACATAATAAGAAGTTAAATAACAAAATGAAATAAATATGAGACGCAATAAAATGCGGCTATGGCGCAGCAGCCATAGCTTGATACTATAAATAATTTATACTTTACTATTTGCCCAATACCCTATATATACTTCATTTTTCTCCACCTTTTGGCTATGATATATACCGCCCAAATATTTGCATCGATAGATTTTGTTGATTTACAATTACACTACTTAATGAATATGTATTTATTATAATGAAATTTATGTAGAAGAATGTTAGGGTTTAAAGTAAAATTTAATTTAATGTTACTTCTTAAATAATATTATTTGAGTTTTTACGAAGCAGATTTAAGCTTGAGCTTCAATTATAAAAATACCCGAAAAGGAATTGTTATACGTGATAAATCCATAGGAAAAATTATAAATAGCGTTTCATTCATCGGCAAATATTTGCAACAATCTACCCCAGCCCTTACTACAAAGCTTAGTCAGCTTTGGCATTTAAAGAGTTCATAAAGAGCTTCTTTGTGAACAAAAATCTTATCACCCTTAAAGGGCCGTTATATACGTTTCATGTTTTAGTCACTTCATGTTTATTTTTCTGTTGTATATTTTTTATTATTCGTACCAGCAATTGTTACAACAGTAACTCAGAAATGATTACGATGTTCCCATGGCCGTTTTCATATAATATTACAATTACAGCCTACTAAACCTCCACTGCTGAACATAGGCCTCTCCCATAGATTGCCATGGCAACTTGAAAACCTCATGAAAACTGTAGTTTTTTATTTATTCAGCTGCCATGAGGAAGACGCTGCTGCCTATCTCATTAATGATACTCAGTCTTGATATTTGGTAATGGTGATTCTTACGTTGTCACTTCCCGGTTAATATAATTTTCACATATTGAAATTAAGTCATACTATGTGTAAATTTATTTAAAAACAGATCAGTCTTCGCTAATCACTTATTAAGGAGTTCAAAGTAGAATACAACACCCGCTGTAAGAAATAATTGTTTGCTTGCCCTGTAACTGTAACCTGCAAGTGCTAATAATGTAGTACATTTTGTTTCTTTCATATTCATTGATTGATTGATTACCTTCTCAACTTCACTACTGGTACAAAGGTCTCCTCCAAGAGATGACAAAAAATAAGATCCACCCACTTTCAATGAACTTCTGTAAGTCTTACTAGGTCGTTATTCCGTTTAGCGGCGGACCTCAGTACACGTCGTTTATATTAGGCTATGTCGTTTAAATTGTGTTAAAAATATCTTCATTATGAATTATACCACGCAAAAAACTTCTAGCATAGCCTACCCCATAGCTCGTTGATTGACCTTAAGCTTAATTATATACTCAGCTAACCTTGTTTTTTATTATTATTTTCCTTTTAACATCTATTCTTAGAAAGCTTTTGGAAGAGTTAACAATATTTAACCTAACTTATTGTAATTTTAAGAAAATAAATAACAGTTTAAAATATTTGTAACACTGCTGCTATTTATTAGATTTATGAAATGTACTAAAGATTAAAATAAATTATTGTCAACACGAATATATAATTTTATAATTATTTCACCTTTATCTTTATTTCTGTTTGTGTTGTAAAATCGAAACTATTAACAAAGGGATTTTAATAATACTTTAACAGTAAACTAATCTTCTAAATATAATCTACGTATAACATCGCCAACTTTTTCAGTCTGTGTGCCAGATGGTTTCAATTTCTTGAAAGATTCTGCCCATACTAAATGCTAATATTTTTTTTATTATAGTTATAAAGTAAACACTGATTGAAAAAAAATTATGCAATAGATAAGTGCAATGATGAGTGAATGAGCTTGCATGATAGAGTAAATGATAAATAATAGGCTCGCTAAAAAAATACACTTCCAATACTTATTTTTTTAATAAATTTCGAGTATAACGATTGATTGTACCCTGCAATACAAGTCTTAGTCTAATTAACTCATACTTAACAGCATTACGCATAAAGCATTATTTTTTTATTTATGGGGATGCCAGCTATAAAAAATTTAATAACAGTAAATTTACAATCGACGTCTTTATGGTACTTAATATTTAAGTTAATGGCCCCATCAAAGTTATAAATGTCTGCTGCCACGTTCTTTAGAATTTATTTCGATGTCACCAACTGCTCATACAATGTTGACTTTTATGTAACTGGAGTAATATTACGAAATGCTGTAATGGTGTAAAATTAATATTACAAAATTAATCTATAAGTTGTTATCCCGTTGTAAGTCATTATTTATTAAAAATATCAACATCCTCATCAGCATTACAACCCATCACAGCAAAACATAGCTCTTCCTCAGAGATTGCCTCACGGATATTTGATAAAGGTAAAAAAATGTTTTTGTTTCAAAATGACTTATAATACATAAAAAATTTCAAAATATTTTTTATGTATTATAAGTCAAAGCCTGACTAAAATCTCACCTACTACTAAGTCTTAGCGTAACAATAGCCTGATCACTCTTGCCTTAAAACATCTAGATTTAAACAGGACTGAAAAACAGATGCTGGTATTTTATTCCACACCTTTGCTGCATTACGAAAAACGAAGCAAACCATTTAGTTCGAATACGTAAAATATTGGAACAAATTCGTGAAATACGCAAACAAAAGGATACCTGCCGACCACCATGTTGTCCGATTGTGGAAAGAAGAGTAATGAAAACAGAGGTATTTGTTTCGTATTGTTATTTCTTTTAATAGTATTTTTCTTATTCTTTTAAATAAAAGGTCATGGCAATATTTAATTACGAGGCTAAACTCAATTGGCCAATTAAAGCTGATGAAGAACGGTGCACACAATAATAGAATCTACTTTTGAGATAACTATTCTTTTCTTCTAAATATTTAATTTCATTCATTACTCTAAAGAAAAAATATTCAGTTTTGAAAACTTGACTATTGCGTGATTCTAGTATACAAGAAACGTTTCGTTCTCCGTAACTATCCATTTTATTACTTAACCCTTCAAGCGCCATATTACTATATTTAGAGACCACTTTTCTATGAAGAAGTTTAGTATTATAAAATCTATACAAAATTCTCTATCCTCTTGTCTAAACAAGTCAGGTTTTACTTCTCTATAAAAAGATTTTATTGTATTTTGATAACAAAAAAAAAACGTACCAAGTGAATGACGGTAGCGTGAAAATCACAATTATTGCAATATATATTACTCGAAATCATTTACGTAAAAGATAAATTATATTCACACAAAAACTTTCATTACAATTTTATAATAAAAAATTATAATAAAACACTATTAACACACTAGAAAAATCCAAAAATCAACACAATAACATTTACGCAAAAATGGCGTACAAATGAACGTAGATTATAAATAAATATTCATAGGATAACAGTTTTTTATTGCACTAGAGGATAGAATATATCATATTGATTATATAATGCCAAACTTCTTCGCAGAAAAAAAGTCTCTATGTATAAGTTTTTATGGGTTAAAGTGCTGTGGGTGGGCGCGACCTCATGAGACCGCTAGGGATTTGACGGAATATGGCCGTGGTCACAGGAGACCGCTAGGGAGTTGAGAGGTTAAGAGGTGCATGGGAAAATAGATTATATTAAAAAGTATTTAATTTGGAACTTAGGATAACTTAAAATTACAAAAACTTAAAAAGGTCATGAACCTTTTTAAGTTTTTGTAATTTTATATAATTGAGATTTTAGATAATTGAACTTTCCAAAAAAAGCGTTAAATTTACCGCATATATATACCAAAAGTTAACTTTTTCTTATTAAGGTATGTAAGTTTTGTAAAAATCTTTAATATCTTTATAAGCTATGTATGTATGTGTTATTTATGATAATTTAATAAATTGCTTATTCGTTTCGTTTCGTCTAAGCCTTAAATAAAGTTAATCGATATAGCGAAGTATCGAGCAACTTCTACTTTGATGCGATCTGGGTAACAGAATAAAAGTCAGTTAGACTTTTATATGGTCGGGAAGCAATGTCAAATATGAAGAATTTTAATAAAATTTCATTCGAATATCAATTTAACATAGAAGCTTATTTCAGCTGTATAAATATAAAATGTTTACTGAATTATAATTTTTACTTGAAAAGTTTACTCATTGTAGTTGATAACATATATGCATCTGCATTTGGATTTTCTTGGATGATAGATGTACGTAACTATGGACCATAGAATCCACATAAAATCACTTGGAATATGTAATCGTTTGTCACAATTACGTCCAAAAAATTACAACAAAGATAAATGTGTTTTCTTTAAAATTTCATGTCACGTATGCCGCAGGTGGCACGAGAATGCGCACAAAAACGTTATGGTAACAGTAATGTTCAGACCCTCGTTAACTTAATACTGTCAACTTATTACATATCAGTTAATTTCTGTTCTAATCTTGTTCGAGCTCTGATGAACGTTCGAGATGTTTGTCCTTGTGAAATATATGTCTGTAAACTGCCCCCACGATATAGTAGAAAATCGTATTGTAAAAGAAAAGTTTAAAAAAATCAAATTTTACAGTGTGCGTGAATTCAAGACAAGAGTAAATAGAGTTTTGTTAAGCAAGTCAGTCAGGTTTCATCCGGTGGGATAATAGTAAAGTAAAGGCTTGTATTAGGTTTAAAAACTTATTTCTACTCCTAAGAGGCCGACTATGCCTTTGCACTTACCCTATGGGCGTAGGTAGGTATTCATGGCGGCGTCGTCCAGAGTTTGTGGTTTGAGACACAGACAGTTTTTAAACAGCGCGTTAATTACAAGGTCCCAAGCAGGCAGTAGTACCCAGCCTCCTTCTCTATTGAAATTGGGGTGTTTTTTAACTTCAATAGCCTCACGTATCATCCTTGGTAGGAATCGATGTTCTTTCGCGAGGATTTGTCGTCTATCAAATCTGATGTAATGGTTGGGGCCGCCTAGGATATGCTCATAAACTGCAGACTTCCCGGAACGTTGATGCTTCACGTCAGCTGTATGTTCTATTACGAGGTAATAGATCTTTTTGTTTGCCCTGTGTATGAGAGACCATATTCACAATCTAGCTTGTACACTCCTGCATCCTGTATAGGGATGTGACACTTGACATGTGATTAGAACTGACTTATCTTCCTCGGCGGCTTGTAGAACGTTTTAACAGAAACTCGCTTCAAGATGTATCCAATCTTGTCTGTGACACCTCTCACATATGGTAGTGCAGCAGGCACACGCTCGACTGTGGCCAGCTTCACTGGGTCACTGTGACGTAGGCGCGGGACCCGAAGTTTGTTGTGCAGAACCTGCTTGACGTGCTGAAGCTCGGCGGCAGGTGTTTGCTGTCACAGATCCCTCGTGCTGTCTGTAACAAAGATTTGCCCACGGTAGCTAACTGTGAAGGATGGTGGTGATATTCACCGTTTAAATATCGGTTTGTATGATTTGTTTTTCTAAACACAGTGTGACCAAGGATGTTGTTAGGATTTCGGATGATTAACACATCTAGGAAAGCTACGGAATTATTTGCCTCAAACTCCACAGTAAATTGAATTTTAGAGTATATGGAATTAAGATGTTCTAAAAATGCAGTTACTCTGTCTGATGGTGAAATTTTGAAAGTATCGTCTACGTACCTCTTGTAGAACCTTGGGGTAACAGGTGCAGTAAGTAGGGCTTTCTCCTCAAAGTCTTTCATGAATATATCGGCGACAATGGGAGATACAGGTGAGCCCATCGCAACACCATCTACTTGCTGGTAAAACTCTTCCTTTCACAATAGATAGCCAGATGTAAGGTAATGTCTGAGTAGTACTGCATATTCTGCTAGCATGTTCTTTTCCTTTAGTTTCCTAGTTATAATTGAGATGCAGTCTTCAACAGGTAGGGATGTAAATAGAGACTGAACGTAAAAACTGACCATGGTTTCACTGTCAGTAAAACGTAGGTCACTAACAAAATGGTATGAATCCTTAGTGTGTGCTCTTGTGTGTCATCTGAGTGGTGATAATATTTTGGGTAGGTGTTGAGCCAATCTGTAAGTTGGCGAATTAATCTGACTCACTGATGGACGCAATGGAGCTTTCGGTTTGTGTATTTTTGGTAACCCATACATTACATTTCAGTGGTTTGCCCATTTACTGGTAAGATGCATACTGGTTTGCTCACCTTTAATAAAAAAAACAAGTGTACATTGCAAAGTGTTAGAGATATGTATGTTAATAAATATTCGCTGCCCTATTATCCATAAGAAATTATTATCACTTTAAAATTTTAAAAAATTGAAACAATATGTAAAATTCCTTTATTTCTTTATTTATTACCAAACCAAACCAACTTGAAAAAAACTATTAGAGTTATGTTACTCCTTGCAGCATAGTGGCAATAAACAACGTCTGCGTTGCAACTAGCTCACTTATTATAATTTTCGAAGGAACATTTAAAAAATCCAAGGAAAATATTTACCTTCATAACTTAATTTTAGATTCCTATCGGTTTTTTATTAGTTTACTCTTTAGGTAACTTTTGCTTTCAATTTTCATGTTTGTATTGGTTTTAAATTATAAAATTTATAAGTTAGTATGCTTCCTATAACAGGAGAGAATCATGACCAGCAATAGACTTTTATGGGCGTATAAATGGAGGGCGGGTACTAGGTGGTAGGGCACTTTTACTGTCTGAGTTACTGTTACCGTTATTAAAAGGTTATTAAAAGTCCATAGATATGTTCATAGTTCACTGTCGCCTCCTAAGCCACCCACGGGACAATAAGAGGTAATGGATATTCTTACACAGCCTCTACACGGTCTCCGCCATTACAGGGTCTAAAAGAAACTGAAACAGGAAATAGGCAGCAGCGTCATCATAATGACAATCCTTCTTCGCTAGATAACCCGCATACCAAGAGTGGCAATTATGACAAAATCCCTATGTGGGAGACCTGTGTTCAACAGTGAACTTTAACTGGCTGTAACGGTAACCGTAAGACACTAATTTTTTTTATAGATAACACTTGTGACAATGTAAAATCAGCGTGGTAATAAGATAATCGATTAAATGTAGTGAATTAATTTTGAAAAAAAAATTGACGAAGACTAATTATGTGTATGTACTCGTAATTACTCTAAGAGAATAATAAGTGAACAGTTATAATAGAACTAAGAGTACTTGATACCTAATGAAAAATTCAGATCTCGAATAAACATTGTTGCAGGAAATAAAATAAAGACATCTAGTGGCACGATAACCTGTTGAATTCTGAATTTATTTGGTTGTTTTTAAATGTTGTGCAATATGTATAATGCAGCGCCGACTTCTAATAGACTTCGCACTAAAGTAGCGTGGTGGCACAGGCCTCTTATCATTGCTGAGAGGGTTGTGGAACTATTAGTCCAACGCTCTGCACCAGTGTACGTTGGCGGACTTTGCCTTACGTCGTTTTACTTCACCGTCAAGCACTTATTAAATCAGCACTAAAATTACAATTAACGATTTTATTGGTGCCATGGCTCACGAGTAGTAATCAAAAACATGAAGTAGACATGATTTGATCTAATTTAAATTTGGACAATATTGTGGCCGTGGTAGGAAAAGGGGAGATCTCCCGCCGGGCAAGGTGTTCTGCCCGGGGAGCGGCCAACACTCCGTGTGATAGTTCGGAGATGTTCTATATATACTGTTTATGATTCGGAATGTTGATAGCGTGATTTAGGCTTCGGTGTATTTCGCTTGTGGCGCGACGACAGCGCCGCCACAATATGAATAATATTAATTATGACTCCTTTCTGTTTAGAAGTACACTCTATATTTTTTTAATTAATTCGGTGAGACAATTTTGTTGCACATTTTTCATTTTAAATCAATTTGTCGTTATTCATACAGGCTTTTATCTGGTAAGCACAGGCGGCGCGCCTACGTCTGAAAACACATTTGCACAAGCGAGTGACCTAAAACTTATTCCGTTACTATTTATTATCACAAAATTTATTTTTGTGACTTAACAAGAACCTAGAAATAGTATACAGAAGTCTGAAAATATTATCTACCACTATGTCTGGTGTATATGGATTACGAATAGATATCGATTCCCTTCAACTATGTCAAGTTGACCACTGTCAAATTTACATCGTAGTGCTGAAAACCTTCCATAGTAACACTACGAAGTCTTTTTACATGTTTTTTCGATTACATGTTCATTACATCCAACTCCAAAAAAGTATGTTTCAGGATTACATATACCCCCAAAACTCTTCCGCATTGTATTGGAAGACCTTCAATTTTCCGACGACGTAATCATTATTGTAAAATCCCTGGAGAACCTTAGTATACCATGCTTAATGCCTTTAGTTGTATTTCCCAACGGATAGATCTTAAGGTAAACATGGACGAGACGACAATCGTATCTAACGTCCTATTTGAAACTCTCTTAGCCACAAAGTCGTTTAATCATCAGATTACCAAAAACTTACATTAATTGCATAAAACATTTTTGTGACTTATAGCTGAAAACTTTTATATTTAGTATTCCAACAGAAAGAATTGCTTGCCGCGAACGTTTATCTATTTGTATCTTGGCCTTGATAGTATAAATAGGTCAAGTTGTAGCTCACTACACAATTGAAAACGTCCCGTTGAATGATTAAATATGTTGAATAAAATTCAACATAAAGATAAGACAAAGTTGACATACCATTTGTCTAGCCTTTATCAAATAGATATATTCATGTAGTATGACTTTAATAACGATATTAATACATATTATACTGTTTCTAACCTATTAAATTGTTTTAATATATTACCTACTAGCTGTTCCCGGGACTTTATCCGTGTCGAAATTATTACGATTGGATTTCTATTTTTTTTTTTTTGCCAATACTTTTTCCACAATAGTAGCCTAAGTTATTCCTTATAAGATCAGCTGTCTATCAATGAAAGTTTCATCAAAATCGGTCCAGCAATTTTCGAGATTCACCGGAACAAACAGACAGATAAAAATTTTAAAAATTGTTTTTTGTTATCCTCAGAGTAATTACAATCATAGAAAGAGACTTAAAAACAGGACAAAACTTCATGTAACCGAACTCTTTATGCATATGCAATTTCCTACAGGATAAAAAAGATAGTTCTGTGAATGTCATCATCTCTTCTTTACAAGGTTGTAGACGTTTTTTTAGCTTTTTTTAGCCTTCATTATTAGCTATTAGCTTAGACAATTCTAGTGATGGTAGCTATAGAAGAGAGTAGCCTTATCGATATACTAGTTTAATCTATGGTTCAATACATTTCAGCATTTTAATAATATTGTTTAACGTTTTCATTAAATATTAATTTCAGATACCAACCAAGGGAAGACTTGCTACGGACGAAGTGTTTAGCAATGGAACTTAAAACGTTTGATTAAAAATCAATTTTGTTAAATTTTGTTTGAATTTGGGTGAATTTTGTAATTCATATGGATCGTGCTATAAAGTTAAAATATATAATAAAACCCATTAAGGAATATTCTGTTTGCCATATTTGGCTACGCTTTTTCATCAGCTTTACATTAGTTAGGTGGAAGCAAAATTACACAAAGTAAAAATTCTAACAAAATATTTATTTGCCCTTTACAGAGAAAATAAAACCAATTTAACTGTAAATAAATTTTAAGTGATTTATTGTATGTTATATCTATATAACTCATTTTATGTAGTAAAATCTTTATATCTACCACAGTTAATCAAATCATCCAGGGTTAACTGGTAGTGAATGCCATAAGATAGTAAGTCGGAATTTTATATACCTCATTATAAGGTGTGTAAAAATGATGAAATAAATAAATAAAATATTAATTGGTACCCTTGACAATAAGCTGGCTGTGACAAAACATGTAAATACAATAGTATAAAAAGCTTAAAAATTCAAACGTTTGTTCTACGTATTTGCAAACCTTTTTCGGGCATAAACTGCATCAAAAGTGTTTATACGCTAATAGTATTTTTTATCCCTATTATATACCTAACGCATAAAAACAAATTAAAAGAATTCAGACAAAGTTTATAAGACATTTGAATCATAGCATTCACACGTATATACTATATATACTTCACTTACTATATTATACGTTCTTAGAAAATAGAAGTAAGATATGATGTTGGTGTTTAATATACACAATGGCTACCTAGATTCCTCGGTTTTACTATCTGCAGTAAACATTAACGTACCTAAGAAACGTATAAGACATACCTCATTATTTGACCCCAACTTCAGAAATTACAATTACGCAGTAAACACACTTTTGACTCGTATTTGCTCCATGTATTATAATAAAAAAAAAATTCAAACCTAGATAATATACATACTCTACAGGTCCAAAAATAAAACCAAACATAAAGTTCTCAAGCTCCTGCAATAAATAACTCATCTATTTGTATTGGCATATACCTTTTAATAGAAAATTGAAGGATATTTATCTTTTATTGTATATGTATATGTACTCGATTTTTTACCGTCTGGAAAAAATAGGCTGTAAAAGGTGACCGAAATAGAAGCTTATGGTTCTGATATTTTACAGTTTTATTTTTATTTTTCATTAACATATTATGGAATAGCCTGATGTTTAAATAAATTTGTAAAATTTTATCATTTTTTTACTGCGCCCAACTTAAGTATTTTCTCGTTTCCTATTTTTTTTTGCTGTTTAGGATCTCTTGCAATCTACCATTTAAGGTTATGTATTTCTTTTTAAACTTCCACGATCTTTGCTGGCGAGATTTTATTTTCAGTAGATGTTTTTTCGAAAACTTCTCAGCTTTAGCTACTTTTTGTTCCAGCTTATGTATACGTAAATTATCTAACGCGCAATTTGAACTCGTGGATGTAGCTAAATTTTCACTACTATTCATTGGTTCTGGTTCTAGATTGTTAATATCAGTATGAAATTTAGAAAATACCCGTGTAAGTAATCGTTGCAAACTTATTCCTTCGTTTTATATAAAAAGTTGTCATTTAATAGTTCTCAGGCAGTTACTCTTTAAAAGTGTGTATTTGTAGTGTATTTTTTAAATTTTTCATTTATTGTGGAGGGCGAAGTATTCCATAATATTCTCGGTTTAAAAAACATCAAAACATATTTGTACTGTTTGAAAATGGATGTAATGATATTATTATTAATAAAGCTATTCGCATGTTGGTATCTCATTGACTGTATGCTGGTTTGACATAGTTATATTAATCAACGTAATTAAAAATAAAATCTAACATAATAGCTGTATTCTTTCGATGTATACAATAGGAATTGCATTTGATTTCAGCCTTCCCCATTTCCCTTCCTTGACAATACAATGTTTGGAAACGTTTTTTGTAAATGCGGCTATTTTTGTCCAATGGTTTTGTGCCCGTAGAATTACTCTCATCCAGCATTTTTTGCAATTCTGCATCATTTTAGGCATACTAAAACAACGAAAATATAAAGAAAAATGTCGATATGAGGTTTTCGACTTTACCGATATGCCTTAGAACCGCATCACTATTATTTAAAATAAATTTTCTATTTCAATGTACTTAAGCGATTATACATAACAATACAGCATCATTTTTACAAAAAAACCGACTTGTTATTTTCAAAATAATGTGAAATACAGTTTACTTACAGTTATAATGTAATTTAGTTCTAGGATAATAAAAACGTTTGAACCAGTGGAAGCTTACGAATTCTGAACCACATTCCTTACGGGAAGAATGGGATTTGCATCCTAGTATAAAACAACCCATCTTTATTGATATATTTTATTTAAAGATATAATTTTATAAAAATATTTTAATAAAATATTAAAGATAACAGACGTCAAAAATCACAATAAATAATATGATTTAATTAAAATTACATTTGTATAATAAATCAGCCAGTACGATCTTGGGATAAAAAAAATATGATTTTATTAACTTTTTTATTTAGTAGTGTAAAAAGAGACCAAAGATGACCACTTGACATTTTTCCGCGCATTAATTATACGCAACTTCTTTGAATATATTTGTCTCTTTTTGATTTATTTGAAAATTCAATTAGAAAAAAAAAGACAAGTATAATGACTCAATTTATTAGAATTGTAGGTTCTCTCTATGCATACTTATGTATGTAATTACTCTAAGTAAGTGTCATATATACTTTCATATGCATTTAGCAAAAGGCTGTAATGATTTCTTATATTTACGCGAACACTACACATTGAAATAATACTAGTTTTTACGGAATTTATCGCGTATATTTAACTTTTTAATTACCCGACGTTTCGAACGCTTTACAGCACACATGGTCACGGGCAGGACTGAGATGTTCAACGTCCATATGTCATAGTTAACCGCGGTTACCATAGATTAAAATTTAACTTTTGTTCCGATCTATGCAGTATGAACTTATGGTATCTTGAAGTCTTGCAGTTGTATGCTTGGGTTGGGATTTAATTTTATTTATTATAGAATCCCAAGCAGATGGTAGCACCCAGCCATCTTCTCTATTGAAATTAGGATGTTTTTTGATTTCAATAGCCTCGCGAATCATCCTTGGTAGGAATCGGTGTTCTTTAGCGAGGATCTGCGGTCTATCAAATCTGATGTAGTGACGGGGGGCGATCCTGTACGTGTTCACAGACTGCAGACATATCCATATGTTAGAGGAGTCACTGACAAGATTGGCTATATCTTGAAGCGCGCTTCCATCAAAACATACTTCAAGCCGCTGAAGAAGATTGGTCAGCTTTTACCATCGGTCAAGTGTAATGTCCCTCTGCAAGATGCAGGAGTGTACAAACTTGATTGTGAATGTGGTATCTCCTACATAGGACAAACTAAAAGATCAATAAAAACCCGCGTTAAAGAACATATAGCTGATGTGAAGAATCGACGTTCCGGGAAGTCTGCAGTCTGTGAACACGTACAGGATCGCCCCCGTCACTACATCAAATTTGATAGACCGCAGATCCTCGCTAAAGAACACCGATTCCTTCCAAGGATGATTCGCGAGGCTATTGAAATCAAAAAACATCCTAATTTCAATAGAGAAGATGGCTGGGTGCTACCATCTGCTTGGGATCCTATAATAAATAAAATTAAATCCCAACCCAAGCATACAACTGCAAGACTTCAAGATACCATAAGTTCATACTGCATAGATCGGAACAAAAGTTAAATTTTAATCTATGGTAACCGCGGTTAACTATGACATATGGACGTTGAACATCTCAGTCCTGCCCGTGACCATGAGTGCTGTAAAGCGTTCGAAACGTCGGGTAATTAAAAAGTTAAATATACGCGATAAATTCCGTAAAAACTAGTATTATTTCAATGTGTAGTGTTCGCGTAAATATAAGAAATCATTATGTAAACCAGTACGGACTGGTAATTGCAAATAAAATACGCCGATTAGAAGATCTAAAGACCAAGCGCGCAAGATATCTAACAGCCTTAAATTTCTTGAAGAGATGCCGTGACCATAATCTAATTCCTACGTGTATTAAAATATCAACCAAAAAAGACATTCGAGGAAGCGCTAAGATCTTAAATCAGGCGAATAAAAAGTTGTTACGGACGGTAATCCAACAAAAACGCTCCGATCTATATCACATAAACAAATCCATAGACACATCATCCAGTGAATTGAAGAAAGTTTTAACGACGTTTGACTACAATTTTTGCATGGAAACATTAAATAAACGCGAAATTAGTAAATATAATGAATGCAAAAACAAACATATAGAAAAATATCAAAAATTAACGAACAAGTCAAATGTCAAACATCTGAATCAATGCCAGAACCGAAAGCAACCATTGACAAACACAGATCATAGATTAATCGCGCTCTATAATCTGTCAAAACAAACACTGGATGATGCAACAATTAAGGTTTTATCCAAAGGCCTCAACTTTGCAATTACACCCCGCAAATTACCGTACGAAGAAATTATCTGTAGTGTCGAGGACTGTTTATTTAAAAACAATATGCGGAAAGAAGATTTGGAGGTGATACGTCAAGACATCTCGTCTATGTTACGTCGATGTTCAGTGCCTAAACCGAATCTTCCCAAAGACGAATTTATAGCGTTAAAGAACCTACGCAATAAAAACGAACTTACGATTCTCCGCGTAGATAAGGGAAACGCCACGGTAGTCATGGATACGTCAGATTATAATTCTAAAATACAAGAACTTTTGTCGGATGTAAGTACTTATAAAAAAGGTTAAAAATGACCCAACAAATAGCACACTAAAAACAACTAGTGACCTCATAAAGAAACACTCCGAAAAATTAAATCTGGACGTAAAATGGATAATACCTACGTGCGCCAAATCACCAAAATTGTATGGGTTACCAAAAATACACAAGCCCAATGCTCCATTACGTCCCATAGTGAGCCAAATCGATTCACCAACTTACAGATTGGCTCAACACTTAGCGAAAATACTCTCACCACTCAGGGGACATACAAGAGCACACATAAAGGGTTCCTACCATTTTGTCAGCGAGATTAAAGACCTACATCTGGCAGACAATGAAACTATGGTCAGTTTTGATGTGCAGTCATTGTTTACATGCTTATCTGTTGTAGACTGCATCTCAATTGTAACTAGAAGGCTGGAAGAAAACAACATGCCCGTAGAATATGCAGTATTACTCAGACACTGCCTTACATCTGGCTACCTATTGTGGAAGGAGGAGTTCTACAAGCAAGTAGATGGTGTGGCGATGGGCTCACCTGTATCTCCCATTGTCGCCGACATATTCATGGAAGACTTTAAGGAGAAAGCTCTGCTTAGTTCTCCCATAAATCCAAGGTTCTACAAGCGGTACGTAGACGACACTTTCACAATTCTACCTTTAGATAAAGTAACTGCATTTTTAGACCATCTTAACTCTATAAATTCTAAAATTCAGTTCACAATGGAGTTAGAGGCAAACAATTCCTTAGCTTTTCTAGATGTGTTAGTAATTCGGAATCCTGATAACACCTTGAGCCATACTGTGTATAGAAAAAAGACCCATACAGATGGATATTTAAACGGTGATTCTCACCACCATCCTTCACAGTTAGCTACCGTGGGTAAATCTTTGTTTCAGAGAGCACGAGGGATCTGTGACAGTAAACACCTGGCTGCAGAGCTCCACCATGTCAAGCAAGTTTTGCATGACAACATGCTTCGAGTCCCGCGCCTACGTCACAGTGAACGAGTGAAGCCGGCCACAGTCGAACGTGTACCTGCTGTACTGCCATATGTTAGAGGAGTCACTGACAAGATTGGCTATATCTTGAAGCGCGCTTCTATCAAAACATACTTCAAGCCGCTGAAGAAGATTGGTCAGTTTTTATCATCGGTCAAGTGTAATGTCCCTCTGCAAGATGCAGGAGTGTACAAGCTTGATTGTGAATGTGGTCTCTCCTGCAGTCTGTGAACACGTACAGGATCGCCCCCGTCACTACATCAGATTTGATAGACCGCAGATCCTCGCTAAAGAACACCGATTCCTTCCAAGGATGATTCGCGAGGCTATTGAAATCAAAAAACATCCTAATTTCAATAGAGAAGATGGCTGGGTGCTACCATCTGCTTGGGATCCTATAATAAATAAAATTAAATCCCAACCCAAGCATACAACTGCAAGACTTCAAGATACCATAAGTTCATACTGCATAGATCGGAACAAAAGTTAAATTTTAATCTATGGTAACCGCGGTTAACTATGACATATGGACGTTGAACATCTCAGTCCTGCCCGTGACCATGAGTGCTGTAAAGCGTTCAAAACGTCGGGTAATTAAAAAGTTAAATATACGCGATAAATTCCGTAAAAACTAATATTATTTCAAAAGGCTGTAATTTTGACAAGAAAACAGACACTTCAATTTTATTTATTTTTATAGATTATATATGTTTCTTTTAGCTAAAAATCATATGTTATGCAAGGGCAGTATTAAAATTTACATGTGTGGTATTATTAATTTTAATACGGGGAATAGAGCTGTTTCTCGTGTATCAAGATTACCCGAAACTAAACGAGTGGCTTAAAAAATAATTACATTAATTACAATTATGACTTAATTTTTTCGTGTAAGTCGTGTGGTACATTTTTTTCAGTAAAGTCATTTAAAACTGGAAAAAGTATTAACTTGATTACGGAAAAAAATTTACATTTCCTTCTGGACTGGAGCAGTTGGCTGTAAATTTTAAACAACAGTGTTTAGCAGTATTAATTAGGAATACGTAATACAAAGAAAATTTAAAAAAAAGTTAAAATTTGTTGCAACAGGAGCTAATAGACGAAGAAGCTGTAGATTTTCAATGCCTGTAAATTTTAAAATACACAGCAAAATTTTTTTTATATATTTTTCTGGTAACTATTTTGACTTCGTCGAATTCTGAGATAGCCTGTATTATTAACTTTTTTAAATATGAATTACAGGTACTTCTTTAACATCGTATTACGTATGGAGTTTTGTATAATACTATTGCTCGCCTCCAATCGTATAAGTGTAACCATATTGCACTTAAACGATAATAAGAGTAGCCGTGTATCAAAAAAAACACTCTGTATAATGCATTTTATATTTTCAAAAAAATAATTTTATATTGCTACTTTAGAAAAACGGTTTCAAAAAATATTTACATGAACGTCTGAAGATATCTGTATGCTGACTTTGTATTTGGTCACGATAACTCACGAAAAAATTAACGTATCGACACCGCTTTTTTTATTAACTTCAGAATTACATCAACTGGTTCCCTATTTGGATATGGAAATGGAAATCAACTTACTATTCAGGTAAGAGGCCAAGCTAAATCGCATCGACACCCATTTTGAAGAGAAGTTTCCTTTATAATATTTCTCTTTCATTTTAAAAGTTTTTGTTTGCAAGTTCTTAGTTTGTTCTTCTTTAACTGCTAATAGTAATGAATATATGTATGTTCAACGTCTTTGAAGGTTTTAAAAATCGTCTTTAAAACGTTTTCCTAAAGCGAGTTATATGATATCAAGGCAGGCGGACTTATACTGCATTCTTATTTTTAGGTTTGTACTACTGCTACAAGCAATAGTTAAAATTATTTTTATCTCGTTTTGAAAATTCTTAGTTCTTTGTAAATTTATAGTTTTTACAGAGTGAAACTACTCATGCGACATAAAATATATAATACAGTCAAAAAAGACTATTGAGCGTATTTTTTGGATAACTTTAAAATAATGATAAATTACTTCAACATATGGGAGAAATAATATTTAATGGGCTCATACCGAAAAGTTGATGATACGAGTAGCCATGTATCAAAAAAATATTAATAAATTAAAAAAATATAGTATAAGGATGAAGGTTGCTCTCTGGTAGTCATTAATGAACTTGTGACGGGCTGCGATGAATGAACATATTGAAAATAAATAATAAAATATTTCTGTAATGTAACATAATAAAACCATGTAGCAAATACCAAAGCATGTTATAAAGTCTTTGTATACATCTCCACATTTTTCTTTTACATTTGTTTGGATTCGAAATGGCAAATATAAGGTAGCTTTAGGAACTTGCTTGCTTTGATAGTGTGGTAAGCTTAAGGAAATATATTGCCAGTAAAATGTGATTCGAAGTCAAGTAATAAGCACACATGATTTTAGATTTTTAAGATATTGCGTAGTATTTTTGAAAATATCTTTAAAATAATTTATAATATCGGTAAGTCTATTAAAGAACTATATCGTTTGAAAATGAATATAATATATACTTATCTCTAATGTTGGCATGTGTGTGGACAGATTATTCATATTTTTAAAACTTATAATGCTATAGTATTCATGATTGACATTGATGATGATGACATTGACATGAAATTACATTGCACACTCTTAAGGGTAAGTGGGTTATTATGTAAAGGTCCAGACATTATCCAACCCAATTTTGTATTTTGTAAATAAGGTTTCCCAGAACTTATCCGAGCCTATCAGTATATCGATGTCTGACGGTGAGTGAAAGTTCGGATCCGCAAGTTGAATATTATCAGGTAAACTCATATTATTTACATCGACACTAAATGTGGGTAATTGATTTGTAATGCACGGCAACACTAAACAATCAATGTTCATTCAAAACGAATTTAACCTTGAACGTAATTTTATTTTACAAATGTAAAATAAAATTACGTGGTGGACTGCGAAATTGTTTGACCTACCCCAGCAACGTGATAAGTGGACTGTATTAACGGTGCATTTAATTTTTCACATAACGATTTCTTTATGAAACAATGTTGACTACCATTATCAATCAGAATACGTACAGTGTGATATTTGTTATTATAATCTGCTATGTCCACTAACGCTGTGGACAGCAAAACGTTGGGTAATAACGAATATTCCTGATTACTGTTTTGCGATTCTGAATGGTTAGCCGTAACGTGTAATGATGACGAGACAGTGGAGACGTTACCTGTGATGCGCCGTCTACCTGCCCATCAATGTGAAGCAAACTGTTGTGCCTTTTATCACTCAACCTACATGGCCCAAACTTGCATTCGTCAAGTGGGTGGGTTGCGCGTAAACAATTGATGCACAGCTGATGCGTTTTAACTATCTTATTCCTTTCTTGGATAGACGAATTAAGGAAATTTTTTTTTTTATATTAATTAACAGGAATAAATCGCGTGATTACCATGACACATCACACACACGCGGCTTTG
Source organism: Parnassius apollo (assembly GCA_907164705.1). NCBI lineage: Eukaryota > Metazoa > Arthropoda > Insecta > Lepidoptera > Papilionidae > Parnassius > Parnassius apollo. The sequence goes on along the minus strand of CAJQZP010000643.1, from coordinate 1,027,774 downwards.
TTTTAGTTTCGTATTACCCTTATTGTTATTGTTAGTAACGTTTGTAGCAACATGAGTATGTGTATATTGCTTCTTAAAGCGCGTTTGTTCGTCGCCTTTGTTCTCGTGGGATTTGTTATTGTTCACTTTTATCATTTCTAAAACGTCGGCGCGGTCCTTGAGAAATTTAAGTAAGTCATCCAGTTTCAAAGCTGACCTTGATTCAATTAACGAACTAGCTATACCTTGAAAATCTTCCCATTCGCGTTCAGTAGCCTGATCTAATTTGGAAACGACCATGTGAATGATTAAAGTGTCCCACGAATCTGTTGGTTCACCTAACGTTTTAAGGGCATGCAAATTTCTCAAAACAATATCTATTAAGTTCCTAATCTGGGAAGCAGACTCTTTATTTAACGATCGAATTTTAAATAATGCCTTCACATGATTGTGAACCAATAGTCGGGGATTATTAAATCTGTTCTCTAATAGCTCCCATGCGTGAGATTAGTTATTAGCCGTAAATTCTAATGCACCTATGACGTGTGCCGCGGTACCGGACAATGACGATTTTAAATAATGAAATTTTTGAACAGGACCTAAATCATCGCGATCATGAATCATACTAACGTAAGAATTTTTAAACTCTAGCCAGCAATCGTAAGAACCGTCAAAGGAAGGTATTTTAATATCTGGTAACTTAATGCCTATCGGCTTACATGTTGAAACACTAGACTTGTCAGATACTTCCTTTCTCAATAAAAGTTTTGCAGAAGCTACAGCACGATAAAATTGATCTTCGAAACGATCTCTCTCTTCCAGCTGTTTTACAAGATCGAGATCTTCCGCTACTTCTTCTTCAATTTTAGACTGTATTTCACTATACATCTCTATCAAACTCGAAGTACTCTCGACACGTAAATTTAATTCTAATGACTGTTGATTAGTTAAGGGTATAGTGAACTTTTTATGATATTTTTCAAAGAGAGTTAATTGACCTTTTAAAACTCCTCTTTTCTTAATTAAATCTGACAATTTAGGCTCACTCATTTTGGGAATTAAGGAAATCAAGAGTACTTACAGTTGCCAATTTGTAGATGCGTGCGAACCAAGGTGGGTACCGTCGCGCAGGTAGGTACCGCCACTTGAGCACTGGAAATGGAATATCAGCACGACATCAACACCTATTTAAGGATGAGATGGGGAAACGGATGGGAAGTTCAGACCAGACACTCTCCTGTCTGTCGATGCCTTAACGTTGCAGCTCTTCGCTCGATACGTGAATCTCCTCTTCGTATTTTGATGCGACGAATCTTCGGAGATTTCAAGCTTGAACTCCGTATTCGGCTCGATAGGACCACTTTATGTACAGAAACGGGAGGCAGGTGCTCTTCAATGATTGATTTATTGAACGTTTGCTGGTTATATTTAAATCGTCTTATTGCTAACAGTGTGTATCAGGTACTAATCAAATTTTAAAACAGACAGATCTTATAACTAATTGCACGACGTGCTGTGATTGTTCGCCGACAATGACGAGCTCTGATTCGTAAAGTGTGGTGTTCCCGTGCGTCGCTGGATGGCGTTAGTAGTCGCGCCAACAGCCTCTTTTGAAACCAACTTACGCTTCCGCTTTATTACGCGATCTTAACTAAAACTTTAGTACTCTTTCACCCCGAAAAACCTTATGATTGGTGATACACAGCTGAAAACTTACATTTTGTATTTTTTAGGAAGAATAAATACTTCATACATTTTGTAAGAACGATAACTTTAAGATATCACTAGTGACTCGCCCGTCTTCGTCTTATTTAGATTTAACATAATTAATGACCATTTGTTTTATTACCTTTTCGTTTTTTTTTTAAATCTCAAAGTTATAATTACATACAGTCTAGATCACTCCTGTCCCGAAAATTAGCCAACACAGACAGACAGATAAAATTTAAAAAAATGGTTAATCATGTCTAACGGCATGCAAACAACCCACTCAGCTCAATGTATGGCTGTTATTACCCGCCTTCAAAAAGGAGGAGTTCTGAGGTAACACACATAAAAAACACTTCTACTATGTGTTATTTATGTGTGTTACCTCAGAACTTTTTTCTGGTTGAACCGATTTTGATGATTCCTTTTTATTTGAAAGTAATGCCTCTCGTGTGGTTTCATATAAATTTAATGGAGGTTTGACCAATAGTATTTGAGTTATCTTTAAAAATAATCATTTAATTGACTGGGAATACATTTTATTTATATTGGAGTCGGTTGTACAATTTTTTTATTTATATATTTTTTAGAATTGTTCGAAATACTGCATTATTATATATGACAACTAAAACTCAGATTTATGTTAATTTCCATTACAACTTATATTCTTGAATGAAAGAGTATCACGAAACGCGGCATCCAATTAAGAAAGTGATTATCCCTATACAAAATTAGGCCAAACAAAAACAAAAGAGTATCTAATTATTAAGTTTGTTATTGACATTAAATTAACGGTTCAAACGAGTTAACCAACAAATTTTCGAGATGGTGTAGAACGAAAATTTTTTTCCATGGGATTAATTATTATGAATCAAACAAAACACAAAATTGTCAAAATCTGGCAAACATAAATATGTACTTATACTTTCTGTATTGAAATTGAAGTCATCAAAAAAAAAGCTTTTTTTAATCCCTGATATAATGGTTCACTACAGAAACAACTCCAACTATCATTATAACGCTAGTTACAAACATTTTACAGTTTATTTTGATGTCGGTACCGTGCTTTAATAAAATTTTGAATGTTATGTAATTGCTACTTAAATACATATGCACAATTAAATATCAAAGTAAAGATGCATTGTTACAGCTGAGGACTAAGATGACAAGAGATGTTTATTAATACCAGGCATTCTTGTTATCTATGAGCATTATCCTTTCCCGGCTGAGTTAACATATTCTTGCTGTAGCCATAATTTAATTGCAGCGTGGTTCTAACATTATATCTATATAAAGGTAGACACACGTCCAATATTGAAATTTGACGAGTATTGCGGCGGTTGTCCCGATTCTAATCCAGGTCGAAGTAACCAGAAAATGGTCGCGCTACTCACAAAATTTATATCCGAAATGAAAGGCCAGAAAATGGTGGGTCAGTAAAGGGGTTAATTTTAAATCCGGCCCGAATAAACCCGAAAATGTTGGGGCCAATCATCCCAATCCTAATCCGGGTCAAAGAACCAGAAAATGGTGACGCAATTGGTTTCTGGGTTTGAATCCGGAAATGGATGGTCAATCAAATGGTTAGGGTGACTATGTTGCCCTCGGAGAGAAGGAACCAGGGTATGATTTAGCTAAGGTCCCGGGTTTCATTCCCGGGACGGGCGAAATCAATTATGCGAGATTTTACTATATGTATAGGAAGGAAAGGGGATGCAGAGTGTATGCTGTAGGAAAGAAAGGAGATGCACTTACTTGGGCGTTGATCTTCTGGCGGCCTTTTACTCAGGTCTGATGTTGACGGCGCTTCGTTACAGCTGCAGTGGTGCACGACGATAAATTGCACTATACTAAGCGGTCACTATTAGGTTGTTCTGTGGCGCGGCTGCCAGAGAGGTGCAATCACATCTAGCGTTGCTCTTCAACTACGATGCAAGAGCGTGAGCGGAGGCAGCGGATGTCGTTTTACGTGCTTCCTCATTGGCGACGAAAATGACGCCACATAATTTAGCTTCCTCATTTACCCCACTTTCAGTGCGTGCGAAAACGGAATGTGGATAGAATGGAAGAAAGCACCAGCCAGCTGCTAGACAACTAAACAAAATGCGAGGATACTCGTCTTCCGCACAAGCAACAGGCTTTTGATTATAATGATGATGTGGCAACAAAATTATATTCGTATTATAGCGGTATTCAAGCTATAGAACGAAAACGTAAAAGTAAAAATAATCTTTTTTAGTTTAATTCATGTTTAGCCCACAGTGATAACGCGAAACGTTTCAATTTTGTTTGTTAAGGCCCTAATGAAATTACACATGTGATTAAAGCTTACATCTATGTGTCAAATCGAAACATTCTCGAAGATCATGTTAATTTATACAGGGTGTTAGTGTAAACACCGTTGTCCTTGAAACCAGTGGTTTGGTTTCACTTATAGAACATAAATTCAATGAATTTAAAAAAACTCTATTTTCTTTCATAAAATTTAAAAAGTTTCTGTCCGACACCGTCCGTAAATTTATGGACAGCCTATACGCCCGAGTGACATAATCACTGTAAAGACACCGCCCGCGCTAGCTACCAACACAACATTCAACATAAAAATACAATAGGTACACATAACCTGCGATGTAACTTTTCCTTCATACTTTCATTCTGGCTTAGGGCAAGCAAAAATTGAGGAATTAAGGAAAAATTGAGATTTTATTTAAAAAAAAGTTATTTTTCATTGAATTTACGTTCTATAAGTGAAACTAAACCACTGGTTTCAAGGACAACGGTGTTTACACTAACACCCTGTATATTATATTAATTTGGTATATATTATTACATAACATCCTATGTTCATTTTTTATGGACTTCTTTTCCATAAAATCGATTTCCGGACGCAAAGGGCAAAACGAAGTTGTATTAATAACGACCCCGCCTGTCCGTCTATCCGTACGAACTTTATGGATCTCTAGTTGGCAGTTGGAATTTAGAGATCTGAAATTTGGATATTTGTGTGCAGAATATTGACCCTAGTCTGAATCATATGCTTAAAATAATTTAATTGATATTAAAAGTCATAGTTTTAGAGCTATATTAATTGTATATTATGTACCTTATATTAAGGAATATTTCAATAATCTTTGGAAAGGCCTATCCATATAATGATATCAATTTAACTAATAATTTTAAAAATTATTTCAATTGCATTTTGTAATGTTTTTCAGAAAATACTTTGTTACAGCCCTCAGTTGCCCCGACAGAAGTCGACTGGGCTAGGGACCATCAGTAACCCAACTCGACGGGCAACCAGAGGGTTCGGGCCCAAATGGCCTATGGATAATTATTATGTAATGGCTGGATAAGCAAACACAAACTTACCGAGTTCCGGAGGTAGGGTCGACCACAAGGTACCGTCAGGGGCAAGTAAATGGTAGGTGTGAGTGGTGTAAGAAAGTGTGTAATGTAACCTGACGTCACCGTGTAATCGGCCAGCAGACCCACATGCGTTGACCTGCTCCACAAGGTGCAATCACTCCAGTGGGCTTTCACCGTTATCTGAACTCAAGTCTAACGTCAATTAGCACAAAACTATAATCGAAGAGGAGCGCGATCTCCTCCCGGGTCACAAAGTTTTAGCGTTCCACCCGACAAAGCAAAAATTCCTTCTTACGATATTAAAATACTATACGAGCAACTCAATGGCAATCGAAGTTAAATTAATCACTCAAACTCAAGAAAAGCCTCGTTGTCACGTATACGAACGAAATAAGACAACGCAAAGGAGGTAGTCTTAACGCGACCTAACGATTCTAACGTAACTTCCCGACGTCTAACCGACACGGCCGTCGCGGACAATTGATTATTCCAGACTAATTGGCAGGAGTGAACGAATGCCCGCCGGCCCAAACCATCAAACAGGTTTATCGCCCGAGACGAGCGTTTTCGCAAGTTTTAAGTTGTTACGATTTGGCCCCCCGTCCCGGGCGTAAGGACTTATGTCCCCGAGTAAATTGACAAACGGGATAGGGTCGCGACGGCACGTTGCACGTTGCGGCAACCCATCCGGTCCATACGACAACTTAACAATGCGCCCACGGCGCCAATACAAAGGCAAAGCGTTGGGTTCCTTAACTAACACGAGGTCTCCAACCCGAGGAGGATCCATCTTATGAGACCACGTAACGCGCTGCTGCAAAAGATGTAGGTACTCCAGAGACCATCGGTGCCAAAAACTGTCATTTTTTATCTTTTGTGAGTCATTTGTTGCAGCAGGTCAAATCTGCTCAACCGCGAAGAGTTTATTTCCCTGAAGCAGTACTCGGGAACGGCGTTAAGCGGCTGGCCAATCAGGAAGTGGCCCGAGGTTAGAACCTCCAAATTATTCTGATCAGACGAGAGGGTACAGAGGGGCCGAGAGTTGAGTACCGCCTCAATTTTACAGAATACAGAGGCAAGCTCCTCAAATGTCAAAACAGTTTCGCCAATAACGCAACGGAGATGCGTTTTTGCAACCTTAGCCACCGCCTCAAAAATAGCGCCCCAGTGTGGGCAAGCTGGAGGGTCGAATTTCCACTGGATGCCCTTCTTGAACATCGCAGTACCTAAATAAGTCCTGTTGCTGGACAGAAATTCGACGACCTTTTTCAAATATCTATCCGTGCCCTTATAATTCGTTCCGCAATCAGACCGGATCAGGTCCGGTAAACCGCGACGCGATACGAAGCGGCCCAGCGTGGCCACAAAGGCTTCAGTGCTGAGGGCACTTACAAGTTCTAAGTGAACGGCCTTAGTGGCGAGGCACACGAAAACGCACAGATAGGCCTTATATGAACGCGCGTTACGAAGGTTGGAGGACTTGCGGAGGAAGGGGCCAGGAAAGTCGATTCCGACTCCAGCGAATGGTCGGATGGCCCTGACGCGGTCGGGTGGTAAGTCACTTATCATCGGCTGCGGTATGGTGGCCTTCAGTTTATAACAAGGTATGCACTTAAAGAGGACGCTCCGAATGGTGCTTCGGCCAGCCAAAATCCAAAACTCCCGCTGCAAAATAGCCGAAAGAGCGTTACACCAAGCGTGGGCATTCTGAACATGATGGTGAGTTACCAGCAACCGAACAAAGGCGGCGTCCTTAGGGAGCAGTAACGGGGGTCGAGCCCCACATGGCAGTTGAGAATTTTTGAAACGTCCGCCAACGCGCAGCATCCCAGCGTCGTCCAGAAAGAGGTTCAGGCGGGCCAGAGCGCTCTTGACAACGGAGCCCCGCTTCAAGGTTTCAATCACAGGCTCAAAATGCTCCGCTTGGACCATACGGGTCCAATGCATCAAGGCTTCGCGACGCTCGCTAGGGGACAAAACGGAATCAGAGATTCGGTTGGACGGGTCTCTCGAATTGCGGACAAATCGACGCAACCAAGCAGTCACTCCTAAGAGCTTATCGAGAGAGGTGTACCGTTCCAGCAGGGAGAAATCCCGAGTGGGCTTATCCTTGCCCACTCCTACTCGGACTCGTAGGCCAGACAATTCAATCGGTCCGGAGTATTTATTCTGGGGCCATAATGACTGAGACTCAGTCAACCAACTGGGACCCCACCAAAGCGGGTGGTCAACCAAAGAGGTGGCTTCACAGCCGCGAGAAGCGCAGTCTGCGGGATTCAACTCCCCCTGGGACATGTCTCCAGTTTAGAGACGTGCCAGAATTCTGGATTTGAGACACGCGGTTCGCCACAAAGACCTCAAGATTGTGAGGTGCAGCTCTGAGCCAACAAAGTACTATCGTGACAAGCGTAGACGTCCGTAATATCGATTACAGACTTCAAAGACGAGTGAACGTGGTTGAGGAGTCGCATGAGAAGAGCGGTTCAGGATAGTTCAATTTAGTGATAGTTAAGCGGGACCTAATGGGAGCAACCTTGCTTTTAGCAAGTACGAGATGGACGGAAGTATGGCCAGAAGAGCTCACATTCCGCAAATATACGACAGCAGCATAGCCTTTCTCAGAGGCGTCGCAAAATCCATGTAGGGTAGCCTTGCATTTCCCTGGAGGGAGGAAGCACCTTGGCATGGAGACCCGGTTGATGTCCGGAAGAGAGGACACAATGGAGTGCCACTCTCGCAAGAGAGCACCGCTTATAGGGTCTTCCCAACCCAACGCGGTTATCCAGAGCTTTGAAGAAAGCACTTAGCCAAAAAAATTACCGGAGTGATCCATCCATTAGGATCGAAGGTGCGGGCTACTGTAGACAGCATGAAGCACTTGGTTCATGATTTAGGAGGAGGATCGAGTTTGACTCGATACGTGAAAGTATCCTGAACAGTATGATATTGAATGCCACACAGTCAACAAATTAGGATTTTAAGGGTGCTCGAATAGATGAGGGTCTTGTTGATCCTCTCCTGGGAGGTCCTTCAAAATATGAGGGGAGTTCGACAACCATTTGCGCAACTCATAACCTCTGGACTTCAGGATGGCAATCAATTCGTCTCGCAATACAAGAGCCTCCTCGAAGGTGGAGGCGCCTGTGCAAATGTCGTCCTTGTAGACTGAAATCTCCAAAATAGAAGACCCCCGAGCGTATTTTAGACGCTCTCTCTCAGCGAGTTCGAGGAGGGTTCGCATGGCGATATATGGGCTGGACCGGAGTCCATAGGTGGTGGTGTTCAACTCAAACACCTTTATCGGATCGCTGGGCTTCTCGCGCTACAATATCAGCTGATATCGACGGTCATCACAATGTACCACTGATTGTCGAAACATCATCACAATGTCGGCTACAAAAACCACTTGGTACCGACACCATTTGACGAGGGGGCGGAGCCATCAAAAACTACCCGACCCCCGTGACCATGGTTGCTGTAAAGCACCCGAAACGTCGGGAAATAAAAATAAGTAAAAGTAGTTAAATAAACGCGATAAAATCCGTAAATGTAGTTTTATTCAATACCCGAATCTTACTCCCAGGGGTCCTCAAGACCGCATTGTGAGAGAGGAAGTAGTGCTCCTGTGACTGCCAGTCGAAGTTGGACGGTGATATGTGACCCAGCTCTTGATACTCGCGCATGAACTCGACATATTTGTCGCGAAAGGCTGGGTCGCGCCGCATACGGCGCTCATGAAAAGCAACCTCTTTTCGCCCAAGGTACGAGATTGGCTCAAAGGGGACAGTGAGTCAAGAAACGATAAGCGAGTGACAAAATGACCGTCAACACGACGGCCGGTATTGTTCTGGAAGAACAACTCGCACTCACGGTCCAGAGGGTTGAATCGAGAAGCGTGGCTCCTCAATTTCCCAGAACCGCTGGACGACGTCCGAAAGGGACCCACAGAGAGCGGGTCGGCCGTCTGAGGAGGTGGAGACCACAGAAACGGTCCAAAGAAACTGTGCCCAAATACAGTGGACATGGCTGACAAGCCATCGGGCTGTAGGGCTCGTATCTCACCTAACAAGATGAACCCCAGCGCGTCGGCCCCCAGCAACAAATCTATAGGCTCAGGTTGGGACCATTGAGGGTCTGCCGGTCTCAAACCCGATGCACAACGAACCGCACTGTCATTTATACGGACGTTAGGGAGAAAACCTACAATGTCATCGGGGACATTTACTTTTACTAGAATGTTAAGGTGTTCGCTGGCAGGGCGAAACACCAACACCGCTTGTCCCCTAGGAGCTGGAAGCTCGGCACCTCCGATATCTACAATTGGACGTGATTCAGGAGCTAGGAGCCATAGTCTTCCCACCAACCAAGTGGAGGCCACACAGAGTTGTGAACCCGAATCCAATAGAGCGCGAACTGTTAAACGGTTGCCACTCGGGTTGTACACCTTCACTGAGGCCGTCGGCAATAGAACAGTTTGACAAGTAGACTGTTGACGGCTCAAAGGATCAGTGGATGCGGCCGTGGTAGGAACTAGGGCGGCAGCTACCTAGCTGGAGCTTCCTCCATCGGACCGGCACTCGAACCGGAGGTCCCGAAAGCGGTATTCCGGCGGCATTTCTAATGACCCGGGGTTGGAAATTGTAATGAGGGTACATTAAATACATAAGTGATTAATTGTAAAAGGCTCGTCGAACAGTCACGAATAAACCGTCAATCCGCTTACCCGTGTCTTATTTACGAAATACACTACAGTGGCGACGAGGATTAAGTTGTTTTTATTTTTCGGTAAATTACGTGGACGCATATATTAAATATAATGTCAATCGGCAAAGTGAGTGAATTCAACGTCAAAACAGGAAACTGGACTTTATACGTGGAGAGACTAGAAATGTACTTTACGGTAAATGCAGTGAAAAACGAAATGTGGTTGCCGACATTAATCGCCGGTATGGGAGACGAAGCGTACGAATTATTAAGTAATTTAACAAGTCCGATTAAACCGGGAGATAAATCGTATCAAGAAGTGGTAAAAATACTTCGGGAACATCTTCAACCGAAACCCTCGTTCATGGCGGAGCGATATCGTTTTCGACAAAGAAGACAGTTGAACGGAGAAACGATTCCGCAGTATATAACCGAACTTAAGAAATTGTCGAAATACTGCGAGTTTCATTCAACTCTAGAGGACAATTTAAGGGATCAATTGGTGTGTGGGCTAAGAAGTGATGTCATCCGTCAACGATTATTCGCAGAAGATAATCTGAAATATTCCTTAGCCGTGAAAATAGCTTGCGCTTTAGAGGCGGCGGAGCGGGATTCGGCCGCGGTGGAGCAGGCGGGCGGCGGCGACGGGCTCGGCGGTAGCGGCGCGGACAGCGCCTTGCATGCGGTGACGTCATCGACATGCCGCGCTCGAACGCGGGAGCAGGACAGTCGAGAACATGGCGGCGGCAATGCGCTATATTGCAGAGCGTGCGGGTCGAGGTACCACCGAAGTGATGATTGCCGCTATAAGAAATTCGTGTGTGGTAAATGCAAACAGAGCGGTCATCTACCCAACCCTTACATCAGATTTGATAGACCACAAATCCTCGCGAAAGAACACCGATTCCTACCAAGGATGATACGTGAGGCTATTGAAATTAAAAAACATCCTAATTTCAATAGAGAAGGAGGCTGGGTACTACCACCTGCTTGGGATCCTATAATCAATAAATTTAAAACTAAACCCAAGCATACCACTGCAAGATCTCAGGACATAGTCAGTTCATTTTGCATAGATCGGATCATAAGCAATAATTAAAAAAGCTGAAGGTACTCCGGGTTTAACAATGACATCGGGACGTCAGTCATCTCAGTCCCCCGTGACCATGGGTGCTGGAAAGCGCCCGAAACGTCGGGAATTAAAAATAAAAGTAAATAAAAAGTAAAAATAAACGCGATAAAATCCGTAAAAGTACTTTTAATCATACTAGAACGCTGTTAAGATTTCCGTCTTTCAATAAAATGCTCTATTCTCATTCTTTTACTATTAATGCAGTACGATTGTGGAATTCACTTCCCTTTAGGAATCGTGACGCTAAGTCGGTGTCTACGTTGCTGCTGTTGTTGTTGTTGCTGTTCTTTCTGAGCTAGCGGGTTAATGAACCTTTGCACGCTGTTAGTAAATCACACTTAATTTTATTATTTTATTATACTATTTAATGTTCACTGCTGAACATAGGCCTCCCTCATAGATTGGCTCATAGGTGGGATATTTGCAACAGTTGCAACGCTTGGCAATTGGGTTGGTAACCGTAGTTTTTATTTTTATTTTAAGTCATCGTTAGGAAGACGCTGCTGCCCATATCCTGGTTTGTTTCCCTCTGTCGCCGCTTACGACACCCGCGGGATGTTAAGGGCTAGTGGATATTCTTACATCTCCACTACACGGCAAACATTATTTATAAAAAATATGTAAGAAATTAAAATAGAAACAAAATTCTTTCGAAGTCGATAAATAAAATATTAAAAGATTTTATACACAATAATATCCGATTCAAACGACGATTTTGCCTGTTACAATACTGATACACGAATGCTATGTAATATTAATTAATATATTGTACATATATTATTAATGTATGTACAATACATATCTATCACAGTGTAAGCAGTCGGATAATTTCTCATTTTCACCAAAGTAATTAACTTAATAAAATTCATAAAATTATTGGTGCGGTAAACTAATGATTTAAGGTAAAATTTTTGGATTTGCAGTAAGACCTGATAACTGATTGTAGAGTATATAGAGATATTTTTTGTACTATCTTTCTAAAAAGGTGCGGTAATTTACTAGTGTCTCCTATAACTATTAGATACGTAGACATAAACAGAGAAAATACGAAAGACGAACCGAATGAATGAATGACTTTTTATTCAATATTTATTATTGTATAATACTTATTAAACGTCATTTTTTATTTACCACTGGTTCGTAAAAAACCTCTGTCCTGGTAAGAACCAGCAAGAAACCCAGCGGGACATTTTTTTAAATATATTTCAATTTACAATGAATTTGAATGGGGGATAAGTCGCTCGCGTCCGTAGGCTTTGACCACCTATTCCTAGGCCCATCCTACACGTGTCCCCCGCGTGGTGCTAAATGAGCGACAAACCGATAGCACAGACTCGGCTCCGTGCCGTGGTAGCGGCGTAAAATATACTACCCCATATTTCGCACCATGAGGAACCAAATAAAAGAAATGGTCCCGAGTTCCCGGCGCCCCTTTAATGGGTCAGGGGTGCGAAGAATCTTCGGGAGGAAAACCGGCGACGAGGTTCGCCACCCGTCACGTTCTGTCTCCCAAAGAGGCGAAAAGTGCATTGCAGAGGCCCGTCTGGCTATGTTGAATGTATGTGGGGCAATGAATCATAAAATGGATGAAGTATGCGATATGATGTATGATAGAGGAATAGATGTGTTATGTGTAAATGAGACGAAAAGGAAGGTGAAGGATGTTACTACACATGGCATGTATACCGCATACTGGTCTGGTGTAGACGAGATCGAACGGACCTGCCAGGGAGTAGGTATCATACTTTCAGAAAGAATAGGCCAATGTGTGAAAGAGTATGAATGTGTAAGCCCAAGACTGCTATGGATACGAATGAAAGTGGGCTTAAAGAAGTTGTTTGTGTTAGGGGTCTACGCCCAAGTCTAAGCCCACTTACATCCGGTATGTATGGTAAGGATGGTGTTAATGAAGTGTAAGGGAAATTAAAATATTATTATGCTAGGAGATTTTAATCGAAGGGTTGGGGTGAGGAGGCTTAGTTATGAAAAGATATTGGGAACGTTTGGTGATGAAAATATAAATGAGAGTGCTGAAAGTTTCCTCACCGTATGTATGGAAAAGAATATTTTTAAGACGAACACTTGCTTTCGCCACAAGAGGATTCACATGTATACTTGGGAAAGAGGTGACGATAGAAGCATTATAGATTTCATAATTGTGATGTTTATAATTGTATGTTCATAATTGTAATTGTAAAAAGTTTGAGGGGCGCAGTGGTAGATACAAGGGTTTACCGGGGTTCTAACGTAGGAACGGATCATTTCATATTCAGGCGTTGGCGCCATCGATCATCTGTGTCTACCACTGCGTTACAGCGTATTAGAACAGAAAGGTTACAAGATGAAGGTGAGAAAAACGAGTTCAAATGTAGACTGAAAGAAAATATAAATGGTTTGGATGAATTACGTATGAAGGAGTTAAACTTGGAGAATGTATGGCAAAATGTAAAGGAAGGTTTAGTGCATGATGTGGTGTTAGTAAGAGAAAGCATGAAAGGAAAAATAATACGTTATGGTGGGATGATGAGATACGTATGAAAGTTGAAGCAAAGAAGAGAGCATGGCTAGATTTACTAGCAACAAAGGCTAGCTAATTCTAGCAGTACGAATGATGATATTGAAAAAAAAGGCAGTCTTTAGACATCTAAATAAGAGAGTAAAAGAAGTAGTTGAAAGAAAAAAGCAAGAAAGAACGGATAAGAATGATAGAAGAATATCGGATAACTTCCAGGCAAATATTAAAATGTTCTGGAAACTTGTAAGAACTGCCAGGGGACATTCAATAGAGCCTATGATGAATGCTATAAGAGACGAGAATGGCTATATTTTGAATGATGAAGTTTTGAGTTTAAAGAGATGGAAGGAATATTTTGAAAGCGTGTTTATTAGTGAGGAGACAACGTGTGTACTAAGTGAAGTAGAAACTCCGAAAGAAGAGGAAAGAGGTAGCGAGATAAGTATAGGTGAAATAATGAAAGCAATGAAAAGCATGAAAGCAGGTAAGGCTGCCGGATATGATAGAGTTTCACTCGAAATGCTAAGGCCTGGAGAGGAAGTGGTGGCAGGCCTGCTGCACACCTTGTTTATTTATGCTGGGAACTGAAGCGGGTACCGGTAGACTGGTGCCAGTCCCAGTATATAAAGGAAAAGGGTCGCAGCAGGACTGTAAAAACTACCGTGGCATCAGCCTTCTTAGCATTGTGGGAAAACTGTATGGTTAGGTACTGATTGAAAGGGTCATGAAAGACACTGATGGAAAAATTTGGGATGTGCAAGCGGGATTTACAAAGGGAATGGGATGTACAGATCAAGTCTTTTCCATGCGCATGATCGCGGAGAAGTTTTTGGGCAAAAACCAAAAGGTTTTTTGTGCGTTCATGGACTTGGAAAAGGCCTATGACAGAGTGGATAGGGATGTGCTATGGCAAACACTGAACTCATTTGGGTTGAGCGCTGGCTTGATACAGGCATTGGAGCCTGTTTATAGGGACTCTAGTGCTTGTGTTAGGATCAACGGGGTCTACTCGAACTGGTTTTATATCCATAAAGGTGTCAGACAGAGCTGTATGGCTTCCCCGTGGCTGTTCAACCTATTTATGGACAGTTGTTTTCAAAATTTGAAAGTTGAAGAATGCGGATTAAGAATGGGTGAGTTAACCTTGACGGTTAACTCACCCATTCTTAATCCGCATTGACTTGCCTTTTGTACGCTGATGATCAAGTTATTCCTGCGTCGTCGGCGGCCGAGTTGCAAATGATGGTTACATTAATGAACAGATCATTAAAAGAAAGGGGTATCAAAGTGAACGCAAGTAAGACGAAGGTTATGGTTTTTGAAAGAGAAGAAAGTAAAACGATTTGTGAAATAAGAATAGAAGGGGAGTTGCTCGAGCAAGTAGATGAGTTTTATAATGATTTCTTATATTTAAGCGAACACTATACATTGAAATAATAATAGTTTTCACGGAATTTATCGCGTATATTTAACTTTTTAAATACCCGACGTTTCGAACGCTTTACAGCACTCATGGTCACGGGCGGGACTGAGATGTTCAACGTACGTGTTCACAGAAGGAAGTCTGCAGTCTGTGAACACGTACAGGATCGCCCTCGTCACTACATCAGATTTGATAGACCGCAAATCCTCGCTAAAGAACACCGATTCCTTCCAAGGATGATTCGCGAGGCTATTGAAATCAAAAAACATCCTAATTTCAATAGAGAAGATGGCTGGGTGCTACCATCTGCTTGGGATCCTATAATAAATAAAATTAAATCCCAACCCAAGCATACAACTGCAAGACTTCAAGATACCATAAGTTCATACTGCATAGATCGGAACAAAAGTTAAATTTTAATCTATGGTAACCGCGGTTAACTATGACATATGGACATTGAACATCTCAGTCCCGCCCGTGACCATGAGTGCTGTAAAGCGTTCGAAACGTCGGCTATTTAAAAAGTTAAATATACGCGATAAATTCCGTAAAAACTAGTATTATTTCAAAGATGAGTTTTATATTCGGGCTGCGTATTTAGCAGGGATGGGAGATATGATAAGGATATAGAACGACGAGTGAATGCGGGAAATAGAGTAAATGGAGCCCTGCACTCTGTTGTGAAGAGTCAAAATGTGTCGAATAAGGCACGTATGGCAATTCACAATGCTGTGTTGGTCCCTACTTTAACGTATGGTAGTGAAAGTTGGGTGTGGCGGAAGAAGCACGAGAGTAGAATGAACGCAGTAGAAATGCGGTCGTTAAGGAGTATGTTAGGGCTGAATCTGAATGACAGGGTGAGAAATTGTGTAATAAGAGAAGAGTGCGGTTTGCAAGATGATCGCCGCTTTTTTATTGCTACATTAACCGTCTGTCCACTGTTCCATTAAATAAAGAAAATTATTTAAAAGAACTTAATATAATTTATCAAATTGCGGTCTCTAACGTTTTTTCAAAAAGTCTCGTTGATAATCTTATTAAAAAGAAACAAAAGCATGTTGTTCGCAATTCTTTGCACGCGGTTCGATCTCAAAGTGTCCGGCGGTATGTGGGTAGTTTGACCTACTTAGGCCCCATATCGGAAAAAATAGCTAATAGTCTTAAGAAAAACGGCGTTAACGTGGCATTCAAAACAAACAATTCGCTTAGGAATATTTGTAATAATAAAGATAAGTTAAATATTAGTCAAAAATCGGGTGTTTATAAACTTGTTTGTGACGAATGCCACGCCGTTTACGTGGGTCAGACTGGTCGCAATTTCGGGACGCGCTATAAAGAACATATGGCCGCGTACAGAAATTGCAATCCTGATAAATCCCATTTTGCTAAACATCTCTTGGACACTGGACACAACCTAGCTAGCGACCATTCCTTTGAAGTCTTACATACCTGTAATAAGGGGCTGCGACTGTGTGTGCTGGAGCAGTTGGAGATTTTAAAAAGTAATAATGGTAATTATACACTGCTGAATGAACAAACAAATGTTTCTAATTCACCTTTGTTAAACATCTTTAAGGCCAATCTTTAATAATAATTTTAAGATTAATAATAATAAATAATTATAATAATATCAATAAAACAATAATAATAATAGTATTTAAAATATTAATCATAACAATAATAATAATTAGTAGCAGATTTGTTATCGCACGGCGCGGTCACTCAAAACAATAATAATAATAGTATTTAAAAATAATCATAACAATAATAATAACTGTTGGCAGGTTTGTTATCGCACGACACGGTCACTCGCTACTTTGGTAGGGAGCGATTGTGTCAGCGTGTATAAATAGCAACTGTTTCGACTCGCCGCTCACTTAGCGGTCAGCCGCCGTAGAGTCTATATTACCTGAGGATGCCTCGTGTAGAGGCGAAACACGTGTCGTATTATCGTCGATGGTGTGTCTTGCCTGGAATAGTGGTGCTTGGTCTAGTGGTGACGGAGTTAGTGTATGCAATTGAGGGAGGGCGGGAGGTGCGCTTCAATCCAAGTAAGACACATCATTTTATACGTTTAGCGGAAAGTTGCAAAGAAATTTATATTTTTATTTTTTATTATAATGGATTTCCGCAAAGTAACGCCTGATTCTATCAATTATCATTCATTTATGTATTCATTTATATTATAATAACCATTTTTTTTGCAATTTTTCTATAATAAAACATTTAAACTTGTTTAATGACAAATTTTGTACATTTTCTGGGATTTAGTTGTAAAAGCGTATACATTGCCCCATAAATGAATTACTGATTCTGTGGAGTCTAGTAAACCGGTTTTACAAGCTTATGTTTGTTCCTAGTGTTTAAAGTATGAAAATCTTCATTTTTATTAAAGCTATTTACGTTTTTATGTACAAACATTACATTTTCATAAATATATTGCGATGCCAAAGTTAATATGTTTATTTACTTAAATTTTTCTCTAAGCGACTCTTTACACACTACTACGTTGAAGCTCACGTAATATTAACAACTCGGCATAACTATAACGAACTCAACGATATATGGACGTTGCGGTAGAAGCTTCGCGAATCGACAGACAGTAATAATTTCGACCAAGAGCAGAAACGGTTGGCCAAAGCAATGATTGCAAAAACCTCACTCGAAGCATTTGCAACCAGAGCGTGCCTCTTCTTTTTCGGTGGTTGGGATACTGATGAAGGGTTAAAATCAGCTGTGCCACTGCGAGGATTCCAAGTGAATCCAAGAAGATCCTTGAAAACAAAGCGTGTGGTCCATTATTTGTTTCGGAATTAGTCCACGAGATAGACAGTCGGCAGGATTTTCTGTACCGGACACACGATAGAAATATGTATGATATGTCATAATATGAAGAGATAGTATAGGTGATAGCGAGTGCATCTTTCAAGACTGCCACGTGCCACATCAGCTATCTTGTTTGGTTTGGTTATAGGGAACCGCGCTTTTGGACTATTCAGTCCACAAGAAAACGATCCCGAATACTAAAATATTGGCCCGACCCGGGAATCGAATTCAAGACTCTATCGCTCCACCAGTGAGTATTAGACTTTTTAAGAGACGGAAAATTTCCGCATTTAGAATTCCAAGTTTCAGGTATATATATTTTTTTGGAGTATATATCCAACATATTTCGAATTTCATCTTTAAAGGAAGATACCTAATTGTTCGTCGTTTGACTCGCGTTGTCTTTTGTTACGTTTAGAAATGTGGGGCGGTGTAGCAAGAGTCGGAACTATATTGGAAACATCAGAATCCGATAAGGTATGTTGCATGCTACGGCCAGGGGGTGATCTTATAAGCTTAGACGTTTTATATCAAATTACTTTAGTTTAAAGTTTATGTGATTGCAACAGTAAATGAATAGATTTTTTACCACTTTATCATGATCCCTCCTCGCAAGTAATTTAGCTTGGTCTTACTAAGTAAAATTGCTCAAGATCGTTTAGACTGCCCTGACTTATTAAAAAGATTACATATCTCAGTTCATTCTCGTTCACTACGTTATTACAATCCCTTACATGTTTCTTTATGTAGATCAAATTACAGGCGAAACTCATTCTTCTTAAGAGCATGTAACTCATTTAATAAATTTTCTAAGGACTGTGATAAGGCTGACCTCTTTTCTACTAGTGGTACTACTATCTGCAAATTGATAACATCTGAATTCAGTAGCAATTTACTCTTGAACTCTTAAATCGAATCAACATCAATGTAAAAATTATACCTACTTATATATGTTGCATGTTTTTACCCAAACCGATTACTCATCTGTGAAAACTTCTAATAGGCTTACTTTGTAAATTACATTATAGTACCCGGTTGACCGAGCTATGCTCGGTTTTTTTTTTTTTTGTTGAAATTACATTTATAAATTACATACTGATGAAACTTAAATAATATTTTTTGATCTTATTGACAGAATAGAAAAAACTGAACTGATTATTTGAATAAAAAATCATGAGTGCAATTAGTTTTATTAAAATTTTCGTATTTTTTAAAAATTACTAAAAAAAGGGCTTGAAATAATAGATTTTCTCACAAAAGAAGGGAACTTGGGACGCGAACCACGGAACTCCGATATCACGCCCGACCGACATCCCACCTGAGCTATAACGATCGTTAGTGATCTGTCGAAATTTACTTTCTTATATTGTAGCAGTTTTTTTATTGCCTGAAAACACAGACAAAAGGACATTTTCTAAAAATAAATCCTAGCTAGATCCATTTATTGCCCCCGAAACTCCCTGGACACTAAATTTTATGAAACTTGTTGGAGCCGTTTCCGAGATTCCGATTATATATATATATATATATATATATATATATATATATATATATATATATATATATATCAAGAATTGCTCGTTTATAGGTATAAGATACCATATAGTATTAATTAAAAGCTGTAAGTTTTCCTGTTATAAATAAATAAATAAAAGGGGATGCCCACTGTTCATAGACACTTCGGCCATGGGTACCCACATATAAAAGCATATGGAAATGATAATATGCAATTAAAATAATGAAATGGTTAAGGAATTGGTTAAAAAAAAAGTCGGGATTTTTATGATATAAAGCTTTTTATTTTCACAAATACAGTTTTTTAACGACTACTTTTACCAATTTTATTGCTTTTAATTTCTTTAACTTTTAATTCCCGACGCGTGATTTTTCTTTTGGAGGCCTATGCCAAAAGGCACACCGAACAGAGGGACTTACTTTAACTAGTATTACAATAGGAACTCAAACACAAATATTATGTAACCCCAAAGTTCGGAAATAAATGGCTATATTATTATTATTATATTATTATTATTAATTCCTGACGTTTCAGGTGCTTTATAGCACCCATGGTCACGGGGTACTGAGGTGACTGCCATCCCAATGTCAGTATTGGGACATGGAGTACCTTCAGTTTTTTATTATTATTTTTATAGTCCTATCTACGCAGATTGAACTTACTCTATCTTTAAGTCTTGCAGTGGTATGCTTGGGGTTTGTTTTAATTTTATTAATTATAGTGTCCCAAGCAGGTGGTAGTACCCAACCGCCTTCTCTACTGAAATTAGGATGTTTTTTAATTTCAGTAGCCTCACATATCATCCTTGGTAGGAATTAATGTTCTTTAACGAGGATTTGTGGTCTATCAAATCTGATGTATGTCTATCTGGTTGGGGTGACACCCTTGACATACGGTAGTACATCAGGCACACGCTCAACTGCGGTCGGCTTCACTCGGTCACTGTGACGAAGACGTGGGACCCGAAGCTTGATTTTGTGCAGAACCTGCTTGACGTGCTGAAGCTCGGCCAGGTGCTTGTTCTCACAGATCCCATATGCTCTCTGTAACAAAGATTTGCTCATGGTAACTAACTGTGAAGGATTATGGTGAGATTCACCGCTTAAATATCAGTTTGTATGGGTCTTTTTTCTATACACAGTGTGACCTATGATGTTGTTAGGATTTTGGATAACAAAAACATCTAGGAAAGCTAAGAAATTATTTGCCTCAGATATAATATCATAATTACTGAATAGAATTTGGCACAGAGTGATAACGATGGATAAAATTCATAGGAACAACATCCTGATTTAATATTTCTTGGGCCATATTCATGAGCCGCTCTAATTTGTTTCTTGTTACTTGCAATAATGCCTATATGCATTCATCACTATCTCCTGTTCTTACTTTCATCAAATATACAGCAAGTGCAAAGCATCCACTATGTTTACTTGACATTTTGGGCACTTCAGACAGAATTTATTGGCATTGTGCCTTTGATAAGCGTAGATAATAATGTACGGTATATTCGGGCATATTGTAAATATTTTCAAAGTCTATATGATGGTAAATATTATCTTACAATAATGTAGAAAAATCTATAATTGGTGCTACACTAAATGTTTTAATATGGTTATATATTAATTCTAAAAGTAAATACCAAGAGTTATTATTTAAATGGTAGTTACTGATTCTACATTCTGGAGGTACATAGTAATTGTATTCACAAAAATACATACCCGCAATGCTGATGGAACAGTGAGTTGATTGGAATTGTTACAACCAGGAAAAAACATTGATTTTGTGTGAGTGGTGCTCTTACAAAATTAGGCTGCAGTATATTGTATGATGTATGATCTAAGCTTTGTTGTTCTAGGTTCAATACATTACTCACTTTAGATTGCTACAAGGATGGACTAGATGATTCAGATGGTTCCCGTTCTAAAGTTTAACGTGTTGCTGCTTTATCAATCCTTCACAATCATGACACTCACGCGATGACGATGGCAACTGAAATAATATTAAATAAAAAAAATAAGACAAAGTGAACAAAATAAAATAGATTTGTTTACTTTAAACTCAAATATAGGTAAATGTTACTTAAAACTTAATGCCCTATATTATTTAATAATTAAGGACTGACTGCCTACCAGTAGTCCAAAAACAATTAAAAATCGACTGTCTTATTTCTTGGTATTTGATAAAAATTGTCCATTTCGTAACTATCTGGTGTTAGCTAGCTAATCTTATCGCCGTGTTACAAATAAGCTATTTTGTTTGTCAGGTATAGCTTGTGCATATGTTAAAAAATAAAACAACTTCATCATTTCATACATTCATCACTATCAAATATCAGCACTAGAATTAATAAATTAAAAACTGTTGAACACTTACTTTTAACTGTTGTCACAATATAATGTGATCGACAATCTCACTCCATATGAGTTCTTGAGAATTTATTTGAAAAATAACAAACAAAATAACACAATGGCAACTATTTAGTTGTGAATTCACTAGTACCTTTTTACTTGTTGAATTGTGATTTCATTTCGCATGACATATTTCCTATAGCTGTCAGATTTGATGTTGCCACATAACTAACATAAATACAACGAAACGATATCGATTTGTATTCGATTAGTAATTTAATGAAAAAATAATAATATTTGAGTTTCGCTTTCAGTTCTACACGCTTTTTAAAATATATTTTCTTTTATTTTTTTAAATTATGTTTTAAACGTATTTTTAAGAACAGTTAAAATGTGGAGTAGCGTATTGTTATGCTCTAAACAGTTCATGGTAAATCAGCTAAAAATTCACTTGTTTAATTATCATAACATGATTCCATTTTAAATGTATTGTTAAAACAGATAACAATAACAGTTAAATTGTGCAGTAGCATTTTATTGTACTCTAAAGAATTCATAGTAAATCAGCTAGTAATTCGCTTGTTTAATTATCATAACATCATAATATCCATAGCGATTCGATTATTATTCGATTAATAATTTCATAAAAAGAGAATAATCTTGGAGGTGTTTTAACTTCTGCTCGCTTTTTTAAAATGTATTTTCTTTTTTTATTTAAATTCTATTTTAAGTGTATTTTTAAGAACAGTTAATTGTGCAGTAGTGTTTTATGAAGCTCTAAAAAATTCATGGTATATCAGCTAGAAATTCACTTGTTTAATTATCGTAACATGATTTCATTTTAAATGTATTGTTAAGAAAAGATAAGAATAACAGTTATATTGTGCAGTAGCGTTATGTTATACTGCATAGAATTCATTGTAAATCAGCTGTTAAATCGCTTATTTAATTATCGTAACTACAGATGTGAATGCGGTTGTTAACGTTTTCAACCAAGCCGATAACAACGGTTGTTTTTGTCTTGAAATTGATAAAAATTGTGCAGTTGCGTTTTGTTAAGCTTTAACCTTTTGAGCGCCACGCCAAAAACGCATTACCGTGTCCTGTACGCCAAAGCGCCAAAACAAAATAGTGTTGCCAAGAGTTGATATATCGATAACGTGAAATAACTTGTTTTTGTTGGTTTTTTATGCTATAAATGACTCTTAATAAACTGTATGTTTTATTTAATCTTGTGCCGTCTTCCACTCTTTTTTATATATGTACTTTGTACGTATAAACATAAATAAAAAACAAACAATAACAATAAAATAGTAGTAAACATTAGCACTACTCTCCATCCTAATGACGACACTGTCGCGACTGGACGACAACGGCGTAGCTGACCTTCCCTTTTGAAACATTCTTAGAATGTTGTGTATCGATTTCAAAATCGATCTAACCGAAATATACAGACATCGATTCATAATATTTTATGTGTCGGGGAAGGCGTAGGCCAAGTGACGCACAGAAGAAAAGTCTTACACTCTTATGACAATGGGGATTTGATATGATGCTGATGCTGCTAGATGATTTTGAGACTGAGAAAGAAAATGGCACAACACAAAATGAAAAATTGCTCTTCACACCCTAAGTAAAAAAACATTAATTGTAATTTTGTATTATTATTAAAAAAGGTACATAATTATTCATTAATCAACAATTGTATATAATTATTCGCACTAGGTAAATCAGCCTTATAATACTAAAATCTTGGTCATGGAATAAATAAACATATTTGTTCACCAATCAAAAAATTCAATTCATCAATCAAAAATCAAAATTCATCATCATCGACGCTTTCCAAAATCCGAATGAGTTCTGAGGAATCGTTCATGTTGCATTGCTCTACTTTTCTCGGTAATCACTTATGACGTCATCAGGGTGTCGTCTATCCTTGATCACGGTGCCCAGTGAACTGATTTTCGATGACGCGCTAAAGATGCGCTAGAGTTGAGATATTAGATTTATTATGCGAAGATAATCTGATAACATTTTTTTATTCATGTAGCTAATTGTAGTTTTATGTTTATAACCTTTAATTTTATTCAAATATCAATAATAATAGAAAAAAAAACACCATTGAGCTGAATTTTGGATATTTTTCAAGAAATCTATGCCTCCCGCGTTTGACACTAGCGGTCAACCATAGACGACTTTGGCGTGCTGGACATAGTATTTGCTTAGATAAAAATCCATTTTTATTAGTTCAATGTTTCTTAGTACTTGTGGCTCTAGAAGACTTGTTTTTTATACTCACATGTTGCTGGGTTATTCCTATTTTGAGGAGTGTAGAATTAAAATACCTGTAATAATTTTCCAATATCTATATTTCATATTTTTCGGAGCCGGGTTTTTTGTCAACTATAGACGTCGTTAGCGCTCAGGGCCCGCAGGTGTTGGTCAAGTATAGGCGACTTTGGCGCTCAAAAGGTTAAAGGATTCATGGTAAATCAGCTGGAAACTAACTTGTTTCGTTATCATAACATGATTCTATTTTAAATGTGTTGTTATAAACAGATAAGAATAACTTAACCGATCTTCTTTAAAAACAGATAAGAATAACAGTTCTTATCTGTTTTCAAAGAAGATCGGTTAAGATTAACAGTTAAATTGTGCCGTAGCATTTGTTACTCTCTAAAGAATTCATTAGAAATCAGCTAGTAATTCGCTTGTTTAATTATCATAACATCATAATTATTTAAAAATTATATTAGCACTGTAATGATGACACCGTAAATAATCGATCGAAAAAGGGAATCGATTTTTTTAAATGTGTTTTGTGATTGGCAACACTTTTTTTTTATTCACAAACTAATGACATAATGATTTACCTAATTTTTATTATTATGTTTCCGGTACTTTTAATTTGTGCAAAAATATTCCCATTGTTTGAGGATAAATGAATACCGCGATTAATAACCATAAATAAAGATATAATTTTTTTAACAAATTCACATTGTTGGGCGTTCCATGGCCGAAAATGGGCGTCCCCCTTTGTGAACGGATCAACTTATGTTTGTCATTTGTTAGCAACGTAGCTAATGCACTTTTGTTAAACACTCCTTATTTTCTGTTCGCCTGGTAGTTGGCACGAATATTCAATATAAATTTAGCACTTTAAAAATTGAATTTTATTGTTAGGGTGACACGTCTAACCACTTTCGCGTTTCGGACGAAGTGATTTGTACATCTATACAATAAACAACTACAACATTTGCCATACTCAGAGGGTGCTAAGGAAGCCGTGGCAACTTAGGAGCATAACGACCACTTTGATTTTCAGTGTACGGGAGCAAACTGATATCTGATGTTTATTAACAACAACACAACAAAAAATAATATTATAATATGACTTTCAGCTCCAGCAATTTCATCTTTAACGCAATCTTGATTTTTTCAAGTTAAAGATTCATTTTACTCCACCGTTTAATCAACCGGCAACTGATTGGCGGATAATAAAATCAGAAAACCATCAGCGGGAAGCTCCTTCATTAGAGGAACGGTTAAAGTACAGTGTGTTTCTTGTGTGGTAGAGAACATCAGTAATAAATATTCCTAATTACATTCCCCAAAGGATAAATAAATAATATACAAGCAATGAAAATGAAAATTTATTTCTTTCTTTCTCAAGGCATACCAAATAATACAGTAATTGGAGCCTCCTAGTAAGTATAAAGGAATACCTGTCAGGAGGCACCGCTCATCCTATAGTCAGCCAAATCTAAGAAATACCTTTTGACGTTTCCGAATAATCATTAAGCAATAACTTTGCACAAGCGTACTCACAAGATTTAAAATAACCATTTACGTAAATCCGAAGAATAAAATTTCATTACAACGTGTATAGTTTTTTATTACTAATTTTAATTTGAATCTTTCAAACAAAGCAAGATATTAAAAAATAACCAGTATCAAATTTTTGTACTTGACGTCGTTTCAATGATATGTCGCTATGTACATTACCGTAGTGCTTGGATGATTAAAATTCATTGTTATGCGAATAATCGTCAAAAATATTCTAATAATCGGTAAAAATATTGAAATAATCGAAAAATTAATTTTTTAATTTATAATTTGTTTAATTTAATTTTTATTTTTAAAATTCCTTAAATTACATGAATCATGAATAAAACAAGTTTTTTTTTAATTTGCGACGTAAATTTGTGTAGGCAAAAAACTCATATATAAGGCCGCGATATAAAAACCACTACGTAATTTCAATATCCCGCCTTTTCTGGAGCTTACTGTGCGTAATTTTTTGATTTTGTGTTTGTCTTCTTATTTTGTGACTCGGATTTAACTTTTTGGAATGTTTCTTCAATATTCGTTGAAGCATGTGCCGATTTCACAAAGGATCATTGGGCAAACGGATTGAAAAAACAAAAAAAATTATTATGGATGACTTTGAAAGAGACATTAATAATGACTGCAAACGAGGGATCCATCGACAGCAAAGCTTCCTCACTCCAAGATGTTGATGTAGGATGGAATGAATGCTCCCCAAACTAATGCCTACAATCTTTTCGATGTCCGTATATGTGATTCGTGGGTCTTCTCGCACCAACATTTCAGTAGTCTCTTTGATCACCTTTAAGGTTAATTTTACCCCTTTTTAATTCAGAAAACCACTTGAAAATTGTTTCGCGTGATGAAACCGAGTCCCCTAATGCTGATTGTAATCGTTTTAATCTTAATTGTTCGGTTAAACCAATTTTAAAATCATAATAGATCACAGCGCGCAAATGTTCACGGTTAAGATTCATTGTTTTAAATGATAAGCGCGGGAAGCTTTGCAAAAAAATTAATAGAACTACGTTTTTTTTTTAAATATTAATCAATTGGCTTATGAAGTTCTCTTTTTAAGTAAATTTGCTTTTTATAAACATATAATACGGGTGCGTTCCATTTTTAAATTTTGAGCATCTCAAAACTTATTGAGTGACCTACGTATGTATGTGTATGTATTATAAATTGATAAATATAGAATTTGAATTAAGTTTTATTCAAATTTATAAATAATAAAAAATATTTAGTGAGATCAAGGTGTCCACACAGCCTATTTATCGCGCCTTTATTGATTTATAGTGCACATTTTAATATCAAAATGCTGTACAGGTTTTTTTACATGGAATATCCTAATGGCAGATTAGTGTCTTTCACGAATGAATAGGATAGGAAAATTAATCAATTTAAGAACTGTTGAATCTCTTTCTTATTAAAAAACGAGTTGTAAAGCTAAGAATTCATGGGAGCGATATATAATCACGCCCGCAGCGGTAGAAAAACCTCCATTATATTTCGAAATTCACGTGTTTTCCGCAGTTTTGTGTCCCGCCGATGTGATCGCACATCGCCGTTAGGTACAAAGCACACACGATACTTTTAGAATTGTGACCATCGACAATTTAGTTGCTTTTCAAAATCTCGATGCTGCATCCGTATGCTTCAATCTGTCAGTTGACGAACCTATTACGGCATAAACGTTTTTTGACGAAGTTGCGCTGCTTCTCGCTTTATTGATAAAGAGAAAGCGTCGAAGAAAGAGGGGAAATATAATCTCAAATGGCTTAGCAAGATCCTTCGTTATGCTGAAAATATTCCAGCATTAACTTTTGAAATAAATATATGGTAAAGTTGAGGATTAATGTTAAGAATTATGTTAGACGAAAACACGATTACGTAAAATTTTCTCGATAGAAAAAAATCCAAAGTTACCTCCAAAATAAACAATAAACCGCTGTTATTCATAAAATACTTTAAATAAGATCATGAAACTTTGCATACTAACTGAACTAACTATAAAGCAGTGCTTGTGTTATTTACTTTTTTTTAAATACCATTATTTTCACTGTAAAAAGAAATTGCCTAAACTATCGGCCTCTTGAAGCGTGATTCCTGCCGCACGGTCACTTCGCTTCGGCCTTTGAATGGGGAGGTTGTGTCGCTTACGATCAGAATATACATTACGCAACAGGACGACGTAAAGTTAAAATGGGAAATAACCGTAATAAAAATAAGAAGCGACTGGCTTGGCGTTAAGAAACAGGCATAAATATGATAAACCTAATGAAATAAGTGTCTAACGACCTTTCTACTTACAGTATTAGTGATTACAAACATGTTGGTACATAGCTTACGACGCGCGGGCAAGTGGGGACGAAATTAGAATTTGAGCTGACTTACTCTATCCCCTTAACTACATACAATTACCAGCTCGCGTCTTACGTTTGGAGAGCATCGTTTATTACTTTATATATTAAAAACGAATGATGTAACTTTTTACATTTTGAGTTGAAATGCACCACATTTAATTTCTTTTGTCATATCTGGTAATACAGACGCAAAATCGCTTATTACTGTACTAAACCAATTCTAAGAAATAGTTTTGGACATTTCTTATTAATCATTTGGCAAAAACTTTGTATAAGCGTACTCACACGATTTAAAATAACTTTTACGTAAATACAAAGAATTGTGAAGAAGTCTATATTTCATTACAGCGTAGTAAATTATAGTATAGATCAAAAATGATGCTTGTCACAATCATTTTCAACATTTATTCGTCTTTTTGGTCATCATCATCATTATTATATTACGATCAGGTAAAAATAATTATTTTTGTCTCAATAGCACAATAAAAATAGTAATCATTAAAAATGACACCGTTCAATGTGTGCAAATTAATATCAACACACTAAGTTGAAAATATGAAAAATACTGAGTAGTAATAATATTATTAATATCTGACTAAGCAGTAAAAATAATATAGATTTCTCTTTTCTTTTTCTTAACTTCTGATAAAAATGAATGGATTGACAACTTGGTCAGTGAAATTGGTCTAAATGGCAGCTAAGGTGTAGCATCTATACAAACATACATACATAGAATATCAAGTACAGAACCATTTCGTTGACTCGTCGTAATCGGTTAAAAATATAGGTTTAAAGTAACAACCCTTGGTGGTAAAAAAACGTGGCAAATTCACCGTCACATCATGGCGTCACTAGTATGGTAAATTTGCCAAGTCAGTTTTATAGAAAATTAATATTATTATTAAATTAATATTATTATTTTTATTATAATAATATTAATTTATTAAAAATATTTAATTAAGGAGCCGTGGTAGCTCAGATGGTTAACGCTCGCTGTAAATATAAGAGAACGCGAGTAACCTGGGTTCGATACCCGCCGGCACCACTGAAATTGTTAGTTGCAATTTTAAGTGCTAATATACCACGTGCTCGGCGGTGAAGGAAAACATCAACAACATAATGAGGAAACCTGCATGTCTGAGGAATAAGAAAAAAATATTTCGAAGACATGTGAAGTTCGCTAACACTCATTGGAGCCACTCGGACACTTCCTTGCCCTAAAACTTTCTCAGAGATGAGGAGAGGCTTGTGCCTAGCAGTGGGACGTATATAGGCTGTAACTTTACTTTACTTTACTATATTTAATTAATATTACATTTCCTAACTATTATTATTACGTTACTATAAAGATATACATACCTACATTCAGTACTGCAAACAATATCACGGAAATAAAACTAGTTTAACGGATTATATCACGTATATTAACTTATTTTATATTCCTTTATATTGCCTAAAACGAAACTACCAAAAGACGAATTTATAGCGTTAAATAATCTATATAATTAACCAGAACTCACGATTCTCTACGTAGATAAGGGAAATGCAACGGTAGTCATGAATACGTCCGATTATAATTCTAAAATACAAGAACTTTTGTAGGACATAAGCACTAATAAAAGGTTATAAACGAACCAACAAATAACATACTTAAAACAACTAGTGACCTCATAAAAAGCACTTAAAAAATTAAATCTGGACGTAAAGTCGATAATACCTACATGTGCCAAACCACTAAAGTTACATTCCATAGTGAGCCAAATCGATTCACCAACTTACATATTGACTCAACAATTCTTTAGCTTTTCTACATGTATTAGTAATTCGGAAATCTGATAACACCTTCAGCCACACTGTGCGTAGAAAAAAGACCTACACAGGTAGAAATTTAAACGGTGTTTTCACCACCATCCTCCACAGATAGCTACCGTGGCTAAATCGTTGTTTAGAAAGCACGAGGAATCTGTGCCAGTAAACACCTAGCCGCAGAACTCCAACACGTCAAGCAAGTTTTCCATGACAAAAAAACTGTGCGTCCCGCGCCACGTCACAGTGTATGAGTAAAGCCGGCCACATTCGAGCGTGTCTACTGTGCTATCATGTGTCAGAGGTGTCACTGACAAGATTGGCTACATCTTGAAGTGTGCTTCCACTAAAACATACTTCGATCCACCGAAGAAGATTAGTAATTTTTTTCATCAGTGAAGTATAATGTCTCTCCGCAAGATGCAGGAGTGTACAAGCTTGATTTTGAATGTGGTGTCTCTTACATAAGACAAACAAAACGATCAATAAAAACCTGCGTTAAAGAACACATAGCTGATGTGAAGAATCGACGCTCCAGGAAGTCTTCAGTCTGTGATCACATACAAGTACGTGACACTACATTAGATTCGATAGACCTCAAATCCTCGCAAAAGAACATAGATTCATTCTAAGGATGATTCGCGAGGCTATTGAAATCAAAAAACACCCTAATTTTAATAGAGAAAATGGCTGGGTGCTACTTCTGGCTACAAATCTTCTATTATCATGCCTTTGTAGTACTCTCTGTTAACCGTCATGTCGTTGCCATCTTCAACTTTGAAGAAAAATTGGCCAATAATGCCGCCATTCCAAATAACCAAATCAATCAGTTACACGCTGAGAATGGTTTGGTTTCTTTTCGAATAAGTGAGGGTTTTTCGAGCACCAAATAGGACAGTTTTGCTTGTGATAGCCACCGAGATAAAAATGCGCCTCATCAGAAAAGGTGGTTTTTTGAGCAAAATCGATGTCAATTTGAAGCTCTCAAGCCCAAACAGAGAAGTGATAGCGAAGGGGTGTCATTTTGCTTCAATTACTGAGTCAATTGGACCCTGCAAGGGAATAATCCGATGTCCTAATGTAAAATTCTATTCAGGCTAGTGCCAGAGCTCAGACGAATACGAGGGTACGTAGTGTTATCAACTAACATGCCAATCTCACGAACTTTCTTCACAAACATGAGTACGGCAGGTCCGTTTAGTGCATTACTTCGATCGAAATTTTTTTCAAAATTCTCACTGTTGCGGCGACACAGCACTTATTTTGGCTACGTTGTTCACATAATGATTTCTTAAATTTATACGAACACTGCTCATTGAATAAATCTAAATTTACGGATTCTATCGTGTTTAATTAATTTTCGGAAATCGTCGGGAATTAAAAATACGTAAAAATTAAATTTAATTTAACTTTTACGTATTTTTAATTCCCGACGTTTCGGGTGCTTTACAGCACCCATGGTCACGGGGAGAACATGGGCGCTGTAAAGCATCCGAAACGTCGGGAATTAAAAATTAGTTAAAGTAATTAATTAAACGCGATAGAATCCGTAAATTTAGTTTTATTCAGTATGTCGTTCAAGTGTAAATCGATTATTTTTGTACCGTAGAGATATTATACTATGTTGCTGTAAATTAGTTGAGTGCGAATAAGCTGCCGGTGTAAAAATAAAAAGTAATTTATAAACAAACCAGCAGAAGGCCCATCCCATATTGGTGGAGCGACGAGCCTAAGGTTACCGAAGTCCAATTCCCCGGTCGAGCCTTAAGCCTATTACGCGAGATGTTAAACCCAAATGGACTGTATATGCGAAATAATATTCGTTTACACAAAATGGCGACTATAGCACGCGGTTTCCCATACAATGCACTCGCTCTTCCCTAAAACGAACTATTGCTTGCCAAAATCTATGAAAGGAATCCTGCTTGATTAGGAGAAAATGAAATTGGAGCGGATTAACTATTAAACACAATTATATCAAGCAGGAACTAGTAAGGGGTGTTGCTTCTATGTGGCTTGGGCGCTATGTTGCTGCGGTGCGACCTCTGGTGGACTCTCTGGGGCCCCAGAGATGCTTTCTTGTCCGGTGATGCGTCGGGAGAGAGTGCGGTGCGCGACTATTTCTCACACGAGGTGAGGCGGGTTTCCTGGAGCTCGACTGCTTCCAGGTTAAAGCGGTTATACTAGCGGTGCGCGTGGGCAATAGCCCTTCTATGACACTATTGTCTTAAGCAATGTGGTTCCAACGACGAGCGCGACGGGAAGAGAGACTGCGCGTCGGCCGCGCGTGCCTTTTTATTCCTTCGGTTGCGATGATCGCGTGAAATTCTAGAATCATCTTCTTTCCCCTCCCACCCCACCACCCCGATGTGTCGATAGGAGGGTATGAATGTTATCGTTTGGAAAGGGATAAACGATTTGGCGAGCCTACCGTCAAATAAAAATAAAATACGAATGATTTTCCGCGCAACCATCCCCCCCTGCCCTTGAAGGATTTCCTTCAAAATAACTAAAACAACTAGAGCTAAGATCAAACTGAAAAATAACTAACTAACGCTAAGATTACCTAAATTCAACTACAATCTCTAATCTAGAAAGCTAATTTAAACTATGAAAGAGGCAAGGGGCACAAACGGACAACAGGACGCATGTAAGAACCAACCGTGGTCTTAACGCGAGCTTTCCAGGTTCCGACGGAGTAATTACTCCGAACCGGGAAAGATCTCTTCGACAATTCGTAATGGCCAATGGAGAGGCGGCGTATTTTCTTTGGTGAGCACAACCACAGTTCCTACAGTTAAAGGCTCAGTTGCTATGTTCCATTTTTGCCGAGACTGCAAAGTATGCAAGTATTCCATCCTCCATCGTTTCCAAAACGATTGCACTAACCGGTCTAATAATTTGTGGCGTGCGAAAATGCTAAGTCTGTTCTCATCCATATCTACGGCGGGAAAATACTTTAAAGGCGTAAAAAAATAAATAAAAAAATATGCTGGAGTTAGAGCCAGCTGCTCCGAAGGGTCACTAGACAACGTACAACAAAGTGGGTGGCTATTCATTACGCATTCAATTTGAGCGAGCACCGTACTTAGCTCTTCGAAGGACAAAATTTGATCTCCTATTACTCGGTATAAGTGACTCTTTAGACTCTTAATAATAGTCTCCCAATTGCCCCCAAAATGACTCGCGGCTGGGACGTTCAGAGACCACTCGATGCGGTTCTCGGCTAGAATGTGAGCGGACTCCGAATTATAATACTTACTAGCTAAGAGCTCATGTAGTTCTGATAAAATACGTTTTGCACCGACGTAGTTCGTACCGTTATCCGAATACAATTTACTTACAGGGACACGGCGGGAAAGAAATCTTTTAAATGCACCCATAAAGCCTGCTGTGCTTAGATCACCAACGAGTTCTATATGCACCGCCCTTGTAGTTAGACATACGAAAATGCAGACGTAAGCCTTTGTGGATCTTATACCACGCCCGCGAGTGAGCGTGACCTTAAACGGACCAGCGAAATCAGACCCGGTGTGCGTAAAGGGCTTTACTGATTGTATTACTCGACAAGATCTAAGTTCCGCCATTTCCGGAAATGACGGCTTGGGGCGTGTCCGAAAGCAAGCTATACATCTGTGCACCCGATTGCCGATTAAATTACGTGCAGAAAGAATCCAATAATTCTGACGCAAGATCGACATCAGCAAGTCGGGGCCAGCGTGCGAATTCAATTTATGATGGTAATCGACTAATAAATTCATGATATGGTCTTTACGCGGTAAAACTATAGGGTGCCGTTGGTCGAAACTCAACTGCGAGTTGGACAAGCGTCCACCTACCCTTACAATCCCATCCTGTAAAAATGGCTTAAGGCGTTGAAAGGCGCGACTACAAGCTCTATTCGATTGTAATCTTGTAATTTCTTCCTAGAAATGCGCACGTTGAAGATCACGCAATACTAGCAACTCGGCATAAATGTAATCGGACGCTAAGACATACGGACGTCGCGGTAAAAGCTTCGCGAATCGACAAACGTAAATTACGCTACGCAATAATTTCGACCAAGAGTACAAGCGGTTCGCCAAAGCAATGATTGGAGAAACCTCGCTCGAAACGTTCGCCACTAGAGCGTGTCTCTTCTCTTCCGGCGGTTGTGACACTGACGAAGGTTCGAAATCGGTTATCGGCCATTGCGAGGGATCCAAGTGAACCCAAGAAGGTCCGTGGAACCAAAGCGGGTGGTCCATTATTTGCATCGGGGTGAGTCCCCGGGATAGACAATCGGCAGGGTTTTCCGTACCGGACATGTGATAAAAGTTCCGCGTTCCTAACTCGGTTTGTATCTTGGCCACTCGGTTCGCGACAAACGTATCCCAACGGTGTCGGAAAAGGCAAATATCCTTTCTATGTGAACTCTATCCCTACATGCGCTGATAACTGCGGTAATAATCTTGGTGAGTACTAATATTGCGCAAAGCTCTAAGCGCGCCAGAGAGACAACCTTACGGGGGGAGACTCTCGACTTAGAACTAATGAGGCTAATCGAATTTCTACCATTATTCTGGACGTGTAAATATACAACGCCCCCGTAAGCCTTCTCGCTGGCGTCTGCAAACCCAACGATCGTGATGACGCTATTTCTATCGACGTATATATGACGCGGTATTTTAATTTCTCTTAGTAAAGGAAGTTCCTCTCTAAAACGCTGCCACAACCGAACAATGCTGTCAGGCGGCGAGTCATCCCAATCGCATTCAAATAACCAAAGTTGTTTAATCAAAAGCTTAGCGTATAATACCACCGGAGCTACGAAACACATGACATCCCATAATCTAGCAACGTATGACAGTATTGTACGCTTTGTGCACTTCTCTACGGGCGGATTTACCTTAAGGCTAAACACGTCGGACTCTGGTGACCAACACAGACCGAGCACCTTGTGTGTATCAGAATCGTCGAATTCCTTTATCGCCGAAAGACGGTGTGATAGTGGGATTGTGTCTAAAACCGGACGCGAATTACTAGTCCACTTGACAAGATCGAATTGACCTGATTTCATGAGCCTCCTCCACGCTATCGACCGAGTATACAAAATCATCCATATATAAACCGCTCTCAATTGCCCTCTTAGCTTTAGGGTAGGAGGGACCTTCATCGTGAGCGAGCTGTCTCACCGTGCGTAACGCATGAAATGGGCTCGACTTTAAACCAAAACAAACGCGGTTAAATTCAAACACCATTAGAGGTTCCTTTGGGTTGAAACGATATAAAATGCGTTGGAATCTACGGTCGCACTCACGGACCCCTATGCAAAGAAACATTTGGCGAATATCGGCGGATAGTGCTATACTAAACAAACGAAAATTGGCTATTATATTAAATAAACTGCCCTGTAAATTTTGCCCACTATAGAGGATATCGTTAAGCGACAGGTGAGTGCTAG
Organism: Parnassius apollo; assembly: GCA_907164705.1. Taxonomy (NCBI): domain Eukaryota; kingdom Metazoa; phylum Arthropoda; class Insecta; order Lepidoptera; family Papilionidae; genus Parnassius; species Parnassius apollo. Next base: position 992,812 of record CAJQZP010000643.1, on the reverse strand, counting down.
TTTTAGCACTAGCGTCGAGCACTACACGTAACTTAGATGTAAGTTTGTCCTCCCTAATGACCCCGTGGTGTGGTATGAAATACGACGGTGTGTCTTCGTAGTTATCTAATTTCGAAGCCACAAGTGATATGTAACCTTCCCTTATATATTCGTTAATGACGCCGTCATAAGTTTATTTTAACTGGGGTGAAGCGAGCATCCTACGCTCCAAGCTGTAGAAACGTTTTTCCGCCATTTGACGCGAATCGCCGAGAGATAAAACATCTCCTTTAAAGGGTAGCGCTACACTATATCTACCGTCGCGATCACGAACGGTCGTGCGGACGTAAATTTCCTCGCATAATCTGTCATCTGAGCTAGCTATGGGTGGGACGTTCACCTCCTCCATCTCCCAAAATTTGCGGACTAACGACTCGAGCGGTTCTACAGCCATACAACAATAAGAGGTTGCCGAAATATTATCTATGATGGGGGCGGAGCCAACGATGACATATCTCAATACGGTTTCCAGTGCGTAAGGCGCGGTATGCGAGGAGTTGCCCCTGACCTTATTGTTTAACAAAAGATGAAGGAAAAGCGATGCTCCAATGAGCATGTCTATGTTTCCAGGAACGGCGTAAGTGTCGACTGCTAGAGTCAAATTTTTATATTCAATCATTGCCGATGTGTCAACCGAAACGGTTGGCAGCCGTTCAGTGACCCTATCTACTACTAGTGCATTTATATCAAAGTTAACATTACGATCTATCCGAGAATAAAATTTTAAATTTATATATCCCTGGGTAACTTTGCTAGTACCTCCGATGCCTTTGCCTACGGGACATGAAAGTGACCTATTTATTACTAAGCCTAAGCGCTGACAACATTGTCGCGTTATAAAGCTATTATGGGCTCCGCTGTCCAGCAGTGCACGGACGCCTTGTTCGTTTCCACGCGAATCCCTAACCAAAATACGTGCCGTACCCAGTAACACGGTTGAAGAAGGTTGTGCTCCCATATTTGCCAATGAGCACAGAGCGACATCACCAGGTCGACCGCTAGAATCGTTGACTTTAGTAGGGGTGAATTCCTTGTCCGCTTTACTTGACGCCGCTATGTTGCTATTATCAAAATGTAATAGCGTGTGATGTTTCCTGGCGCACTTGCTACATACGGAACCTGAATTGCATTTTGCAACTAAATGCTTATCGCGTAAGCAGTTCAGACATAGGTTGTTATTCTTTACTAATTTATAACGTTCGCTTGGTGAATATTTACGAAAAGTCGCACAATTATATAAATTACCGTATTTAACTTTACATACGATACAAGCATGCTGAAGTGATGCTGACGTAGCGGTTACGTAAGTTAACGACCTTGCTATTTTAGATGGTTGAGTCTGTCTACGGTCGACGCACCTTTTAATCTCCTGTTTAACGTTCGGAGAGAGCTGCATCACCTTTATTTGATCTCGCACAAACGATGCTAATGAATTAAAGGAAGGCATCTCCGAGCTACGATGCTCCATTTCAAACGCACGCACGGTGTTGGGGTCTAATTTCTTTAGTGCAATATGGAGAAACACCACGTCCATAAGGTCATTACATTTAAAATTCTTAAGTGCAGCCACCGATGCCACAAATTTATCTAAAAACTGCTCTAAGCCGTTGATGTTCGCGGATGATATAGGTTTAAGATCGAATATCTGGTTCAAATATTCGGAAGCTAACATTCTCCCATCTTCATATTTAGTTTTAAGCGTTTCGAATATTAACAAGTAATTGTTTGCTCTAGATGTAAAACCCAGCAAATTGAATGTGCCCTGCCACTAAGTTTACTAATTAAATAATATAATTTTTCAGCGTCCGATAACGATGGTTTATTATGTATATTGTTTTGAAAACTACTGAAGAAGAAGGGCCATGTCTTAATATCACCTGTCGGCAACCTAATTGAGTCACGTGGGCGTACCTGGATTTCCGGCTTTGCTTCGTTTTGAGATGGAGACTGTAAGAGCTTCGCCGTTCTTTTCACGCGACACAACATATCTTCTAGAAGCGGTTGGTAGTTCACTATATATTTCGGGTCGATTTGTAATTCCAAATGATTAATTTGGTCTAATATCCTTTCGTAATCCGTCCGCAAAGAATCCACCGTTTCAATTTCTTTTAAAGAAGTTTCCCGCACTGCTTTTACATTAATGTTCTTTATGTGATCACTAATACTTTGTATACGTGAAAAAAGTATGTCCCTCTTGGCATAAAGCGTTTTAATTTTAATTTCATTTCCACTAACTGCCATTTTAAATTATAGTAATTAATATTATATTAATCACAATTAATCTCACAACGCTGGAGAATGGACACGCGTGCCGTATTACGTCGTTAAATTGAACACCTGTACAGTGAGCCGAGGTGACGCGCGTCGCTCGCTAAACTCAATATATTTTTATCAAAGTTGTCGGGTTAGCGTAGAAAACGCGTGTGATTACACTGTTTCAATTACTTAAGCGACTAATAAGCTTTAAATTTAAACCAAATACAAACACTATTAAAATGAATAATTCTATTTGCGAGTAACTAACCAAAAATTAAATTTAAACTAAACGAATACTATTAAAATGAAGAATTAATTCTATTTGCAAGCAACTATGTAACCAAAAGTTTAATTTTAAACTAAACGAACACTATTAAAGTCTATTCCATAAATTAGAATGCATTGTCTAAGTAATTAATCTAATAATTCGACCAGAAAATGGTTGAACGACTACTAAACACCAGTCCAAATCCTGCCGAAGTGACCATAAAATGGTGGAGCGACGAGCCTAAGGTTACCGAAGTTCAATTCCCCGGTCGAGCCTTAAGCCTATTACGTGAGATGTTAAACCCAAATGGACTGTATATGCGAAATAATATTCGTTTACCCAAAATGGCGACTATAGCATGCGGTTTCCCATACAATGCACTCGCTCTTCCCTAAAACGAACTATTGCTTGCCAAAATCTATGAAAGGAATCCTGCTTGATTAGGAGAAAATGAAATTGGAGCGGATTAACTATTAAACACAATTATATCAAGCAGGAACTAGTAAGGAATGCTTGCTCACCGGGGTGTTGCTTCTATGTGGCTTGGGCGCTATGTTGCTGCGGTGCGACCTCTGGTGGACTCTCTGGGGCCCCAGAGATGCTTTCTTGTCCGGTGATGCGTCGGGAGAGAGTGCGGTGCGCGACTATTTCTCACACGAGGTGAAGCGGGTTTCCTGGAGCTCGACTGCTTCCAGGCTAAAGTGGTTATACTAGCGGTGCGCGTGGGCAATAGCCCTTCTATGACACTATTGTCTTAAGCGATGTGGTTCCAACGACGAGCGCGACGGGAAGAGAGACTGCGCGTCGGCCGCGCGTGCCTTTTTATTCCTTCGGTTGCGATGATCGCGTGATATTCTAGAATCATCTTCTTTCCCCTCGCACCCCACTACCCCGATGTGTCGATAGGAGGATGTGTCGTTTGGAAAGGGATAAACGATTTGGCAAGCCTACCATCAAATAAAAATAAAATACGAGTGGTTTTCCGCGCAACCACATATATAGTAATCCAGGGTAGTAACTATTAGTTAATCTGTGCTTATACATCTCTAATATACCATCTGTATTGCGGTGTCGCTATTGCCGTGGACGCAGGTAGATATCATCCAAGACCTCCTAGGCTTAGCTACCTACCTTAAATGCTAATTAATTATGTTTATTTTAAATCATTATTTTTAAATTCATTGTTTGAAAAATGTTCCTTTAGTTAGTGCAATTTCAAATTTAATATCGTCATGATTGCTATCGCAGCATCACTTTATGCAAATCGCTCGCATGTTCTGTGCTTTGTCGTGAAACCGCAATCTAATAATATAATGGTAAAGCAAGCATTTGTTGTTAATGTATATTTAATGTATATAGTTTTCCTCTTAAACTTCACATTTGATTTATTTCCATAATGGGTTAAATTACCTTACTATAATTAATAATATTTTTTTTTACCTAAAAATCTTAAATTTATGTAAATTGTACTGGTGAACTTCTTGACGCGAAAGTGTTCGTGTAAAATTTTGTTAACGCTTCCCAATCCAATTTGCAATATGTGCTGAATATCTTCATACATAATTTGTCTATTCTTCTTAATTAAATGTTTCACTTTGAATAAAACTATTTATAAGGATTTGATCGCGTTTAAATAACGTATTTTTAATTCCTGACTTTTCGAGCACTTTACAGCATCCATGGTCATGTTGGGAACTAATGTTTTCTATATCCCAACGTCGTAGTTAACCACGGCTACCTTCAGATTAATATTATTATTTTTTGTCCCGATCTAAGCGGTACGAACTTAGAGTCGAATCTCGAAGTCTTGCGGTGGTATGCTTGGGTTTGGATTTAATTTTGTTAATTATAGGATCCCAAGCATCTGCTTTCTGAGTAGTGCCATCTGGCAGCACCCATCCATCTTCTCTAATTTCAATAGCCTCGCGTATCATCCTTGATTGGAATCGTGGTTTATCAAATCTGATGTAATGTTGGGGACGATCTTGAACATGTTCACACACAGCAGACTTCCCGGAGCTTCGCTACTTCACATCAGCTATATGTTCTTTCAGGCGGGTTTTATGGATCTTTTTGTTTGTTGTATGTAACAGAGACTACATTCACAATCTAGCTTGTACACTCTTGCATCTTGTAGAGGAATATTACACTTGATGGATGGCAAAAATTGACTAACCTTCTTTGGTCGGTGTAGTATGGTTCTGCAACTATTAAAACGTGACCTAATTTTCAAAATAAATTATAAGTGGCCAGTGATTTATACAATTTTTTTTTTTCACAAAACTTTCTGCGTAGCCTGCCGTATGATACATTTAATAATTCTATAGCTTATAAGGTAACTGTGTCAAGTGTATTTTGTGAACGATTTCTAATACGAGCAAGACTTAATTTGGAGGCTAAATTTTAAGGGTTAGGGTTCTTTAATAGCTTCTATACATCGGTGTAAGTGCTTTTACAGGTGCGTTAACGAGCGTTTAAGTGTAAACGTTTTTAAACATTTAACTTTGCTTTACTTTTGTAAATATTTTCTGTTTTGAATATTTTCGTTATAAATATGTCAGCCTGTGCGCGCTTTTTTTGGACTTTATTAATTAATTCATCAGTCACTGCGTTCAACGCTGAACGTAGGTCTCCACATAGAATGCCCCAAAAGGAAATAAATTTTAAACACTAGACTTAACATTTAATCATACGCAAGTAAATAGCATCCTCCTCCTCGTCGCCAATAACAAAATTGTCAACAGTAATTTGAAGTGTTGATTTACCACCTTTTTGGGTGTGAAAATAACATTGTAAGAAAATTTGCATGTCGAAATTAAAAAAACAGCATATGAATTTATTTTGTACAGCACGGCAGATGATTTCTTGCCCTTAAACCTTTACAGTGGGACGTAACGATACCTACGTGGACGTAAGATAGATTTGTGTAACAATTTTTTTTTTGGGACAGACTAGCGCTTAGTATGGTGGCTTCTCACTGCATGTGTTATCAAGCGCCGCACCGCGCCCGCACGCGCCACGCGCAGTGTGAAGGGCTTGGCGCGGCGCGGGCAGGCGTGGCGCGGTGTGTGCTATCCGTTAAAGTCGGTAACTTCAAAGGCGTCGCGCGGTGCGGCGCAGTGCACTTACTTAACATTGGCTGCTCACTATGTGTGCTTTTCATGCGCCGCACCATTCGAGTTGATTTATACGAGCAAGCACGGACCGCGCCGCTCCAGTGAAAATGGGTGGTGCGGGCTTACGCGTAGCATGAGCTCGCACGTGACGCGTGTTTGCGCGTACAAATTAACTCGGTCGGCGCGGCGCGTGATAACACACGCAGTGAGAAGCCGGCTTTATAAATGATGTGTAGTACATGCTGTGGCTTTTAGACCTACCCTCAATTGAGAATAAAAATGAAGATGGGTTGTCACCTCTGAGACATTCTGCTTTAATAAAATGACTTGTTTCTATTGAACAAGGGTCTCCGATTCTCTACACTCACACACATAATACAAACAAAGCTTTGAACTGCTATTTCACGATGGTATTTTGTGAGAGCGTGGTCCTTCAGCGGTTGAGGCGATCTATTCGTGCTAAAACCATGATAATGCTACATGTAAATCTAATAATAATATAAAATAAATGATAAGTAGAGCTAGAGTAATAAGTAGATTAGATTCTATACTATAAATGCTTTTATATAATATACTGGTTTCTAGGAAACTGTAATCTGAAAAACTGAGACAGTTATAAACTTTTTTCTATTTTCACACGTATGCCAGCGATTAATACTGATTGGAAAACGGTCTTTTTCCTCATATGAGAGATAACGATCTTTAAACATTTAAATGTCTTTTTTGTGTTCTGTGTTTTCTGCATTTTCTTTTAAAGATACACTCATTATAAATAAGTAGTCTTGATGTATTATTATATATAATTGGGAATTTAATTACAAATAAGAATTAAGATATACCCAGTATATCCAACAAATTAATGTTGCCCAAAATATTCCTCTGTTCGGTTACTACGCTACAACTTGTCAACATTGTCAGTTGCACAGATTGTAGTAAAATTATGTCATTAATATTTTTATTATGTCTACATAGCCTTTACTGAGTCTATCAGTCTGACCGTCACGTCCTCAGTTTTTGTTTTGGCAGAGTTATCAAGTATAATACAATAAATTAGAAATTTACATTGGGTGCGTTTGGCAGAAAAAAGCGCTAGCAAGCGCTTACAAGCGCTAAAATAGTTTTCGGCCAGGACACGATTGCTACTTCAGTAGCGCTGACACAATCCGCCATTTTGCTTATTTAATTTGTTTGTTTTGAAGTAGAGTTTATAAGTTGTTTTGTGCAATATTAGTTTTAATTAATATAATGACATGAATAGACATATACATGTTATTAAAAATTCATGATTGGTAAGTTTTTAATATGAATACTTTACAAACTTATATTTAAATTTTTGTAAAGTTTTTTAATTTTTCATTCTTAGATTCCCCGGTTAAAATTAACATCGTGTCCTGGAGGAAAATAGCTACTTACGATTTGACAGCGCTTACCGCTTACGATCGCCATTTTGCTTATAAGCGCTTGCTAGCGCTTTTTTCTGCCAAACGCACCCATTTTTAAATATAGTTATTTTGTAAAATAATATATGCGTTTTATTTTATGAAATGAAGAAAAAAGAATTAGCCTGTAATTAGACAAAGTCTAGACAAGAATAATTAAGTGAGACGATCACGATGAAGTCGCACCTTTACCTTGTGGTCGCTATAGTCACCAAGTGAACTTATGATTGCGGAATCGGATATCACGCTGCCTTGTCTTTGGTATTTCTCACATTTTCGATTCGGTTAGACACGCGTGATCTATACAGATTACGAAATTCTCCTTCCGTTTAACATCATCATTATTATTATCATTACAGTGATGAAAATGACTAAATATTATTTTAAAAATTGCCCAAAAAAGACGGTCCTGAGCCACCTGCATCCATTGACTCCTTGTATGTTTTATCAAGTCATCATCTACTGAGTGTACACTGAATATTGATTAAAACTATTACGAATTTCATTATTTTTGTTTCAAATGATCTATTGTTACGGAGTAACTTAAAAGTTACGTTCTGATTACATATATAAAATCTTAGCTTTTAATTAGGTACTTAATTGGGACCTATCTACCCCGAATAAGCATACTATATTTTGAAGTCTCGCAATTTTCAGAGATCAGTTCCTGTATTACAGTATTTCCTGTAAAACATTATATCAACTAGCATATATTAAGCTATACGAATCGATAGAGATGACAGAGGGAAACTATAACAAAAAATGGAATTCACACAGCGCTTGCCAGTGCGAGGCTACCACTAAAGAACCTTTCTTTCCTGATAGTTGTGGGTTCTTCTTGGTTTTTTTACCCTTACACGCGTTATTCTGCCTGAAACTAAATACTAAACCGCGAGTTTTTTTTTACTTAAATCCCATACGAAGACAAGATTCGTGTTTAAAAAGAAAATTGTCGATTTTTGGTTCCGGTTGTGATGTAGTTGTGCCAGTGCCTTTGATTGAGAGTGAAGACGAGTAAGTGCCTTCCACTTTTACCTTCATCTTCTTTTTTGATCGCTTTCAATTAATCGGAAGTAAATCGCTATTCCTCCAATTGGCCAGGAACGTATACGGTGTGAGAGTAAAAGTTTAGAGCAGGGTAGTAAGAGTGGCAAACAAGCACATTGTCCACGTGATGATAATTTTATGATATGCCCTATAGACTTATGTTAATACATGTTTTTCGATTATAGAATGCTTCGTTACTAAGTTATATCTCTGGACACTACACTTTCTTCTGCATAACATTTTCAATGGCGTTTTTTACTTTAAATTTCTCCGTTTTATGAGAACGAAATCTTGTTGTTGTATTTTGACGTATACAATACTTTCTAAAAAAAAATTATTATGAACATGATGTAATTTGCAAGCGCGTGTTACAATCAGCACATAAATATCTCATTAACAAATTATGTGCAGGCTTAAATTAGTAATGAGCGAATAAGCCTCAGAAAGTATATAATTTCATCATAGTATATGAAATTTACACCGTGCCTTATTGCTTGTAATATCACAAACCACGTCTAAAGCTCTATGAATGGTGATTAAAAAGAACGTTCAATGAAAATAAACCTTTGAAGAGTGTTTCATTAGAATTTTTTAATTAAACTCGGCAGTACATTGTTAAAAAAGAAAGAAACATGTGAATGATTGAAAAGAGAATATATTTCGCTTTTTAAAGAACAATATTTTGTAAAACGCATTTTTAGATTAAAATTACGAAACTTCTTTCTGCGCAAATAAATCACTTTAGATGACGTTAATATTAATAATGTTATTACATAGTATTACCAGTACATTTTTAATATGAAAAAAATAAAATAAAAAACGCCTTAACGATACAGAAAAAAAATCCTAGTGTGTCAGTGAAGAGTGTTCGGCGGAGCGCGTGGCGTGGCGGCGCGTTTCCTGTCAAACTCGAGCTTCCGACACTCATGACACCTTGAGATAAGAATTTGACAAATCTATACAAATAAATAAAATTGAAGTGTCTGTTTGTTATTTCAAAATAACCGTTTTTTACTTAAGGGGAAATATAACCTCAAATGGCTTAACAAGATCCTCCGTCGTGCCGAAAATATTGCAGCATTAATTTTGAAATAAAAATATGGTAAAGTTGAGGATTAATGTTAAGTACTACGTTAGATAAAAACACGATTCCGTAAAATTTTCTCCATAGAATAAAATCTAAATTTACCTCCAAACTGAACAATAAACCTGCTGTTAATTTTAAGCTTTTATTCATAAAATACTTTAAATAAATCATGAAACTTTGCATACTAACTGAACTAACTATAAAACAGGGCTTATGTTATTTACTTTTTTTAAATACCATTATTTTCACTGTAAAAAGAAATTACCTAAACTATCGGCGTTTTGAAGCTTGTTTCTTGCCGCCCGGTTAGTATCATAGATAAGAGTGTATATACGGAAATAGATAAGAATCTCTAACGTAAAAATTTGCCGCGACAACAGTGCCGCCTGGAAGCTAGTTTATTAACTACTACTTCAACTATATATATATAGATAATATATATATATATATATATATATATATATATATATATATATATATATATATATATATTGTCTGCATATTATGTAGAAAGTAAGTTACTACAAACCATCGTAAATATTTGATTTGGTTGAAATTAACATATTATTTTATAAGTATTTTATAATATTTGTCACTGCACAATTACAAAATTTACCTTAAGGCACATTCTTGAGCCCTATGTTTTGTGCTATACAAAACGATAAAACACTCAAAAATACGAAATAACAAGAAAATCAAGAAATAAACACATGCACAATCCGGCGGACATATTTCTTAAATAATTTTTCACTTTGATTCAGTGTTGCCTAATGAAACAAATAACTTAAGTTTTTATATAATAAATCTGTGGAAAGGGATTTTTTTTAATTTATTATTTTGGAAGACAAAATTATTTAATTTAGTAACACCGATATGTCTTTTCTTCACCGCTACATTTGAAGAAGTTTTCAAGCTACTGGACTGGAAATTATACGTTATTAACATCAATGGCGAGTACATCACTCATCTTCGTTTTACCGACGATATAGTCCTTATGGCAGAATCGCTGGAGGACCTAAGAACTATGTTCAATAATGTCATTAATGTCTCCCAACGGATAGGTCCTAAAATGAACATGGACAAAACAAAGATCATTGTAACGTCCATATCACACCTATGACGGTAGTTGTTTGTGAGCACTAAGCCAAAGTTGTTGACGAGTATGTTTGCCTGGGACAAATAGTCTCACTAGGTAAGTCCAACTTCAGCTGAGAGGTCACTCGACGGATTCAACGACTGGGCGCGTTCGGAAATTACGACATGTCATCTCATAAGGTATACCTCAAAACCTGAAAACGAGACTGTACAACCAGTGCGTTTGCCAGTGATGACCTACGGAACTGAGACGTGGCCCTTCAGTGCTGACTGTATGAAGAAGCTCAAAGTCACTCAGCGAGCCACGGAGAGGACTATGATCGAGTTTTCTCTACGTGATAAACTTAGAAATGAAGATATCCGCAGTAGAACCAGAGTTAACGACATATAACAACAGATTAGTAAGCTGAAGTGGTAATATTCCGGCCATATAACTCGAAGAACCGACAACCGATGGGGGAAAAAAGTTCTCGAGTGGAGGCCTTATACCAGTAGGAAAAGTGTAGGGCGACTCCCACTAGATGGAGTGACGACCTGGTAAGACATGCAGGAAGTCAATGTATGCAGGCGGCTCAGGACTGTGCTTTGTGGCATACCTTATACCTATTTGTGGGGAGATCTATGTTCAGCAGGAGACTTGTGAAGGGCTGTAATGATGATGATGATGATGTTTTAATGTAGTTAATAAATAATATAACATATAACAATAACTTGCTTAATAGAATATGATTTCCTTTTTAGAATTTCCTTTATATATGTTACGGCCCTCAGGTACCCCGACAAAAGTCGACAGGATTAGAGCCCATCAGTAATCCAACTCGACGAGCAACCGAGGGGAGGGCCCAATGGCCTATGGATAATTAATTTATAACAAGGTATGCACTTAAAAATGACGCTCCGAATGGTGCGTCAGCTAGCCAAAATCCAAAATTTTGAACATGGTGGTAAGTTACCAGCAACCGAAGCACAAAAATAATGGCACAAAAAAGCACAAGAAAAAAAAAAACAAAAAAAGGGACACGTTTTTGAGAGCTATATCGTAAAAATGTAAAATGTCACAAACTCTGGTAGTAAGCTCAACTAACAATATTTTAACATATGACTTTGAATATAATAAGTTACTTAAATAATATTTTATCTTCAAATAAAACGTTAGATATTTAGAGCCCCAGTCTTCACACCAACCAAGTGGAGGAGACCACAGCTTGTGAACCCGAATCCAAAAGAGCGTGAACCGTTAAACAGTCGCCACTCGGGTTGTACGCCTTCACTGAGGCCGTCGGCAATAGAACAGTTTGACAAGTGGACTGTTGACGGCTCAGTGGATCAGTGGCAGCGGCCGTAGTGGGAGCTACGGTGGCCGCTACCTAGCTGGAGCGGCCTCCATCGGATCTGCACTCGAAACGGGGGTCCCGAAAGCGGAATTCCGGCGACCTCTCAATGACTCGTGGTTGGAATTCACCGAACGGGCCGACCTGGGGAGCTTCAGGGAACCTCGGCCTTGAGGCCCGGGACAGATTCGAGGTCGCAGGAACCCAGTAGTACTGGTACCGACCAAAGGGGGGACGGTGGTACTCCAGTCGCGGCCTCTCAGCTAACTGGGGTGAGAAGGGTCTATCTGACCGCTGAGTGGCCGTGAAGTTCCTCTCAACATGCTGAGGGGGGGTGACGACCCCACGACCCTGGGGGGAACGACGTTGGTTCGTCTCGCTGGGCGCCTCCCTGGCCACTAGGCCACTATAAGATGATAGGGAGCGGCGCCCTCCCGCGGGAGCTCCGCTCGGTCTTATGGGGGTTTGCGACGACTTGCCCGGGGGGATTTCGCATCTCCCTGGGCACGGCTCGGTTGGCAGTCCGTAGGTCGTCGGTGGTGCCCGCTGCGTTTTCAATCTGCTTGCGCTGCTCCTCCAAGAACCGCAGCAGGACCCTGAAGGGCGGAATATACGAGGAGCCGTCCCCACCGTACCTCTCCTCAAAATGGATCCGAAGATCGACAGGCAGACGGGACAGCACAATGTGGAGCAACAAGAAGGACTATTCGTCCAGCGGTAAATCCAGCTACCTCAAAGAATTACAGGCCACCAAGCCTGGATTTACGATGTCCGGACGTAGTCTGGCCCGGTCCTTAAGCAGCGGGAGGTTTAGCAGCTGCTTAACGTATTCGTCCGCAATTCGCCAGACGTTGGCGTACCTTCCTGCGAGGAGGTCCCGAGTGGTCTGGTAGGCGTCGTCCGACAACTTAAAATGGCCGACGACGCCCAGGGCCTCCCCTCCAGTGAGGCCAGGAGGTACGCCATCTTCTGGCTTGGTGTGACGTCCCTCCGGGCGGTCACCAGGCTGTCAAAAAAGGCCAACAAAGGTCAGCCATTCGGAGAGGACCCCGGAGAACCTTGGCAGGTCCAGAGTTGGGAGTCGTCCCAACAGCTCCGGCTGAGTAGGCTGCTTCCGAGGGGACTCGAGCAGGCCACTCAGCCGAGCTTCACGCGCTTCATGAGCATACTTGGCCCCCGCCTCGATCAAGTCGTCCGTGAGCGAAAAGAATTGCTCGTAGTCCGCGAGGCAGAAGTCTAGGACTCCCTGTTCCGCTCCCGAGGCCAAAAGCTCAGTGCAAGCCTCCTCCACTACGGCCCTTCGGGCCATGACCTGCTCGAGCCGCTTCTCTAAACTACGGACCCGATCGGGTCGCCCTATCAAAGTGTGGGCGTGTGTTCGCGGCGCAGCACAGCTCCGCCTGCAGGCGAAGCGCCGGTGGCTTGTGCGATGGCATCACTACTAAATACAATTACTATTATTAATTAAATTAAACACAATTACATTACACGGCAAGTACACACTACAGTCGGTCAACAAATATGCCCCGCTGAGGCGACCGACCCTTCGGCAATTTAATCTACTTAGCCGAAATACCTGACGCGTAGGTACCTAACTCTAAACTACACTCCGTTTCCACAGCCTAACGGCGTGGTTCTGACCACCGATCCGCTAACAAAACAAAAAAAAATATTATTATATTATGACTGGGCGTGATTGTAGAAACAATCAATACGTTCTGCTACCAGCAATGTTACGGCCCTCAGGTACCCCGACAAAAGTCGACAGGATTAGAGCCCATCAGTAATCCAACTCGACGAGCAACCGAGGGGAGCGCCCAATGGCCTATGGATAATTAATTTATAACGGCTGTATAAGCAAACACAAACTTACCGAATTACAGGTGTAGGGTCGACCACAAGGCGCCGTCAGGGGCAAGTAAATGATATGTGTTAGTGGTGTAGGAAAGTGTGTAATATATATAACCTGACGTCACCGATGCAATCGTTCAGCAGAACCACATTCGTTGCCACGCTCCACGAGACGCAATCACTTTAGAGGGCGCCTGCCGTTATAGGAACTCAAGGTCTAACGTCACTTAGCACAAACTATAATCGAGTGCGATCTACACCCGGATCACAAAGTTTAGCATTCAACCGACAAAGCAAAATTACTTAGTGCGATATTAAAACACAACACAAGCCACGCGTCGATGCAAATTAATAGCAATCGAAGATACAATAGTCACTCAAAACTCAAAAGAAAGCCTCGTTGTCACGTATATTAACGATATAAAACAACACAATGGAGGCCGTCGTGATTCGACGTAGCAATTCTTATGTAACTCGCGACCTCTAATCCACCCGGTGGCCGCGTCCAATCGAGCATTCCAGACTAATTTCCCAACCCCCCACCGGCACGGCCGCAGCGCACAAAGATTCTTCCAGACTAACAGGCGTGGTCGCAGGTCGCAAGACGCAAACCGGGGGGTTTGTCGCAACTCGCCAACTGGTTCCTCGCCCGGAATTTGCGCCTTGCAAGTTGTAGCTTGCTACAATCGGGCGTAAACAACACCTATCATTAGAATTATTATTAATAATGCTTAATTTTTTGTTGCGGCCACACTACCTTGATTGATTTACATAAAGTAGCTAAAATGCAATATTCCAGAGCAGCTATAAATTAAAAAGTATTATGTGTTTCATTAAGCAATGACTAGATGGCGGTAGTTTAACCAACAGTGAAATTTCTTAGAAGATACAATACGCATGGTTAGTATCGCTTCGGCTTTTGAAGGGGGAAGTTGTTTCGCTTACGATCAGAATACACATTATGCAACAGGACGACGTAAAATTAAAATGGGAAATAACCGTAATAAAAATAAGAAGCGACTGGATTGGCGTTAAGAAACAGGCATAAATATGATAAACCTAATGAAATAAGTATCTAACGACCTATTTACTTACAGTATTAGTGATTACAAACATGTCGGTACATAGCATACGACGCGCGGGGAAGTGGGGGCGAAATTAGAAACGGCTGAACCGATTTTGACGGAAATTTCACTGGCAGATAGCTAATGTTTATAACAAGTGACTTAGGCTCTTGAACTTTTAGTTTTTAAAGAGAATCAAGGTTTAGTTTAATTAGGTTAATTAACTCATGAAGTCCAATTGTAATAAATTCAACGCGTACGAAGTCGCGGGGACAGCCAGTTTTAAAATAAATGCTTACGTGATTCAGAACACCCCGGAAGCAATTATTGAATCGAGAATAATATATTCAACAGAATATAAAAAATGATGATTCTTATTAACCGCGTAAAATAAAATTTCCTCTTATTTCATAACAGTTATATACCCTATACAAAATACGTTATTATGAGAACTCGACACGTTTTATGGCAGCTCAAACACAAATACATCGTTATTTCAGTTTATGCTCGCGTAAATAATGTAAATAATAATATATTGGATATAGATAAATTGCAGTTACAAAAAAACACGTTCAACTCTTGCAATTTGGGATTATAATTCTTGTTTCAAAGACTTCCTCTATACATATTTTTTGCACAGTACAGTATTCTTACCCTGCAAATCCATTAAAATTTTAATTTTTTTACTACGTGTGTCATAGACTTGGCTTCTTTTATTTAACCTCTCAAACGCCAAGCGTCAAAAATTGAGCGCTTCGATATTCCGACAAAATTCAAGAGGTCAAATTTAACCGCGCAAACCCACAGCACTTTAAACCATTAAAACTTATACTTAGAGACTACTTTTCTTTGAAGACGTTTGGCATTATAGTGTCATGATTTCTAAATGTGTCATATTATTTTAAATATTCTTTTATATATTAATGTAAAATGATTTACTAATTTATCATTGGCTAAGTAAGCCGCAATAGTAGAAATACTGGTGTAATCAATTCACATTGGGTGCGTTCGGCAGAAAAAAGGCTAGCAAGCGCTTGTAGGGTGGAGTTAGAGGGGTTTTTTTTGTAGTTTTTTTCCAGTTTTTAATAGCATGTATTGTTTATTATGTCATTTTTATTCCTTATAACTTCTTCACTTGAAATCGGATTTCTATGAGTAATGTGTGGGAATATTTTAGCGCTTATAAGCGCTTGCTAGCGCTTTTTCTGCCAAACGACCCAAGTTTCATTTTTGTAAGTTGGTAGCTGACTCCGGAAATGTGTTGTGATTGGTTTAAAAAAATAAAGACTAGCAAGAGGGGATAGTTGGTTGGGTCAGAAGTTTCGGGGAATAGCTGGAGAGAGGTTGTTTTGTAAAGAAGGTTAGTTGATAATCTTTTGGTAAACATTGTTATCAAGAGTAATGATAATATCATAAGCGTTTATGGTTTAATATCAAGAATATAACTAACTAAGAACTAGGAGATTGTTTTATACTATTACATTTCAATAAAGAAGTGGAATTACCAAAATACGCTATGTCATAAAACTGTAAGTATGTGGAGGTAAGAATCAATTAAGTTTTTCTTTTGAAATTATACACTATGATTACGTTGAGGTTTGACTACTGATTAAGAGTACATAGACAAAGGGGATTAAATTGCGTGAAATATGGTGGTGAATAAAGTATTTACCTAACGACGTATTTGGTTCTTTAAAGGAGAATGCTCATTTGAATTTAAAATAGATAATGTTGTGCATATTATGTACATTTCTTTATTAACTCATTAAACCTTTGTTGAAATAACGTTCAGCTAAGTCGGCCTAAGTTACGATGAACTTGAGCATTGTCACCATTAAAGTACCTACCTTTAATCACAATAAATGTTTTAATATACCTACTTATGATTTACAGGACATTTTGGAACACAGAAATACATGTTTAAAAATGACTTAAATACTGTAATATTAATTTATAAATTACAATAACTTTGGTTTAAATTTTATTTAATGTTTAAATGTGCATTTCACGAATAAATAATAATAATAATACATGAATATTAACATGTGTAACATAAGACATGTAATATTATTAAGTTCAACTACAAGAATTATTATTACAAATATGGAGTCAACGGATAGGTACTGATGGTTACTATGCTTTGCGGTAGTACTTAAAGTCTTTTAAGATGGATGGAGGAGCATAATGTCACAATAGTCCATATTAGTTATGAATATTATCAATGAAAATTTAATGTTTATATTTTTCTTATTCATTCCTCAAGTACAAGCACATAAATACATATATAATACTTACTACTATAAAAGATGGTGATGGCGTTACCTTAGGTTATCCTAATATATTTAACATGTTAGTGTTTGATTTATTCTTTTTTTTTAATTTATTTTTATGGTGGGGTGATAGTTATATTGTTTCGGGTCCGTCTTGTCAGTTTATTGTGTGAGAATTGCTCTTGCTGAAAGTTGAACACGTTTATGGTGACCGAATTCAATTTTGGTAAACCATGATGAAGGTTACTGATTTGAATGGTCTATGTTTAATCAATGGATTACTATATAATATAAATTATTTAGCTACGTATGCTTACTTATTTTAGTGGACTATGTTTGATCAATGGACTACTACTATATATTATAAACTATCAAGCTATGTTTGCTTACTAATTTGAGTGGCTTATGTTTGATCAATGGATTACAATATATTATAAATTATTAAGCTATTTATGCTTACTAATTTGAGTGAACTATGTTTGATCAATGGATTACTATATATAATAAATTATTAAGCGATGTTTGGCTACTGATTTGAGAGGACTATGCTTGATCAGTGGATTACTGTATATTATAAATTATCAAGCTATGTTTGCTTACTAATTTGAGTGTACTATATTTGATCAATGGATTACTATATATTATAAATTGTCAAGCTATCTTTGCTTACTAATTTGAGTGCACTATGTTTGGTCAATGGATTAAAATATATTATAAATTATTAAGCTATGTGTGCTTACTAATTGAAGTTTGATCAGTGGATTACTATATATTATAAATTATCAAGCTATGTTTGCTTACTAATTTGAGTGGACTATGTCTGCCCACTGGCCTGCCCACCTGCCCACATTATTGTTACGCGCCTTAGTCGACGGCACTAGCGCCTAGTTGAAACTCGAACTCTCGGTACCTTGCGCGTGTTTACTTGATTATTCTGGATATTTCCGTGCTAATTTATATAAATAGGCGCTGCAAGATGCGATCGAGGAAGTATTGAAGTTGGCGAGACAAGCGAAGCTTCGGAGCGGAATAAAGTGAATCAGTGTGATTAATTATTAGTGTTTTTAACTTTAATTAGTGTAAAGTAAATTAAAGTGTTAATTTTGGTAATTCTATCGGCAATTTTTAATTGTCACGAACCTCAAGCTCGTAACAATTGGTGTCAGAAGTGGGATAAATCATGCCGATTTTACCTAAGGAAGAAACGGAGGATGTCCGTACCCGAAGTCAACGCCAGCAGGAGACGGACCAAAGAAGATTTGGTGGTGCAACGCTGCAGACGTCGGAGGGCCAGCCGCCGGCTGCAGGCTACCGTCAGTAGCTGCCTACATCTGCAGCACCTGACTTAGGTGCTCTGATGGTGATGCTGCAGGAGCAGGCTCGCCGACAGTAGGAACAGGTCCGTCGTTTAGAAGAGCAACTCCAACGCGATAAGGAAGAGCAGATGCTCCTCATGAAGGACCTTCACGCTATCTTCGGAAAAGAGATACGGGAGGTGAAGGATAAGGTTGCTCAACATGACAACCGCCTGTCGGAGGCCGAAACCCGAATCGACCAAGTAAACAATCGGGTTGACAACGTAATGGCTGACGTGAAGAAAACACTGGACGACCTCAAACTTGGGGATGGAACAACAGCTCCCGTAGTAGCTACAACACCTTCGCTACGTGGATTCAAAGTGCCGCCGTTCGACGGGACCTCTTCCTGGTCGGCCTACAAAATCCAGTTCGAGGCCGTCATGGAGGCGAACGGCTGGAATAAAAGCCAAGCCATGACTGCACTCACCCTAGGCCTGCGCGACCAAGCCTTAACTGTGTTGGAAGCTCTCGGTAAGAAAGTGACCTACGAGCAGCTTCTTGAGGCCTTGGAGGCGAGATATGGCGACGCTCACCTGGAACACGTCTTTCGCGCGCAGCTTAAAGATCGCGTGCAGCGCAGCAACGAAAACCTGCAGCTGTGGGCCCTTGAGTGGAGAAAATGGTTCGTAAAGCATACCAGTCTGTACCTGCGCTCATTGAAGGGAACCTGGTTCAAACATTCATCGACGGCATCCGCGACCTCGAAGTCAGAGCTGCTGTGAGACTCGGGCACCACGAGACGCTTAAGGACGCCTTGGCCCATGCACTGGAGGTGGAAGCCGTGCGGCAGGATCATCGTTCCCATCGCATCAGGGAGGTTGCAGCAGCTACAGTACGCGACCGCAACAAAGGATACAGCCCTAGGAGCTATGGCTGTGGGGAAAAGGGCCATCTTCGATCCAGCTGCCCTAAGCGAACCCTAGAAAGGGAAGGTGAACGACCTCAGGAGGGTAGTGCGGCCAACAGCACCGCCCAGCAGCAGCAGGGAAACGAGTAAAAGCCAGAACTGCGGGTCGGGTGCTGGCTGATGTTAAAAGAGCTCCAAGGATCCCGATCTCACAAACTCATGATGGGAACAGTCTGATCATCAAGGGCGAGGTCAACGGAACGCCGTGTAAACTGACCATAGATACTGGGGCCTCTCGTACGGTTGTTAGTTCCCAACTTATAAGTCAGTTCCTTGGGGACTCCGCATACAACCGAGAACGCATTAATTTGGTAACAGCCACCGGTCAACGTATACCCGTCCGTGGAGACAAGGAGATGGAGTTAAAACTAGGCAACGTGATCTACCTGCATAATGTCATCGTGGCTGATATAATGGACGACTGCATCCTGGGCCTAGACTTTATGAGGAATAATTGTTGTGAGATCGACGTTAAGCAAGGTGTTTTGAAATGTGGACAGGAGGAACTTTTTATGGAAGGTGCGTTACCAGGGAACGTGCACAGCATTAAGAAGATTGTTCTTCCGCCGAGATCAGAAACGATTGTGCCGGTTAGTCTTCCTCGAAACGCTGGGCAAGCTCATCGTTGTGTACTTGTGGAAAGGGTAAACAATGACCTTCCATGGAAAGTAGCTCGAACCTTGGTCAGAACCACTGATATCTCAGGAGTACGTGTGCTGAACCTTTGTGACCGGGAACAGATTATAGAAAAAGGCACGCTGGTTGGTACTTGTGAGGAAGTGGATTGGTTACGTCGGTGCCGATATCTATCGAGTGAGACCCCTAGCAAGGATGCACAAACGAGAGTGACCACACTTATTAATAAAAATAATAATAAATAATAAACTTTATTTGACATAAAATATTACAATAAATATTTCAGTGAATCCATAGGCTCCTAAACTAGTGTAAAACTGTGTTTCAGGAGCCAGTGGCTTCTCCCATAACATTGCATTATTAATTTATGCCAAAAGATAAGGTACATTATAAGTTATTCAGCAGAACTACTTAAATCAAGAAAACAAAAATTAGTAAAGAACGGGCTATTCACTAGCGCATATCTGTTATGTATGTAGTTGTATTATTGTGTGCGTGCGTGTGTGTTTGTGTGTAGGTGTGTGTGTGTGTGTGTGTGTGTGTGTGTGTGTGTGTGTGTTTGTGTCAGTAATAAAAACCAGTTAACATGTTTTCTACATCGTCATAATCAAGGTTTTTAAGCCATAAAAAATATACTTCTTAATAACATTATTATTGCACCTTTTTACATTATACTCCTTATTCAGTCTGTTATATAGGTGTGGAACAATAAAATCAAACTGCTTTTGGGCGAATCTTGTTTTTACTTTGGGAATAGGACAACGGTCAAGCCTCGAAGATGATTTAGGCAAGTAAGGAACATTTTTTTTGTGATAATGGCGTAGACTTTCGTAAATAAATAATTTTCTAATACTAAGAACATTGGCTTTGTCATAGACAGCTGTTGTAGGATGTCTGAAGGGTAAGGAGAATAACACTTTCAGTACTGCACGTTGTGCACGTTCTGCAGTAATCAAGTAGGATTTTGCTGCAGTGCCCCAAGCACAGATACAATACCTAATAATGCATTCACCAAGGGCTTTATAGGTTTGTAATGCTAATTTGTAGTCAACAACTGTTCTTAGAGTTTTAAAAACATATATGAGTTTTCTCAATCTTGTAGACAATGACATTATATGCATTTTCCAATTTATTTTATCATCAATTTCAACCCCAAGGTACTTTATTGAATCTACACGCAACAAAAAGGAACAGTTACACTGGTCAGGTCGACTACTGCGATTGCATGGATATGTATGAATTTTAATTCTAACGTCGGCATCAGGTCCTCCTGATGTTGTCTTGCTATAGCACATTAACTTCGTTTTATTGATATTAAGGGATAAAATGTTATTTTCTAGCCATTGTGTCACTATAGAGAGACAATCTTCCGCCGCCACTTCTTGCCAATTTTTATCATGGACGAGTAAGACAGTATCATCTGCAAACATGAGCAAGTCAAGATTAGGAAAATTAATTTTGCACAGATCATTTATATATAAGAGGAAGAGAGGAGGCCCTAGTACACTGCCCTGTGGAACGCCGTAGGTGCTCCTGCACTATCACTCTCATGACCTTCTACCCGTACACGTTGTGATCTTCCGACTAGATAATCTGCGAACCAGTCACGAGCTATCCCCCTGATCTCCATATTCTCCATTTTGGCCAAAAGGATCGGAATCAAAACAGTATCGAAAGCCTTTTGGAGGTCTAAAAATACACCCATGCACTTGTATCCACCATCGAGGTATGTAGAGATTTTTCTAGTTAGCGTTAGAACTGCGTCTTCGGTTGATTTACCTTCTCTGAATCCAAATTGATTTTCACTCAGTAGATTATTAAACTCAAGATATCGCATGAGCCTCTTTTTTAACCAACTTTTCCAACACCTTAGACAGAGTTGAAAGAATAGAGATAGGTCTATAATTTGTAGGACTATGGGGGTCACCCGCTTTATAAATAGGACACACAATAGCTTTTTTGAAAGCTGCTGGAAAAATGCCTGTTTCAAGACTCAAATTACATATATGTGTTATAGGTTCAGCGAGGAATATTATAAATGTCTTTAGTAATTTAGCTGTGATATTATCCCAGCCAGGAGCACTGTGCGATTTGAGTCCGAGGACAATGTTCCTGACCTCCACGGGATCAGTTGGTGTAAGGGACATAGAGCCAACTGGTGGGTTAGTTTTATTTATCAATAACGCAAGTTCACGATCAGAGGTATTCATCTTCTGTAGGGTATCTTTTGCAAGTACTTCACCGACAGAGGTGAAAAATAAATTTACTTCATTCAGCGACTGTGTAGGATGGTTGCTTATATTTAGTAAAGTATTAGAAGGCCTCTTTGCGACATTTAAATTACACACTTCTTTTATTATGTTCCACGTTCCTTTTGTATTTCCTTGATTTTTCATTAATTTATTTCTATAATATTCTTTTTTTCAGATTTTTAATAATTTTGTTACACATGTTTCTATATTTTGTATACTTAACCTTTAGTTCTTCATTATCTGGTAACTTTTTAGTTTTCATATGTAGATTATCTCTTTTTCTTATAGATCTTACCACTCCTCTTGTTATCCATGGTTTGAGAGGTTGGTGCTTTTTAATAATAGTTTTGATTTGCGAGTTCTGTTTAACCAATGAATAAAGTTTATTCGTGAAAATCTCAGTGGCTGAATTTATGTTACTAATATGTACCACATCATGCCAGTTTTCTCCCAGCAGTATTTCTTTGAATCTTTCATAATTAACGGTTATTTTTTTATATTTTAATATATCTTTACTAACACCAGCATTGTTTATATAAAGCATTATAGGTGAATGATCAGTTATTTGCTGTTCAAAAACAATAGTTTTCCAAGAGTTATAAATTTTGACCATAAAATGATCAATGCAAGTATTGACTCTAGTAGGACGGTCAATACCTTGTTTTAAACCGTGCATAGCCATAATATTTAAATAATCTTGTGAGGATGCTGATAAGTTACATGACAGAATATCTAAGTTAATATCACCAGTAAATATTACATTATTAGTTCAAATACTAGTTAAGACCGCGTCAATGGATTCTAAGTATTTACTAGCATTACGAAAACTAGGCGGGCGGTATGAGCATATGATTGTATAATCTGGCGTGATTTTTATTATAAGGCAGTTTCCATCGTGAAAGGTTGGCTCATAAGAGGATGCTTTAATATCTTCTCGGACGTATACAACCACCCCATCATTTTGATTTAAATATTTTTTCGTCCAGAAAATGTTATAATTTTTGAGACTCGGTGGTGGATTACTAACACTAGTCCAACATTCTGTCAAAACAAAAACATCTATGGACATGTCTAGACTAGATATAAATGCTATAAATAGATCAAAGTTACAATTAATGCTTCGTATATTCAATGTAACAATTGAAAATGTGTGTTTACTATTTATATCCGATTTTAAAAATTTAAGGCTGTTTAGGTCACTTAGTGAAAGACATTCTATCCTATTAGAGGTATCAACTTCGGCTGTGATAAAAGAGTTATCATCCATTTCGAATCAAAATAGTAATGGGTTGCAGTGTACAATAATAATTTACATATTTCTGAAAAGTAAATATTTCAAAACAATATATTATCAGATATCCGGACATAGAAACCATAAATTTCAACATATTACTGGAGTATTTAATATTTATAATTCTTGAGTGTAAAGTGTAAGTGTGAATATTATGCACCAGATTATTAAGTATAAGTAATTTATGATGTAATTTTATGTGTTGAGTTATCAGCGAAATTATATGAATATATATCAGTGACATACGCATATGAATTAAAGCTGAAAAAATTAAGATTAAACAACAAAAGCTTATAAAACATAGAGAACAATAAAACATGCATATTTTATGAAAATAAATAAAACAAATTAATAAATATAGTCATTTGTCGGCGACGAGGTTCGCCACCCGTCACGTTCTGTAGGAGAGGCGAAAAGTGGATTGCAGAGGTCCGTCTGGCTACGTTGAATGTATGTGGGGCAATGAATGATAAAATGGATGAAGTATGCGATATGATGAATGATAGAGGAATAGATGTGTTATGTGTAAATGAGACGAAAAGGAAGGGAAAGGATGTCACTACACATGGCATGTATACCGCATACTGGTCTGGTGTAGACGAGATCGAGCGGGCATGCCAGGGGAGTAGGTATCATCCTTTCAGAAAGAATGGGCCAATGTGTGAAAGAGTATAAATGTGTAAGCCCAAGACTGCTGTGGATACGAATGAAAGTGGGCTTAAAGAAGTTGTTTGTGTTAGGGGTCTACGCCCCAGACATGTCTAAGCCCACTTATATCCGAGAGCAGTTTTGGGAAATGGTAAGGATGGTGTTAATGGAGTGTAAGGGAAATGAAAATATTATTATGCTAGGAGATTTTAATGGAAGGGTTGGGGTGAGGAGGCTTGGTTATGAAAGGATATTGGGAACGTTTGGTGATGAAAGTATAAATGAGAATGGTGAAAGTCTCCTCACCGTATGTATGGAAAAGAATCTTTTTTGTGACGAACACTTGCTTTCGCCACAAGAGGATTCACATGTATACTTGGGAAAGAGGTGACGATAGAAGCATGATAGATTTAATAATTGTGGATGAAAGATTGAGGGGCGCAGTTGTAGATACAAGGGTTTACCGGGGTTCTAACGTAGGAACGGATCATTATTTGGTTCTATGCCGAATTAATGGTCTATTCAGGCGTTGGCGCCATCGGTCATCTGTGTCTACCACTGCGTTACAGCGTATTAGAACAGAAAGGTTACAAGATGAAGGTGAGAAAAAGAAGTTCAAATGTAGACTGAAAGAAAATATAAGTGGTTTGGATGAATTATGTATGAAGGAGTTAGACTTGGAGAATGTATGGCAAAATGTAAAGAAAGGTTTAGTGGATGCAGCTACCGAAGTATGTGGTGTTAGTAAGAGAAAGAATGAAAGGAAAAATAATACGTTATGGTGGGATGATGAGGTACGTATGGAAGTTGAAGCAAAGAAGAGAGCATGGCTAGATTTACTAGCAACAAAGGCTGGTAATTCTAGCGGTACGAATGATGATATTGAAAGAAAAAAGGCAGTCTTTAGACATCTTAATAAGAGAGTAAAAGAAGTAGTTGAAAGAAAAAAGCAAGAAAGAACGGATAAGAATGATAGAAGAATATCGGATAATTTCCAGGCAAATATTAAAATGTTCTGGAAACTTGTAAGAACTGCCAGGGGACATTCAAAACAGCCTATGATGAATGCTATAAGAGACGAGAATGGCTATATTCTGAATGATGAAGTTTTGAGTTTAAAGAGATGGAAGGAATATTTTGAAAGCGTGTTTATGAGTGAGGAGACAACGTGTGTACTAAGTGAAGTAGAAATTCCGAAAGAAGAGGAAAGAGGTAGCGAGATTAGTGTAGGTGAAATAATGAAAGCAATGAAAAGCATGAAAGCAGGTAAGGCTGCCGGATATGATAGAGTTTCACTCGAAATGCTAAGGGCTGGAGAGGAAGTGGTGGCAGGCCTGCTGCACACCTTGTTTAATTTATGCTGGGAACTGAAGCGGGTACCGGTAGACTGGTGCAAAGCCGTGATAGTCCCAGTATATAAGGGAAAAGGGTCGCAGCAGGACTGTAAAAACTACCGTGGCATCAGCCTTCTTAGCATTGTGGGAAAACTGTATGCTAAGGTACTGATTGAAAGGGTCATGAAAGAAACTGATGGAAAAATTTGGGATGTGCAAGCAGGATTTAGAAAGGGAATGGGATGTACAGATCAAGTCTTTTCCATGCGCATGATCGCGGAGAAGTTTTTGGCCAAAAACCAAAAGGTTTTTTGTGCGTTCATGGACTTGGAAAAGGCCTATGACAGAGTGAATAGGGATGTGCTATGGCAAACACTGAACTCATTTGGGTTGAGCGCTGGCTTGATACGGGCATTGGAGTCCCTTTATAGGGACTCTAGTGCTTGTGTTAGGATCAACGGGGTCTACTCGGACTGGTTTGACATCCATAAAGGTGTCAGACAGGGCTGTGTAGCTTCCCCGTGGCTGTTCAACCTATTTATGGACAGTTGTTTGCAAAATTTGAAAGTTGAAGAATGCGGGTTAAGAATGGGTGAGTTAACCGTCAAATGCCTTTTGTACGCCGATGATCAAGTTATACTTGCGTCGTCGGCGGCCGAGTTGCAAATGATGGTTACATTAATGAACAGATCATTAAAAGAAAGGGGTATGAAAGTGAACGCAAGTAAGACGAAGGTTATGGTTTTTGAAAGAGAAGAAAGTAAAACGATTTGTGAAATAAGAATAGAAGGGGGAGTTGATCGAGCAAGTAGACGAGTTTGTATATTTGGGCTGCGTATTTAGCAGGGATGGGAGATATGATAAGGATATAGAACGACGAGTGAATGCGGGAAATAGAGTAAATGGGGCCCTGCACTCTATTGTGAAGAGTCAAAATGTGTCGAAAAAGGCACGTATGGCAATTCACAATGCTGTGTTGGTCCCTACTTTAACATATGGTAGTGAAAGTTGGGTGTGGCAGAAGAAGCACGAGAGTAGAATGAACGCAGTAGAAATGCGGTCGTTAAGGAGTATGTTAGGGCTGAATCTTAATGACAGGGTAAGAAATTGTGTAATAAGAGAAGAGTGTGGTTTGCAAGATGATGTTGTGACCAGGATTAAGAAAGGAATGCTTCGGTGGTTTGGTCATGTGGAAAGAATGAATGAGGAAAGAGTGACAAAGAAAATTTATGTTGCAGAAGTGAATGGCAGAGTCGGAAAGGGACGTCCTAGGCGAAAATTTATCGACCAAATTGGCGATTTATTGAAAACGGGCCAAATTAGGAGTACCCTTAACCGACGAGCATGTATGCGGAGGTGTATGGATGTGAAGGAGGCGAGAGAGGTGTGTCAGGATCGTGCCAAATGGAAGTCTGTAGTCTCTGCCTACCCCTCTGGGTGACAGGCGTGAGTGTTTATGTATGTATTATGTCATTTGTTGCTAATGTTATCTAGGTCGCTCTCGCTATTAACCTTTACAAGTGGAGCTCCATCCGCCCTCCGAAGATATATTTTACCCCTTGATGTCCAGCAATATTTAAAGGCATTAATTTTAGCAAATTCCCTGGACAGAAAGAAGAGTTTCTTCGTCTTAATTGTCAAACTCTCAGACACGAAAATCGGTTTGGGTGGACCATCAAGTTTTAAGTTTGAGGTATTCAACTTGCAGCTCGTGTATTTTTTGTTGTATGCCTTGACGGACTTAACTATTTGATTCTTTAAGAACACGGTTGACAACTCCGCTACTATGGGCTGGTTATTATCTTTCTTAGTGTTTATGCGGTAGACGTCACGGATCTCTTCCGATTGGATTGGTACACTGATGGCAGCTCCTACCTTTTTTATAACATTTAATAGGTCTTCTTTCGATTCCCCGTTTTTTTGGGTAAATTTCGCACTTCAAAGCTCGTGCTGCGATGATGATGCTCCATCTGCTCCAGTTTGTTCTCTAGAGTCTGTATATATTTGCGGTTGGCTGCTTTATCCTGTTCTAAAGAACTTATTCTTGAGAGTAATTCATCATATTTTTGGCTTAAAAAGTCAATGGAACTAGAAATAGCCTTATTTTGCTCTGTGTGCATGTTTATACCACTCTGAACCCTATCCATTAGGGCGGTGAATTTGTCATTTTGTTTCTTTTTGAGCGCAGAAAACATTTCCATAATTTCTGACCGGCTAATGTCAGTATCTCTCTTACGTTTCCGTATCGCAATATTAGGATCGCTCGTAGCCTGCGCGCGTGAAACGGTCGGCACAGCAATAGTTGTTTTTGTCGGCGAATCGGCAATATTAGAGTCTGATTTACAATGCAACATTGCAGTCGGCGTAGTAGGCGGTGTACGTTTAAGCGGCATAGTAGCCGGGCGTGAGCAAACGGCAAGTACTAGGCAAGCAGAAGCAATGCGCGTAGGCACGTAGTCGTTACACAAGTACGCAGCTGCGTATGTGTGCAGTGGGTAAATTAAACTTATCAGAGTGTAAGTGAGTGCGTGTTAGATTCACTCACCATTAACACTGCACTGAGCGACGACACAGGCTTCTTACAGTTTATGCTCTCCTATTATTTCGTACAATTTAACACTTCACAATTTTGAAAATTTTTAATTATTTGAAAAAAGGATTAAGTGTATCACGTCTGTTCAGCACAGAGATCCGGGGGAGAAGGATTTTCTTATGGAAGACTGTCGCAGCGTTCTCTCCCCGAACGAAATGGTCAAGGCAAAGAAGTTGTTACTCAAGTACGCCGATGTATTCTCATCAAACGATGCTGACATAGGAAAGACTGGCTTAGTTCAACACAAAATTAACACAGGAGAAGATTGCCTATCCGTCAGCGACCAAGAAGACTGCCGGTAGCACGTGAAAAGGAAGTAGAAACCATGATTGAAGGAATGGTGAAGGATGGTGTTATTGAACCTTCCTCCAGTCCATGGTGTTCATCCGTAGTGCTGGTGAAGAAGAAGGATGGCAGCATGCGGTTTTGTGTTGACTACCGCCGTCTGAACGTCGTTACGAAGAAGGACAGCTATCCCTTGCCAAGAATTGATGACACGCTGGACATGCTTACAGGAGTAAAGTGGTTTAGCACGCTGGATCTAAAAAAGTGGCTACTGTCAAGTTGAAATTGACCCTAAGGACAAGGATAAAACCGCGTTCTCGACGGGAAAGGGTCTGTGGCAATTTAAGGTAATGCCGTTTGGGTTGTGCAATGCTCCAGCAACGTTTGAAAGGCTGATGGAACTCGTACTCACCGGGCTAATTGGCGATGCCTGTCTGGTCTACTTGGATGAAATCATCATCGTGGGCCGTACGTTTGAGGAACACCTTCAAAACCTGGAACGCGTGCTCGTGAAGATTCAGAGTGCCAACCTCAAGTTGAGTCCGAAGAAATGTTCACTATTCAAACGGCAAGTCAACTTTTTGGGGTATGTAGTATCGGAAGAAGGTATCCGCACGGATCCAGAGAAAATAGCAGCTGTCAAGGATTGGCCGGTTCCAAAAGACAAGACGCAGGTTAGAGCATTTTTGGGTTTGTGCTCCTACTACCGGCGATTTGTGAAGAACTTTGCAGATATAGCCAAACCTCTCCATAAGCTAACCGAGGAGAAGCGACATTTCTGCTGGGATGAAAGTTGCAATATCGCATTCCAGGAGCTCAAGGACCGTCTGGGCAAAACACCTATTTTGGGATACCCTGATGCAAGCAAAGAATTTATAGTTGACACAGACGCAAGTGATATAGGACTTGGCGGTGTGTTATCTCAACGGAATGGTGACCAAGAGGTCGTGATAGCGTACTTCAGCAAGTCATTGTCAAAACCGGAAATGAACTATTGTGTCCCAAGACGCGAATTGCTAGCGGTGGTAAAGTCATTGCAGCATTTTAGCAAATATCTTCTGAGGCGGAAATTTCACTTACGAAATGACCATGCTGCACTAAAATGGCTATTGCAGTTTAAAAATCCAGAAGGACAAGTTGCGAGGTGGATTGAACTACTGCAGGAATATGACTTTGAGATCGAACATCGCAGCGGAAAATCTCATGGCAACGCAGATGCATTATCACGAAGACCTTGTCCTGAAGATTGCAAACATTGTACTAGGCAGGAGAGTAAGAAAGTGGTATCCGTGAGGATGCTCAGGACAGACCACCTCAGCAACGAGTGGAAGGACAGCTTACAACATGCACAGCAGGAAGATCCGGACATCAAGCCGATTCTGGAATGGATGAAGGCCAGTGCTCCCAAGCCCAAGTGGAGCGACGTCTCAGCGATAAGTTCGACCACTAAAAGCTATTGGGCCCAGTGGGACAGCTTGCTGCTTCAGGATGGAGTTCTGTGCCGTAAATGGGAAAATGTTCGGGGAGACAGCTGTCACTTGCAAATGGTTGTCCCTAAAGCTAAAGTACCGGATGTTCTACAGCTGTACCATAATGATTGTTCCGGTGGCCATCTGGGAGTTAAACGAACTCTACTAAAGATCCGAGAACGGTTTTACTGGGCCACTGTCGAAACGATGTCGAGGACTGGTGTCGAAAATGTACAAGTTGTGCGGCTGTAAAGGGACCTCAGACTCGTAGTAGAGGTGCATTGAAGTTGTACAATGTTGGTGCACCATGGGAGAGAATAGCCATTGACGTGGCGGGGCCGTTTCCGGAGAGTGAAATATTTTATGGTTGTGATGGATTACTTCACTAAGTGGCCAGAAGTCTTCGCCATTCCAAATCAAGAAGCTTCAACAGTTGCAGATAAACTAGTTCATGAAGTCTTCTGTCGTTTTGGAGTACCTTTAGAGATTCACAGCGATCAAGGAAGGAATTTTGAATCTCAAATATTCCAGGAAACTTGCCGAGTTATGGGTACTCATAAAACAAGAACGACTTCTTATCACCCGCAATCTGATGGAATGGTAGAACGATTTAATCAGACATTGGAGAGGCACCTAGCAAAAGTTGTAGACAATCGGCAACGAGATTGGGACAAGCACGTACAACCGTTTTTGTTGTCATATCGAAGCGCTGTTCACAAAAGTACAGCAGTGACACCAGCTTTCGCAAACTTTGGAAGAGAATTACGGCTGCCTGCAGACCCGATCACCGGGATACCACCTGATGCCCCACGTAGTATAACCGATTATGCAAGTGACTTGCGGAACAAAATGAATAACATTCATGAGGGTTACCCGGTACGACCGCAAAATGAACAATAAAGGGTTCGACGAAGGTTCACTAGTGTGGTTGCATAATGCCGTCCGCAGCAAAGGGAAATCTCCTAAGCTTCAAGCTAAATGGGATGGCCCGTACCGGATTGTGACCAGGATCAACGATGTAACCTACCGGATACAGAAAGGCGCAAGAGGGACTCCTAAGATCGTCCATGTGGATCACTTGGCGCGTTATTATGGGGCCGATAATGCTCGGGACGAGCATGTCTTGGGAGGGGGCAGTGTTACGCGCCTTAGTCGACGGCACTAGCGCCTAGTTGAAACTCGAACTCTCGGTACCTTGCGCGTGTTTACTTGAATATTCTGGATATTTCCGTGCTAATTTATATAAATAAGCGCTGCAAGATGCGATCGAGGAAGTATTGAAGTTGGCGAGACAAGCGAAGCTTCGGAGCGGAATAAAGTGAATCAGTGTGATTAATTATTAGTGTTTTTAACTTTAATTAGTGTAAAGTAAAATGAAGTGTTAATTTAGGTAATTCTATAGGCAATTTTTAATTGTCACGATCCTCAAGCTCGTAACATTATAAATGTTTAAGCTTTATATGGTTACACTGATTTAAGTGGGCCATGTTTTCCCACTGGATTACTATATACTATTTTTATCTATATATGTTTACTATTGAGTGGACTATGTTTACCTACCGGACTACTATAATATATTATAAATGTTTAAGCTATATATGGTTACACTGATTTGAGTGGACTATGTTTGCCCACCAGATTACAATATACTATTTTTTTAATTTATGTATGTTTACTTTTGAGTGGACTATGTTTGCCCACTGGATCACTATATCTCATAAATGTTTAAGCTATATATGGTTACACTGATTTGAGTGGTCTATGTTTGCCCACTGGATTACTATAGACTATTTTTTTTATCTATGTATGTTTACTCTTGAGTAGATTAGGTTTGCCCACTGGATTACTATATAATATATTTTTTTAAATCTATGTATGTTTACTCTTGAGTGGACTATGTTTGGCCACTGGATCACTATATATTATAAATGCTTAAGCTATATATATGGTTACACTGATTTGAGTGGACTATGTTTGCCCACTGGATTACTGTATATTATAAATTATCAAGCTATGTTTGCTTACTAATTTGAGTGGACTATGTTTGTCCACTGGATCACTATATATTATAAATTTTTAATCTATATATGATTACACTGATTTGAGTGGACTATGTTTGCTCACTATATATCATAAATATTTAACCTATATATGCTTACACGGATTTGAGTGATCTATATTTGCCCACTCGATTACTATATATAAATATATTTCACTATTTTTTGTGACTCAGTGCTAAAATGTTTAACCCGCTAGCTCAGAAAGAACAGCAAACAGGTTAAGATTTTTAATTGTTAACGCATCAGGGTGTAGGAGATTTGATTGTGAAATAAAATGATACTTGAATTCATTTTGTATCGTATGTTATATAAATAGTTGATTTACATGTATTATGTGTATATAATTTGTTTTTTTTTTTTCTTACATCCCGGTTCATATTGCTGAATGGTTCATGTCGAGAATTATTACGGTACTAAGTGGAAATGAAGTCTGATAGCAAGACCTGTACATTACCTGGTATGGCGCCAAGGAGGCCGTGAGCTAACAGGGTTCAGAACATCATATTTTTCCTCATCCAGTTCAAGTGAGGCAGGTGAACGTCGGAGGCACCACGAGGCGGCAAATGTAATATCTACTATGAAAGATTTTAAGCTAAATAAGAATTACTGAAGATAAGTCTAAAGGCTCTTTTGGCAATAGTAATTTCACCAATGTGATCCCGGAATTTGATTCATTTATTAAGGCTCAAAGCATTGAATGCTGGCTGCGTCAAGTTAACGAATGTGCTGTGATATAATATGATCGGGATAATAAGCAGATTGTTCATTTCTCTTTGCAAAAGTTAGTTGTGCTAGCAAAAAGATGGTTTGAGCCGGATTTAAGGAGAAATGTTTAATCGTAATTCACGTAATGACGGAATTTTGTGACAGTATTTCTATAATAACCAGACATTTGATAAGAGATCAAGAGAGCGCATTTTCCAAAGACCATTTTAGTCCGGTATCCCAACTGCAAGTAAAAGAATTGCCACTAATAACTCTTACTTGCTATAACTGTCGTTCTCAAGGTGATCCTTATTATAAATGCACTAAGCCAATTTTGAAATGCAGGCGTTGTCATCGAATAGGGCATGATAATGATGACTGTAAGTTACAACCTATTAACCCCTCTAATTATACCATCAGTATTAACAATAATTCGGAGAAGAAACCCTTGAAAATAAATCCCTTTAACAAAACCAATGAAATGTATTTTAAATCTGTGATAATTAATGAACACACTTTGGAAGCTTATAGACATAGACTTCCGCAGTGAACGTACACCAATGTGGAAAACTGAAACTAAGTCATTAGCGCTAAAAAAATGACGGGCTTCCTGATGTGAGAGGTTTTCGGTCACTCATCAGTGATATCATTGTACAAATCCTCAGTGAATATTAAGACAAATGAAATAGAAGCTAGTATAGAAGTTTTAATTGTTGAAGATGCATTTCTTCAAATATCTTTATATATCCCGTTCACTCGGCTACGGGTCTGATCAGATCATACAATACCTACCTTACGTCGGCTCTAGTACGGGTCGGATTAGATCAGAAGTGAACTATTGACTATTTTTTTTAGCCTATTTTTTCGTTTTAAACAAAACCAAAGACAATATGGAATAGATAATAGTATCAAAGACAAAGATATGCTCTTTTATTTTAAACCATAACCTGGCAATGTTTCTTAGGAAAAAAAAATCACTCTGAACTTTCGGTGTTCCACGTGTCGCTTTGATGAAGGTGCTCCGTCTTTTTTTATAGAATTTTGTATTTGTGTCTGGACTAAAAACGAAAGTATTATACTTTTTTTATATTCCTTGTAATATAGTAAACGCGTAGATATATAATTTGTGGTATAAAAAGTGAAAAGTAAATTGCCAAAAGTACTTCAAAATCCGGAAGGCCCATTTTGGCGGTTGGGTCATAAATGTGTTATTTTTCAAATTCTCATTTATTTTTAGTGTAAAATGTAAGTAAAAATAGTTTTCTTACATATTTAAAATAACTTGACGTTGTATTTATTTCAAATTCACACAAAACTATTTTTGAAATATTGTTCGAAATGTCATACAGATAAAATATTATTATTATTTTTTTAAAATTTTTTAATATTATAATATTTTGGTATGAGTAACGAATAGAAACACATAAAACATAAAAATATACATATTTGCAAACATTTTCATATAAATTTCTCCAAAAACAAAAGTGCAGAATTCAAATTAGTAGTAATTTTGTAACTAAAATTGAAGTATATACTACTACTATGCTATACAGGGTAATTTATGTATTTTATTACAATTTCTAGCAACCAAAAATAATTTTATTCGATAGTTTATACATTCAACAAGAATTCCTGTAAGTTTTATCCATAAATATTGTCTCAAAGTGAAAATATAACAAAATTTGCAATATAGCAAAAAATTTTCTAACTTACAAATTTTCCCGCCATTAAGGTCCCAAGCGAACGGGAGTATAACATATCGCATGCTGTCAGAGCTTACTTAATATTGGACAAAATTTAACAGAGTTACCATTTGTTAGTCTTGAAAGATAACTTCAAACTTATGTTTTACAATAGTTCGGGTCAAGATCTGTTCTTTAAGGCGAAAACGTTACAGCACTTCACGTCAGCAATACCGTAGACATTTTCAAAACGAAATTAGGTCCTGTTCACACTAAGCCTCGTTTTACAGGGGACGTTTTTATCAAGGGTTATATGCTATTGAACCTGGTAACGAGTATCGTATATTCCAGAGCATATTCAATATTAGTGGGGCAAGGGTGGAGTTGTAGCAAGTAATTTGCCATCTCATGTTTCGACACTTTCACAAGATAAATTAATAGTTGCCAAATTAACCGAATACTTAAAGACCTTCAAATTAGCGTATATTATATAGAAAAAGAAAATTGGCTTTTAATATTACAAATAGCAGACCTAGATATATCCAGTATAAAAAAAATTGTTAAACCTGGATATGAGCAGGAATGTAAAGATATTCGACAAAATTATTTAATTAAAAATCATGCTGTATTTCGAAAAGTAAATGTTTAGTTGTTCCACGAAGTGCACGTTGGCAAATTTGTCATTCAGTGGATGAGTCGTGGTGAGTGGTTCAAAAGAAGTCACGCAGAAAGTTTCAAAGTTTATGTCACTCTTGGAAGCTAAATAAAAGTATCGGCGATGTCCATAATAAATCTTCATTCATGTCACACCCTAACAAATTTACAGGCCTCGAAATGGAATCTCGGACTGTTTTTGATTATTCTTTTTACATCTGTGTAGACAGACAGTGTAGTGACATTTAGTTCCATTTGCTTTTAAAGTTAACACAATATTTTGTTAAAAGAAATAAATTAACGAAGACTAAATTTGCATTCACAACTTAATCATTTTTCACACTAAGTAATAATTTGTACTTTCGTTACATGGCTATAAAAGCTAGGAACAAGCTCCCTGCTCTTGTTTAAGGACGTCATCTAAGACGAAAAGAGATATCGTTACATAAGTGTGCAAGTGTTAAGCCAGTTTGTGGTACAATTAGGCAGTTAACTTGTAGTGGTAATTGTACAACAACAGGTACAGAAACAGGAGAGTTGAAACACAGACATATTAATTACAAACTAGGAAGATTTTTTATAACCGTTATTTTGTCGTTATCTAATCTTATATGGGTATTTAAGAGTTATATTATTGCATGTTGATTGTTGACTCACTTTTTTTTTCAATTAGCAGTAGAGGAAAAGCGTTTCTAAATCATTGCCCCAGGGATACAGGATATTATTTACATGTCTTGGCCTCTTAAATGCGGACCCTATTCACCTCTTTCTGAAAGACGTATTTAATATGTAAATCCATACCCGCCTTCGGAGCAGTTTTTATCTAAATTTAAAAGAGTGAAATCTTTTTACAACAATATTCTTCACACATTTATTCTTGTTGGCTTTGTTACCAAAGAAAAATAAGAAATAAGGTCAAAATTTACACTCAAATTATTTCTAAATCTTTGATCGCTATAGCTTCTAATAAATGTCTAATTATACTTTTATTATTTGTGTAAAGTAAATAAAGATATGGTTACTACGCAGTTGTGGCCTTCTTTATTCGAAGTCTGCTGCAGATGTTCATGGACTACCACTTACCACGCGACAAACTTAGTTTGTTTGTCATTTCAGTTTTTTAAACAAAAACAATTTTTCAGCTGAGGGTTGATGAATAAAACTTTATTGAAAAGCGCTACATATGCTCAGCCCATCCTATTGAGTTCAAGTGATTCGAACAGTCCAATAGCCTAGGCTGATAGATAATGGTGGTAGGACTCCGGTTTTACCTAGGAGTCCATCTGGGTAGGTACCGCTTTATCATTTACTTCCACTAGTATGAAGCAGTGTCTGCGATGC
This sequence comes from Parnassius apollo, assembly GCA_907164705.1. Taxonomy (NCBI): domain Eukaryota; kingdom Metazoa; phylum Arthropoda; class Insecta; order Lepidoptera; family Papilionidae; genus Parnassius; species Parnassius apollo. The sequence continues at coordinate 956,734 of CAJQZP010000643.1, read as the reverse complement.
TTTTTTCGGTCTGAAAAGTAGAGAGCCAGACGTATTTATAAAAAGAGAAAACTAAAGAAAAAGTCACTATATGTCTGTCATTTAGTTTGCCAAGTGTGTTTGTATTTTTTTTTAATTGATGTAAGTTTTGTCAGTTTTGTGAAATCACTAGCTGATACCCACTAGTTTCGCTATGCGCACGGATGTAAAATATAAAAAAAATTATGGTACTATCATAAAATCCGTTCTTAGCGAGCGTCTTCATTGCGAAATGAGCTATACTAAATTTCAAGTCAATTTGCTGTACGGTTTAAAAGATCTCGTGATGAGTCAGTCAGTCAGTGGTATTTTCCACACATTATTTATAATTCTATTTATACAGTTACTCTCGCATTACACTACTCTATAGTTACGAGTAACCTGCCTTAGCTTTGCTTAGGTGGAATCTGCAAAATGTCGCGTTATTTAGATTTAAGATAATCAAAAACCATTTATTTTTCATTTTTTTTAATAATCCCCAAGTATTTCGGATAAAATATAGCCTAGATCACTCCTGGCATTGCTTTATAACTATTTTTTCGTGAGTTTCATTATAATGAGTTTAGCTATTCCAAAGATTATTGTGGACAGATAGGCTGACAGACAGACAAAACTTTTTTATAACAACATTTTTATAATATCTATTCCTTAATTGCAAGCAAATAAGCCCCTTAGCTCAATATAAGGCAGTTGTTTCGATATTACATACAAACACTTCAATTTTATATGTATAGAAAAATTTAGAACACATGACATGAAAACCTTTGTTGTACAGTTTTATCACTACAAGACCTCGTATAATTTGTGCGTAATGAAATTAAAACATTAATTATAAACTCTTGGATAAAATATAAAACGCAATAGTTATTTCCTCGCAACAACAATGCAGCAGCTATAAGCACTGAACTATTTGCGTTTGTGCCAGGGCAGTGTACAGAATATGTCTCTAATAACATAAATATGGATTAGGAAGATTTGTACTAACTACCCAATCTTTATAGCAACAACAGATTTTAATTGGATCGACTGCAGAGTTTCTTTAGTGTTCGTAAACGCGACTGTTGATATTGTGGTCCCGGTTAAAAACAGGGCTGAGTCAAAACCAGTTATAGGGTTTTAGGTCAAGAAATTCTCAGTAGCATCCCAGATTCAGGAAGTAGGTGATGTTTCACGTGTCTCAGAAAGCCCAAGAAGCCGTTGATCTTGCGCCTCAACTCTCTTCGTTCTCTACGAGAGTGACAAATTAGATAGTGCATCCGTGCCCAATGCAATGATTGGACTGGATTATTATAATGTACGAGTTGAACAGATATAGATTTGTCTCCATTGAGACCGTACTCCTTGATCAAAAACTGCCTGAAGAACATTATAATTTGAAGTGAATAATTTTCACCAAAATTTAATACAAGTTTAGATCTAACTGGCCAACAACAAAGCGCAAAACTAATTCCTCCCTCTCCGTTTCATCATCCAACAACCAGATGCTCGGCTAGTCTCCACACCTTTGTTATCGAAATACCTGCATTCGATTCAAACGGTTTTCTTCATCGTTCGTAATGGGTACATCAAAGGAGCAATGGGTACATCAAGCGCCATAAAAATCCCTTGCAGTCTCATGCGTCCGTCAAATCCCTAGCGGTCTCATGAGGTCGCACCCACCCACAGCACTTTAACGCATAAAAACTTATATATATAGACTACTTTTCTTTATATATATATATATATATATATATATATATATATATATATATATATATATATATATATATATATATATATATATATGACCTCCAGACCTAATTCCGGCCACGGCGGCCTGCCTCAACAGAGGCTAGCTATCGGCGCAGGGCACGGTAATAGTGCCTAAGTGTATGCGCAAGCTCAGATGCACTTTCTATTCCCTCACACTCATAATCCGATGGGACGGTAAACTGACACGACCGGAGAGAGATCAGGCGCAGGACCAACGTCTTTACGTGCTTTCCGAGGCACGGGGTGAGACACCGCAAACTTATATATAGAGCCTACTTTTCTTTATATATATTCGTCGAAATTATTTACGTAAAAAGATAAATTGTATTCACACAAAAATTTTCCTTACAATTTTATAATAAAACATTATACTAAAACACTAATAAAACATTAGAAAAATCCAAAAAGCTACACAATACACTGACCTCTATATATACAAGTACGCTGGACTGGCTATACCATAAAAACTGGCTGTGCCAATTTGAAGCGCCGCTAAAGGATGTCTTGAAAAATAAAATTGACATAATATGCCAAAGTCTGTCTGTCTTATTCGAATTGTCTTATTTAATAAGTCTGTATTTTGAACTTTTAAACTAAAAATGAAAGTATTTTATGTTGTTTGATTGTGTATAATATTAGTTACATAATAAGAATTGTTTTTATTAATAATGAGAGTGTGCGTAATCTGTAAAACTCGTTACCAAAAGGGTAGTTGTATAACATTTCATAAGTGAATTTGCAGCTAATATTAAACAAATTAAAACCATTTGATAATATATATATTTAAAAATTTGTTACTATAGTCAACCAAATCTAAGAAATACCTTTTGACGTTTCACATTAATCATTCCGCAATAACATTGCATAAGCGTACTCACACTATTTAAAATAACCATTTACGTAAATCCGAAGAATTATGAAGTAATCTACATTTCATTACAAAGTGTATGGTTTTTTATCACTAATTTAAATTTGAATTTTTCAAACAAAGCAAAATATTAAAAAAATAACCAGTATTAACTTTTTTTACTTGACGTCGTTTCAATGACATGTCGCTATGTTTAATACCGTAGTGTTTGGATGATTAAAATTCATTGTTAAGCGAATAATCGGCAAAATAATTAAATAATCGGTAAAAATATTCTAATAATCGAAACATTAAATTCTTAAATGTAAAAATTCCTTAATTACATGAATCATGAATAAAACAAGTTTCTTTATTTTTTCACTTTGTCAAAGTAAATTTTTGTAGGCAAAACTCATATACAAGGCCGTGCTAAAATAACCACTACATAATTACAATATCCCGCCATTTTGATACCAGTTACTCGACTCCACGGAATCAGTGATTCATTTTTGAGGCGATGTATACGCTTCTATAACAAAATGCAAGAAAATATACAAAATTTGACGTAAGTACACTTAGTTTAAAAACTTTATTTAAGTTTGTATGAAAAGGGTGATCGCTACCAAGATATTTATAATTGGTTTTGTGTTGTTAATTGTAACACGCATGATTGTAAGGACTTATTTTTAAAAAAAAACCTAGTCCCGTTGGGTTTCTTGCTTGGTAAATGAAAAAAGTGAATTTCAATAAGTATTATTCATAATATACATACATAATTACATAAACACTCACGCCTGTCACCCAGAGGGGTAATAATGACATGAAAACTAGCCGATATCAGTCTGTTATATGTGATAAATGCAAATGTAACAGAGAGGCAAGAGATACGATATTATGCACGCAGTGCAAAAAAAGATTCGACTTTCATTGTATTGGCTTGTCAGAAAAGCTATATCGTTTAATGCAAGCAGAAAAAAAAGCTGCGTGGAAATGCAAAATCCGCTTAAAAAACCAAAAAAGAATTAAAATCTACACGTTCACACACGGAATATAAAAAAATCACATTAAGAAAAAAGACTGTCTCAGCAGCTAAACAAACTGCGTCACCTAAATCGGAATCAGTTGTAGATATATCATCTCCTCTGCTTGATTCATGCGGGATCGATACGGAAGAAGAATGCGACGAACTAGAGGAATCCTCCTTGGAAATGCTCTCAAAGAGTGAAGATTACTCAACTATTAAAATATGCGAAATGCAGGAAATGAAGGAAGAAATTAAAGAATTAAAAATTAATCTCTCGAGTACACAAAATGAGTTAGAGAATACGATAATAGAAAACAATGAATACAAAAGAGAAATAAATAAATTGAAAAAGGAAATTGAGGTTCTAAAGAACATCTGTCAATCTCCAATAATTAAAGGCACAAATGAGATAAATAAGGGATTTCACGTCTCACTTACCCCCTCAAACACTTCTAAATATAGCCATTCATCACACTTTTCTCCAATTTCTTCAAAGAAATATGATAAAAAATGTAACAACTTGATAATTTCCTTACAAAACAAGATAAAAGAATCGCAAGAACAATTGTTGAATGCCAAAAAAGAGATTACCGAGCTAGAGAATCAAATACAAGAACTTAGTATCAAGCTCACTACTCAAAGGCATGAAGAACAGCTTACATCTCGCGACAAAACTGAAAACAATAAAAAAAATAATGCATTCACCAAACAGAATATCTTCATTATGGGGACGCAACAGTGCATTGGTCTCGCGGCAGAACTCACTAAGTCAAGAATGAATAGCAGATACGAGGACTACCAAGTAACAGCGTTCATCAAGCCATTTGCATCTACGGAAGAAGTCCTAAAGCTATGTACCAGTTTAAAGGTAGACACACACGATAAGGTAATTTTATGTGTAGGAGAAAACGATGATGATCCGGTAACAGCTATAGCGGAATTATATGCTGCTTTGAAATTACTAAAGCATGCCACCGTTATTGTAATGAATGTAACTAGTAGTAAGCATTTAAATAATAATTCATTAAACACGCAATTAAAATTAATATGTAAAAAGTTTAAAAATAGTCACTTTATTGAAACTAAAAAATATTATCATTGTTATTTAAAGAACGCCTGTCATAGTATTAACATGTTTATTGATTCTTTGTATTACGAGAAAACATTTCTAAACTATTCTTTTATCAAGAACCATGTTCAGAAGAGCGGATGTAACGGAAAAGTGTTAAAGAAATCACAACAAAAACTGACAAATTGTGGATATAGACACAAGCAGACTTCCATATTAGACTTTTTCTTTCCCTTACGGCAAAATTATCTTTTTCGTTCCACACAGTAACCCAAAAACATCCTCCAATCAATGTGTTAAAGACCTAAACAAAAAACGTGTTATTATTTTGCATCAAAATATAGCGGGTTTGCTCTCAAAAAAGGACCTTTTAGAAGTGACGCTCTCTGAACTGAAAGACTGTGATTCAGAACCTGATGTAATATGCTTCTCAGAATCATTTATAAAAAAAGGTGAGGAGAAAAATGCTACTCTCTCAAATTACAAACAAACAGCAAGTTATTCTAGGAATAATAAACGTGGTGGTACCTGCATCTTTCTGCAGAAGGGCCTTACTTGCAACGAACTCAAAATTTTTGACAAGTACTTATTACCAGAAGTATTTGAGTGCTGCGGAATAAGAATCCCTAAATACAAAGTAATGATATTATGTGTTTACACCTCTCACAATAGATTTGCTCACTCATTTTTAACGAGGCTGGAAGCGGTGACCCATGAACTGTTAAAGACATTTACACAATATAAAATTATCATCACTGGAGATTTTAATATAAATACATTAGTGGAATCTAGAGCATCGCAACAATTAAAAGATATGGCTAAATACTTTAATTTAAAAATTCACATAAATGAACCTACTAGAGGAAATAATTGTATAGACCACATTTTAAGTAATATTAAACAAGCTAAGGGCGTGATAATGCCGCTTCATCTATCTGATCACAATACTGCCCAAATATTGTCATTCTCAATAGAAAATACTCATAGTCTACAATATTGGTTCTTATACAAGAGAGACTATTGCAATGAAAATCTTCTAAAGTTTCGTGGCTACTTACAGTCACTATCTTTCTCAGATGTTTACAACGCAAAAAACATGAATGCAGCATTCGATCGATTCTATGATCTTTTTTGTACACTTTATAAATCTTGCTTTCCGAAATTAAAAATTAAAATTACCAATAAAAATTCAAAGCCAAAATGGATCTCCAAGGGATTAAAAGTTTGCATAAAAACTAAAAGATCATTGCGTTTCAAGTATTATAAACAAAAAACTAACGAGGACAGAGAAGCTTACTTGAGGTATTCAAAAATGCTTAAGAGGTGCATATCAATAGCCCAAAAAAATTGCAATATCAAATATCTCCAGAACAGTCAGAATATTTGTAAAGCTTCATGGAAACTCATCAAAGATGTAACGGAAAGCGAACCCCCACAAAATTACATTACACATATGAAATACGAAAATAGTATAATAACAAATGGGGCAAAAATAGCTGAACTGTTTAATGATTACTACGTAAACCTAACTGATGGAAGGTATATATATGATATGGACAAAAAGCGAAAGATACTATCAACGATCAATCATATATCAAAGTCAATTTTTCTTGAACCGGTGAATTCAACAGAAACTACTCGTATTATACAATCACTAAACAATTCTAGCTCATGTGGGTATGATGAAATCTCAACAAAAGTGTTAAAATTCTGTAAAAACGAACTAGCCCAGGTATTAACATACCTAATTAATTTATCCTTTGAAACAGGATGCTTTCCTGAGGCTCTTAAATTCTCGATCGTGAAACCTATCCACAAAAAACAGAATAAATCTGAAATCGGTAACTATCGCCCAATTACATTAATACCGGTATTATCAAAGGTATTTGAAAAGGCCATGCAAAAAAGACTGCTCAACTATTTAACGAAATTCAAAATCATTACACCGGAGCAAAACGGGTTCCAAAAGGGAAAATCAACTACCCTCGCGTGCTTTAATCTAATACATAACGTTATTCTTGGACTCGATGATAAACAGCGTACTACTGTACTTTTCTTCGATATGTCTAAGGCATTCGATTTTGTAGTTCACAATGTCTTGTTAGATAAACTGGAAAAGTATGGGATTAGAGGTCTTTCTCACTCTTGGCTTAAAACATATCTAGAAAATAGACATCAATGCGTAGAAATAAATAGAATAAGCGAGAGAAATACAACTACATCCGATCGTTCTAATTATAAAATAAATAAGTTTGGAGTACCACAGGGTAGCGTTCTGGGTCCTATATTGTTTTTATTATATATAAATGACTTACCGAGATTGACTAAACATCAATGCATAATGTTTGCAGATGATATTTCCATTACTGTTAAATCAAATTATAATGACAATTTAAATAATTATGAAAATGACATTAATAACACAATTAATAATATAGTCCAATATCTTAAATTAATTAATCTAAATGTAAATCTGAATAAGACAAATTTCATAAATTTTAACATAAAAGGACGAGCAGCAAATAATCTTAATGTGCTGTACAAAAACATACCTATTGAAAGGACTACCATGGTCTCATTTTTGGGTGTAGTACTTAACGAGAACTTAAATTTCACTGGCCACATTGATAAAGTTTGTAATAAAATTAATAGGTTTGCTTTCGTCTTAAGGCGTTTAACTAAGATAACGACTCTTAGCGTAACTATGTCTGCTTATTATGGTTACGTCGCGTCTAATATTAATTATGGTCTGGTTCTGTGGGGCAACAGCGTTGAAGCAAATAGAGTTCTCATCGCACAAAAAAAAATGCATACGTGCTATATGCGATAAAGGACCACTTGATACATGCAAGCCCCTATTTATTAAGCTGGGTATATTAACAGTCCCTGGCATGTACATATTGGAAATATATAAATTTGTCAAACAACATGCAGAGTTATTTAAGTCAGCTTGTGATGTATATCCACGAAGCACTAGAGATAGCAAACGGCTTGTCTTAGACCATAAACCAAAAACTTCTGTCTATCAGAAAGGTTGTTACTGTATGTGTGTAAAAATATTTAATAAAATTCCAAGGCAGTTCAAACACGGCTCTATGATTCTCATGACCAAAAAGTTACGTGAATGGCTAATAAGAAAATGTTATTATAGTGTTAAAGAATTTCAAAATGATATTCATGAGTGAATATGCATGTTGACATGTGATAGACGTAATTGCTGCGTATTACTGCGTATCACTGTTTTATCAGAACTTTATTTTTGATTTATTGTATTTAAATTTTAATTATGATATTGATATAGTAAATTATGACATTTTGAATTATATAACTTACATTTAATAACTTGACATTTTAGAATCGACTACCAGCTATATTATTTGGTAATTTAAAAAAAAAACAGTTGCATGCCGTATCTCATGGCTAAATAGGTCTTTAAGCAACTTATTTTTATTGTAAAAAACCTATCACTTACCCTATTTATGGCAATTAAATAAATTTGAATTTGAATTTGAAAGGCATTTGACGGTTAACTCACCCATTCTTAATCCGCATTCTTCAACTTTCAAATTTTGCAAACAACTATCCATAAATAGGTTGAACAGCCACGGGGAAGCCACACAGCCCTGTCTGACATCTTTATGGATGTCAAACCAGTCCGAGTAGACCCCGTTGATCCTAACACAAGCACTAGAGTCCCTATGAAGAGACTCCAATGCCTGTATCAAGCCAGTGCTCAAACCTATCCACTCACTCATAGGCCTTTTCCAAGTCCATGAACGCACAAAAAACCTATTGGTTTTGGGCCAAAAACTTCTCCGCGATCATGCGCATGGAAAAGACTTGATCTGTACATCCCATTCCCTTTCTAAAGCCCGCTTGCACATCCCAAATTTTTCCATCAGTTTCTTTCATGACCCTTTCAATCAGTACCTTAGCATACAGTTTTTCCATAATGCTAAGAATATTATTCTTAATCTATATTAAAAAAGTTTCTGTTTCTGTATTGAGAGCTTGCTGTGCGTAATTTTGTGATATTATGTTTGTTTTCTTATTTTGTGACTCGGCTTTAACTTTTTGGACTGTTTCTTCTATAGTAACTTTTTGTACGTGGTAGAGCCATGCTACATCTATATATAGTTGTAGCACGAATGGGTCGGCTCAACCAGGGCACGACCACGCTCTCACAGAATACCAGCGTAAAATAGCAGCGTAATTATGATGTGTTTAATATGGTGAGTGTAGAGAACTGGAGACCCCTTTTACTGGAATCGAGGCATTCCATCTTAGTCCTCAGGGGTGACAACGCATTTGCAGTTTTGATTCTTAATTGAGGATAAATATGTATATCTATGGGTCATAGCATCCACTTACCATCAGGTGGACTGTGTGCTTGTTTGTCACCCAATACTACAAAAAATTCGTTGAAGCATGTGTATATATAGAGGTCAGTGACACAATAACATTCACGCGTAAATGGCGAATGTAATGAACGTAGATTATAAATAAATGTTCATAGGATTACAGTTTTCTTACTGCGTACAGGATAGAGTATTTCATATTGATTATATAATGCCAAAATTCTTCATAGAAAAATAGTCTCTATATATGTTTTTATGGATTAAAGTGCTGTGGGTGGGTGCGACCTCATATGACCGCTCGGGGTTTGCCGGAATACCGCGGTCTCATGAGACCGCTAGGGGGTTGAGAGGTTAATAATTTTCCAGCATCAACTTTCATCTATTTACAATGTGTGTTTCTTTAGGCCAAAGCGAATAGGCATTGGTTAAATTAAGCAAGTGTGCTTAGCGATCTTCGGCTGCTTCATCAGGCGGGACAGTAGCCAAGCAATTACTTATAATAGCTAAAAATAACTTAAGGTTCCACGCCGAATGGATATTGCCGCATCAAATTCCATCCTATACCCATTTTATACGACTATAGTTTAGAGTAGGACTACAGTAGAGTTAATACAATATTTTGTTTAGCTTTTCAGGTTAAAGCTTACTGTTATTGACAACAATTTATAAATTAACGGAACTGCCGTTTGCAACCGACAGCTGACTAGTTTTTGGAATACAGCCAAAGTACATATAGAGCAAGACTATATAATAACTAATTAATTTTTATTTATATTAAATGAACTTTATATTATATTTTAACACTTGTAGCATTTCTTCGTAGTTCTGATGAGGCGCATGTTTTACTTTTCTTTAAGAAAACTGTATTTGATAACTAACTTCGATATAGTCGGTAAAGAATTAATTTGATTTGAATTTAGGAATGTTTTTCTTTTAATGTCTATCTCAGTATTTAACATTTGATATATAACTAAATCTATAAATTTAGAGATACCTACAGGACCGATGTCTCAATATTGCATGAGAAAAAACCAAAATATGTATATAAATAGCGCAGATATTCGTTGCGATAAAATATGAGAGCTTGCTTGGGAGGTAACTTAATTTATTTTCACAGCCAAAACTCCGTGGTCTAAACCAACATTTGTTTTCATTATGTAACAAACACCATAATAAATTTTCCTTAACCACACTCACAGCTTTCATGTGGAAATTCTAGCTTGATTCTACAAACCTTGTTGTACACAAAGTCTATTTAAAAATAAATAAATATTATATATATATATATATATATATATATATATATATATATATATATATATATATATATATATATGTGTGTGGCGTAACTTAAGTATTACCAAAACATATTTTACTTAAGCTGTAGTATAAGAAGTTCCACCATAAAGGGATCATTCCATGGCGAATACCAGAAAAATCTTACGACTTCTGAAAGACGGCAGTAAAACCATTCTTATTCGCTTTTCTGTATGTTATAGCTATCGGATGTTCGCCACACGCCTTTTTATGGGAGGCTCATAATTCTACATAGGCAGCGATTGATATGAGTACACATTTAATATTATTCTTGTGTTTTTAATTATTTCACTGCTAGTGGCATTTTACTTTTTTTTTTCTAAATATTTTATAATAATTTTACAATATTTAGATGGGTTATAGTATAAACATAATACATACAGTATAAACATAAGCTATACAGCTTTATCGTATACCGATGCCATCAACATACATAGCATGATAATTATTATGCCTAATAATTATGTCATACATCATAATGTTGTGATGCACGCATTGAGTCGCGCTCCCCGTACAGTCAAAAAACCGGTTTGCTCTCGGTGGCGTTATTTGCCTGCCTGGCTTGACGTGTCGAGTTCGCATGTACAGGCTGTTTATAAATGATATAATGATGAACTTATTTTTGGCGGCACATGATTAGAAGAATCAGTTTTACGTAATAATCTTATAAAATAATGGCTTCTATCCCGCAACTTTAACCACGTGGATTTTGAAATAAATGAAACATTTGTGAGTGAAAGGTAAAGGATCTCTCCCGCCGTGCAAGGTGTTCGGCGCGAGAAGCAGTAAATGTGCAATGTTACTACTGAGCTTATCCAGCTTATATAGAATATCAGATTAAATAAATATTTTTGATCTAATCATTGACCATACTATAAACGTAAAACGTAGAAATTGTATAACTTTCTGAAAGCAGCGTTATAATAATCAAATGTTAAATGGAACATTCATAGTTTACAAGTGTTAAAATTAAAAAAAAAGGTTAAACCGGCTTCAATACGCATATAAATAAAATGAGAACACCTCAATATGTTCGAAGTCAATTTTTATGGGATAAGAATGAAAAACTAGCACAATATCCACCTGATGGTAAGTGGTTGCTGTGGCCCATAGACACCTACATCTATCCTCGATTACGAATCAAAATGCAGATGCATTGTCACCCGCGAAGACTGAGATAGAATGCCTCTTTTGCAGTAAAACGGGGCTCCGGTTCTCTGTACTCACCACACGAGAGACAGCAGCGTTGTGCTGCTATTTTACGCCGGTATTTTGTGAGAGCGTGATCCTTTCCGGGTGAGCCTACCAATTTGTGCTACAAAGATACTACTAGTATAACTGCAGCATGACCCTACCACGTAAAAATTTATACCTTTAATTTTTATAAAATTAAAGATAAAATGGTAAAATTTTTAAATTATTATAATATTACCAATATTAGGGATAACTCAGGAATGATTATTGATCAAATTTATATGGGAACACACAAAAGAACCAGCTATCAAATAAAAAAGGAATCATCAAAATCGGTTCACCTGGAAAAAAGCTCACACAAAAACAAAACATATAGTCGAATTTAGTACCTCCTCCTTTTTAAAGTCAAAAATCAAAATCAAACACTCTTTTGCTTTCATAACCTCATGGTAATCCTCTCTGCAACGGGAGAGGCTTTGGTCCAACACTGTACTTCTTGTACGAGCTCAAAAAGAAGAATCGTAATAAAATCTAGTGGAAGTCATTTTCCATGCAAAAAATTCGTCAGTACTCTGTTTGATCGACCATTAATCTGATGAGCAGGCTTACCGTTGATGATTTTCCGATTCTATTAACCGCGATGGAATAACCGCTTGATTAAACGAAGCGATGGAGGAAAACGAATCCTTAACGTCGAACAAATCATATTTCCGTGAAAATGAATGGCGCAAGACCTAGTAAAAAATTATAGTTGAATATTAGATATTAAAAAATATTTACGGTCAAATTTTTCATCTTATAAATTTTTACACGTAGCCTGCCTTCTTTGTAAATACTCTTTAATAAATTTGTAGAAATGTGAACATTAAAACGCATTCGAACAACGACTGTGTTCGATTCTCGATTTATTATTACAGAATTAAACAATTCTATTTAATGGTGCCGTTAAATGTAACATAATTCACACTAAAAGGAGTATTTTTTATAGAATAATAATTTGTACTATTATATATAATAACAATACACGAAGTGGATGATGTGATCCACAGACATCTACATCTGTATTGAATTAAGAATTAAAATGCAGATGTGTTGTCTCCCGTTGACTAAGATGTAATGTCTCGTATTCAGTAAAAAGGATATACGGTTTTTTATGCGACCTTGTACTTTCGTCCCACACTAAAAGTTTGCATTGTAGCATTATACCTCGTGCACTATTTTTGTTAAGGGCCCCTTTTCCCGAAAGTTTAGGCATTTTACGCACTGAGACGGCTCACGCCCGCGTTGCACAGGAGCCGGCGCGACATGAACTTCGGTGACCTATGGAGGCGGGCGAGCACGCCACAGTATAAATTAATCAGTAGTTCGATTTTGTTAGCTATCCTAGGAATGTTGTTGATAAATAAATTAACTACTTATCCTATACTATTAAACGAGCAATATTTGTATATATATATATATATATATATATATATATATATATATATATATATATATATATATATATATATATATATATATATATATTTAAATGAGTTCTCGAAAACGGCTCTAACGATTTCATGAAAGTTTCAATTTAGGGGTTTACGGGGACGAAAAATCGATCTAGTCTCATGTCTGGGAAAAATCGTTTTCGCCCGTTTTCGCCCTATTTTCACGCATAAAGATTTACCCGCGCAGTATGTTTCGTAATTTCGCCGCTATTGTTACGTAGCCGAGCGGTTATAGTGTCGGCCTATGAAGTTTACGCTGAAGAAAGGTTCGGGTTCGAATCCCCATTCAGACTTTTTGTTTTCGTTTGATCAATTTTTATTTAGTTTTTTTTATTTGTACATTTTTTGTTGTTTTTTGTACTTATAATTTTTTTGTATTTTATTTTTGTATAGAAACGAAATTCACAGAATACATCTACCTACTAAGTTTCAAATATGTAGTCCGAATAGTTTCGGAATAAAAGGCTGTGATACACGGACGGACGGACGGACAGACATACATGACGAATCTATAAGGGTTCCGGTTTTTTCCATTCGGCTACGAAATCCTAAAAAAGCTTGAAAAGGCTTCTTTATAATCGTTTACAAAAAAATTAAAATAAAATTTGGGTTAAATTTTAATAATAGAGGAAAATAAAAATTGAAAAAAAGCCAACTAAAAATTAAAATTCAATAAAATCTAGTTCTCGTGTGCTAGGTCCAGGTTCATTTTCATCGACCGGTATATTCCTTAATGCTGGGCGTGAGTCTCCTCTTAGAGGGTCAAAGCCACAGTCCTCATGGCGCTCCCCTCCGTGTTGGGGACTAGCATCTGATAACAAATCGGGACTGTTTTGTGTTAGAGGTTCCTCATTTTCCTTATTTTCGGATGATTTGTTTTCTTCAAGTGTCAGATTTCTTATGCCCATACCACGCGTATGTCTGGGACTCACGATTTCAGGAAGTAGGCATTTATGGTAAAACTGTATTAATTTGGACTCCATGTTCGATTTCCAAAATACGTCATCTTTTTCAATTATTTCGATGTGGACTGGCTCTTTTTTCTCCGGCCCAAATACCAAGTAGACATTGCTGTCGTCTTGTCACATGCAATTGTCCCTGGATTTGGTAGAACCAATTACTATTTTTATTAAGTGTTGCAGTGCGCGTTTTTTATTAAATTTTAATATTTGTATTTTATTTTCTTCAATTGCTTTTTTCATGCCAATTTTTGATGCTGGAAAAGGACATTTGACTTCTACTAGAATGTCATTTCCAATGAGCCCATCTGGCGTAGCACCAATGAATGGAAAATCATTATCTATAAACAGTCCTTAGGGCTCAATAGACACGTTTTCTTGTTGTTGTATCTTGTGCAATGCTTGCTGCTCATTTTCAATACCATAAGCAATTGATGCAGCATGGCCTAATTTTTTTAATATAATATATTTTTTACCAGCGGTGCGGTGTCTTTTGATACTTGCCTTTTGCAAATAGGGCCGAAATTTTTTTTTTTTTTTTTTTAAAACACAACTTACAACTATCATTACAGGTTACTACCTAATTCGATAGTGAAGCACACATCAGTAAACATATATATACTTATAACAAATACCTACTTATAACAAATAACATATAATGCTATCCTTGTGAACTCATTTGGCGTACAAATAAAAATATCTGTCTCCTCTGCTACAAGGTTGAGAGTGCGAAGTGCCCGTGTCAGCGGCGCCTCGTTCAATAAATTAGTGCGACCACGAGGTACGGCCAGCAGGTGAGGCCGACGTCGTCGCCACACATATCTGTCCGGCACACACAAACACAGTAAACATAATATATCTGCGTGATGTACCTTACCCCTAATTAACTTAAATAAATATGACACAAGCGTGAGCTCCCGCCTGACTCGTAGTTCGTTGTATCCCACCATGCCCAACACAAACAAAGTTGGATACATAATAGGATAAAAAGGATACACTCCATATAGCCTAAAATATAAAAACCTAGTAAATTTGTTTTGTATCCGCTCCAACATGAGACTATATTTAGTCTCATGCGGAGCCCAGATGACTGCGTTGCATTCCAATTGGCTTCTCACTAAAGCGTTGTATAAGGCGATAATGGCTGCTACATTTGTGAAAGTACGAACAGTTCGTAAAAGGAACCCTAAATTTCTGTAAGCCTTTTTACAGCACTTAGTAATGTGATCACGAAACGTTAGCCCCGCGTTGAGAGTAACTCCTAAATCCTTAACTTCTGTGACCCGGACCATTGGCATTCCATCAATGTTGTAACTATGTACAATAGGCCTATGTGCACGTGAAAACGTGATTGTAGCACATTTTTTGATGTTGAACTGTAAAAGATTCTCCTTGCTCCAATTAGCTACACTATTAATGGCATTCTGTAACCGTCCACAGTCACTTTCTTCCTTCACAGTCAGAGATAACTTAAGGTCATCTGCAAACATTAAACAATTTGCCTCTTTAACGACTTTGGGCAAATCGTTCATCATGATTATAAATTGCAGAGGACCGAGATTACTTCCCTGACTTACACCAGACCACGTAAAATACGGCTCCGATCTGTGTCCCGCGTATTCTACGTACTGCTGCCTATCCCTCATATAACTGGCAAAAAAATTAAGTAGATGTGGTGTGAAACCAACAGCTGCTAACTTCTTGAGCAACACGTCATTATCGACTAGGTCAAATGCTTTTTTGTAGTCGAAGTAAGCAGCGTCAGTCTGCCCTCCACTATCCACTGTCGGCAGCAAGTGAGCCATGTAACTGAGCAAGTTGCTGGTAGTGCTCCTCATTGGTCGAAACCCGTGTTGGGCATCTGAAAGTTGTGCTTTCACCTGCATAAAAAGGCTGTTATGAATAGCACACTCTAACACTTTAGCCGGTGACGACAGTACCGCAATGGGTCTGTACCCACTAACATTGTCGTTGCCTATTCCTCCTTTCGGTATCGGTACGACACGAGTAGTTTTCCATCTCTTGGGAAACACAGCCGCGCTCAGACATCTATTGAAGATATGGAGTAACGGCTCAGCCAGCACAGATCCACAGTCTTTGAGAATGTACGCCGGAATGCCATCCGGACCTGCGGACCTCTTCGGCTTAAGCTGTTTAAGCGCACTCCGCACATCCCCCAACTGTAAGTTATCTAGATGAACCCGCGCTACACCATTCTCATCGCCCGCTCCTTCTATCGCAGTATTAACGTTCAACTCGGGTCGTATCGTACTATACACCGAGTGAAAGTACTGGGCGAACTCTTTCACACATTGTTCATCAGACAACACTGCCCCGTTCTTTAATATCTTTTGTGTATTTCGACTACCTTTTCTGGAGTTCACGTAATTCCAGAAGGATTGTGGATCTTTTTGTAGCTGACTTTGAACCCTGCTAGTATGTTGCTCTTGTGCTAGTTTTATTAATCGTTTTACTTTACTCCTACACAGGGCGAACGCTTCGTAATCATTCTTGGTCCTACTTGCCTTATACAGCTTGTGGAGAATAGCCTTACGTCGTATGTTGCGAATTATTTCAATAGTGTAAAACTCGGGGTAAACATACTTCGAGCTTACCCGACATCGCTGTTTTCTGGGAACACAGTCATCTATTTTGGAATTGACTGTTTCATAAAAGTAATCTAAACTCATTTCTAAATCAAGGTTATAAATATCAGTCCAGTCTATAGTTCCTATTGACGCGTACATTGAAGCGAAATCAGCTTTATTGAAATTCCAACCTGGGGAAACAGTACTCGATTCGCACTGGAATGAACCTGCGACTCGGCGCGGCCACAGTTTCACCAACACATCCAGTGGCGGGTGGTATGCATCCACAGGTACGAGAGGCGCCCCTGCCTCGCGCACATTCACACTCTCTCCCTTTGTAAGCGTACTTAACACTAAATCTAAACACCGATCATTACAATTAACAATCGTGTTACACTGAGTAAATCTACAGTAAGATAAAAAATATTGAAAATAATTACATACGTTTATAGAACAGGAATGCATATTGAAGTCACCAATCACAACGATATCACTATATTTACTACACAGTTGTTCTATTATTCTAAACAGTATCATATAATCATTCTCACAACTATTCGGCGGAATGTAAACAACGCACAATAGAAATAAAAGTCTGTTATGCAGGTAGACGGTCGCACTGATCAGTTCAAACACTTCGTCATCGATGTTGACGTCACTCGGACTCGCCACTCGCCGCAGCTCTAAACGCGGTGTGGCCACGAGACACGCGCCTCCTTGCTTTCTTCCATCCGCGCGGTCGCAGCGAATTATTGTGTATCCCGGCGGAACAAGTTCTGCGTCGTGAATGGATTTGTTACAACCTGTCTCAGTAATGGCAAATAGATCTGCTCCTGAAGATGAGACGCCTACATAAAAGTCCTCTAATTTCGTACGTAAACCTCTCACGTTTTGGTAGTAAATTTCAATAGCTGTGCTATTTATTGAGTGTTTTTTTGGTTGTTCTACGAAACCATACCCATTCACTGAATTCGATGTTTACAGCCCAATTGTCCGATTGATATAAAATGTCATAACTGCTTTCAGGTACACCAATAATAAAGGAAGAATAATCCCTTTCCGTCTTATGCCTGATTCTTTCCACTGTGACTGGTACTTCCTCTCCGCATATATTCTTCACGTATTTTTCTAAGTTTTCAACCGTGGTTTCTTTATGGAGACGCCACACATGTAAAAATTTCTTCCGTTCAGTCCCCTTGATTTCTACTGCACTCGTGCTTCCGCCTTTTTTTACCTCAGTATTAGGGTATCTGCTTTTCTTCTTTTTATTTACTATTATCCAGTTTCCTTCCTTTTGAGATTCTATATCCTCAGTTTCGGTTATTTGCTCAGAATTATTTCTTACTTGCTTTGGTTCGGGTATCTCCTTCACAATTGAGCTAATTACGGAAGTCGATTTGTCTGATGGTTTCGTGGCCACACTCGCTTGCTTCGTTGGGAACTTATTTTTAAGTACCCGGTTTTGGTTTCGGTTCGCTGCCGCTGCAAATGATTGAGGAGTTCCTTTTTGTAAATAAGCTTCCTCATTTTTATCAGTTGTTGGACTTACCCTAATCATATTGCTCACTAATTTTTCATCATTTCTTACTATACTATCTACTTTCGCTTCCAATATTTGTACTTTATCTACTTTTCCTTGAAGTACCTTCATTTCTTTTCTTAATTCTTTTAATTCTGTCTCAGTATTTATAAATCTATTTCTTAGTATCTCATATTCCTTAAGCTGATTTTCCATGAGAGCTTTCATTTCTAAGCGAAGCTCCCCAATCACTTCCATAATCCTGTCTTCTTTAACAACCTTGTATGAGACATTTGGGTTTCGGCTACCGCGCTCGGTGTTGACGTAATCCGTGGATGTTGCTGTTTTATCCATTATCCCGTAGCTTAGAATCGGTGTTTCCCAACTATCCCTCTAGGTTTATACTCATTCAGGGTGACTTCCCTGATTTGTATTTCCAACTTATTTCGCCCGTCCAATAAAACACGTCCGTTCGCGTTGCGTTCGCGTTATATATATATAATTAGTGGCAGTAATAAGATTTTTTTCGAATTTCTAACAATTCGCTACTGTCTCTTTGTAATATTGTATTACGCTCAATTGCGTCCTTGTCAGCAGTAAGAGTTTCTAAATTTTTTAGAAATTGTTCTTTAGCTACTTCTAGTTCAGACTGGGTCATATCCGGATCTAAACTGGCGGGGCCATAGTCATTTTGTTTTTGTTTCACGTCTGTCAATTTCCTGATTTTCTTTCTAACTGGACGTTCTGAGTTGTTTTTTCTTTTCTGAGCTTCTTCCCTTTTCTTTTCCACAACTACAGTTAATCCCATTTCGGGTCGATTTTTATTTGTTAATGTGTTTTGCACATGCGATATGGCTGACTTTTCATTAAATTTTACAACTGCAGCATTACACTTCCCTTGGTACCCTCGTTTCAAGGAAAAATTTATTCGCTTTCCTCCTATAAACTTCGCAATGACATTGTTGAAACATTCGACAAGATTGGTATTCACGTTTTCTATTAAATTTCGTGATTTTGCTGCCACATTAGAAATAATCGAATTCTTCCGGAACAGAAATGTTGAATTTTGAATGGTTTTCAGCCCGTCGCTATAAACTTTTTCTTTGTCACAGTTATAATCCTGGCACATTCTGTGATCGCCGTATGCATGCGCCACAGAATTGATTATATTACTGTGAAGAATAGTTATAGCATTGTCCTTTCGATTTTTGTTATGGTGTATAACTGACCTTACTATTGCTTTCCTCATGGACATAATTTTCACAACTGTCAAAGTTTTTCGGTGAGCCAAAGGGTATTTTGTTTCTGAAACCAGACTACGTAATTTTTTGCATAGATTTCTCAAAATACGATTTCGACACTCAATTTTTCCACCGTAATATTTTGGTCTTTATATGGATTTTCTTTCAGCACTTTTGCGTATGTCGAGGCGTCTCCGTCTGCAATCATTCTTTTATAAATTATGCCATACATGGAAATGGATAGTTTGAACCCCTCGGCAATTATTCGACCCTCCATAGAACACGATGAACCATCGAAGTTTTTGAAACAATTGTGCTCCATAGGAGCGACATTTTTGTTTTCTGCACAGGCGCACACGAGGCAGTATTTATTTTTTACAGCCAGAAAAATTATTTTACCCGTTCTTCTACCGATAGTTGCCGCAGTTCCAGAAGCAGCTTTATAATTTGATCCGTACGATCTAGCACACCAAGAAGGATCGACGAAAACGTCAATTACCGGTATGCCATTTTTGGTGCGACCTTCTGCCAATTTTTTTCTTTTTCTGCAGCATCTTGCATTGATCCGGCTGCTGTTTGTTCACAACATTCGTACACTTGATCCTGGAGTTGATTGTAATATTTTGTAGAAATACAGGAATATTCATTGCAGAAAAAAGCTCTTCGAATTGTGAGAAGCCGATCCCTGTTGCGACCATGCCAGTGGTAGCTGCGATTTTCACATTAACATTTGAGTCAGTATTTTCCGATTTTATAAGGCAAATTTGTTTACAAATATTGCATTCAAATTTATATACTGAAAGTAAGCAAACCCTTTTTTCACCGATTAGCTGAAAATTTCCAGCTTTGCAGTCAAACAAGTTGTTGTGACGTGCTTTTTCTTGTAATTGACTAAATATATAATTAATATCACAAATGCGTCTTCCTGCCACTGGTGGGAACTTCTATTCTTGAATTCCAAATTCAACAATAAGGGAATCATCATCTTCGTCTGTTCCAGTTGTCTTTTGTAACTTGTCTTCTTGATTTTTATCTTCAACGACGAGGGAATCATCTTCGTCTTTTCTAGTTGTCTGTTGAAACTTGTCTTCTTGATTTTTAGCTTCAACAACAAGGGGATCATCTTCGTCATTTCTAGTTTTCCTGTAACAATGGAAAGTCATTAATGAAAGGGATTTATATTTGTAAACAAACATGCCTAATACATTCGGAAAATACTGACTCAAATGTTAATGTAAATATAGCAGCTACCACAGGCATGGTAGCAACAGAGATTCATCATGTTCAAGCAAGTATCAAAACATTGCATCGCAATAAAATTAGTAATTGGTTGTACCAATTCAGGGACAATTACATGTAGCAAGACGACGGCAATGTCTACTTAGTATTAGGTCGGAGAAAAAGAGCCAGTCCATATCGAAATAATTGAAAAGTTGACGTATTTTGGAAATCGAAGATGGAGTTCAAATTAATACAGTTTTACCATAAATGCCTACTTCCTGAATCGTGAATCCCAGACATACGCTTGGTGGTCATGGTAATGGTAAAACGGGCTGGTTTCCACAACTCTACGTCAAAAGCGCCTATTTTGTGTGATCGGTGGGGGCTCACTACTCGAGCCAACCTATCTCTTCAAGAAACCCTAGCATCCCATTTAGATTGCCAAGGGCCTTGGAGATCGACCCTGGTGATCCGAGGAATTTGGCCCGTGGTATGTGCATAAGTACAAATAATAATAATAGGTAAAACTGTTCCTCCCTAGTATACTGTGTAATATGTATATAATGTACTTACGCATACTGCCTCTCCTTGGAGTGCCCATCGGTACTTTTTTTGGACATCAAAGTACCTTTATCGGTACGAGATCTCAGAGCACTGGAATGGAATAAATAAATTTACAAAATTTCAAAAAGCAAAAAAAATGAATTACTAGAGTTAGTAGGTATGCAAAAATATAGGTGAATTTTACTATAGGATTTAAAATTCTTGTCATACTGACTTCGCTAGTCTGTGTTCGCTAGTCTGTCGTCACAATATAATTCACTGTAATCTAGCTAAGCTAAGCTAGATTACAGTGAATTATATTGTGACGAATCCACCCACTAAATAGTGGAACATTAGAAAACGAAAATAAAAATTGTCATACTGATTTAGCTAGTCTATGTCCCTGTTAAAGTAGATATCTAATTATTCCAATATGTATTTTTTTATTGTAAATGACCTGTTGATGTTACGCTAGGGCTAGGTTATAGGAACCTATTAAGTGCTTACGCAATACACTTTCGGATCTTCTTCACTTTAGGTAGGCTTTTTTTCCTAATTTTGTATTTTTATTCGCCATTTTAATTAAATCACAACTTACAAAAAATATTTATTTACAAACACTGTTTAAAAAACATAGGTCAGTATACTTACATACGAGTATTGTCTTTTTAAACTAATTTCTATTATATTACATATAATACAACAAGTTTTTATGCTAGTAGGTAGGTATTACTACGCGAGCGGCGACGACAACGTAGTCGCGAGCAAAAATAGCACAAGTCCTCCCTCGATGACGTCCGGCTGGATACTGGCGGCACTGGCGTGGTGCGCGCGAGTCGCTTTTTACGTATTTTATTTTATATAGAAAAAATAAGTGCCAAATTATAAATCTATCCAATAATATCCCTGTCAAACCTGATTAGTAAATGAAATGTAAAATTTTCATAAATATAGCGTTCCCCTAATTCTCATAAAACTGAAAATGCTTTCAAAATCGATGTTACTTCTGATTTTTTTTATCGAGTTAAATGTTTAATATTGTGTTTTTATCCAAAAAAGTCACTAGATCAAACGTTTATCTGTACTATATATTTTTTTAGGATTTTAAATATGATGATTTCTTTGAAAACAACACGATTTAGAAACATTAATTTGGGAAAAGGGGTCCTTAAAGTTGCAGATCGGCGATTCTTCCTCGGCTAGATAATTACTGACAAATCTATAAAACTCAGTTTTCTTTCAATTCAAAAAGCAATGGATAGTTCATTTCCCAGTGACCATGCGGGCGAAGCCGCAGGTAACAGCTAGTAAAGAATATTAGCCAAAATTTTCTGTTGCATATCCACTGCTGAAATTAACAAAAGGCCGGTCTGCATTAATTGAATGAAGTAATCTGATAATTCATATTATCAGACTACTTCATTCAATTAAAGTTACCCTTAATTACGCTTAACAATCGTTAAGCGTAATTAAGGTTAACTTTATAATTTTTTATATTTTGTCTTAATCTACACCGTATGAATAGTTGATATGTTAAATAAAAGTACATAAAGCTAAATATTTCAAAAGAAAGTTAGCTTTTTCTTAGCGGCTATGCTCGCTGGACTTCGCTTTACCTACATTTTTTGTGTTTCATGTCGAAATTGGGGATCACCTCGTTGCCTGTCAGTGCGTCTGTCAGTCTTTCACAAACTTTTTTCTTGGAGAAATGATAATAATTGAAATAATTTACAGTGTAAATATACATTTTATTAATAATTCGACCACGTCACTACCTATCGATTTCTGGTTTTGTGTTTTTCTTTTTTGGCATTAAAACAACATATTTAATTGTGAACATGAGCAATTTTGGTCCTAATATAGAATATGTATTAATAACCGATTTGTAGCGTCACATATCGTATCGGCTGGTTAAAACAAATATTTTGCGTGAACTGCGAATATGACGTCAATAGGTCAAATAGTTAAGAAGTTACACGATTACTAAGAAATGTATCAATAATTATCTATATAAAGAATTATAACAATATGTTTGTAAGAATCTTGTTAACATAGTCGTCATACCTGCAACTATATAATATTACAGTTGTAGCACAAATGGGTCGGCTCGATCAAGGAAGGACCACGCTCTTACAGAATACTAATGTAAATAGCAGCTTAATACTGCTGTGTTTCTTACGGTGAGTGTAGGGGACCGCATACCCTTTTTACTGAATACGAGACATTACATCTTAGTCAACGGGTGACAACACATCTGCATTTTAATTCTTAATTCAATATACTCGTAGATGTAGATGTCTGTGATCTACATTGTTGTTTTTACAAGTTATTATTCTATAAAAAATACTCCTTTTAGTGTGAATTATGTTACATTTAACGGCACCATTAAATAGAATTGTTTAATTCTGTAATAATAAATCGAGAATCGAACACAGTCGTTGTTCGAATGCGTTTTAATGTTCACATTCCTACAAATTTATTTAAGAGTATTTGAGTAGATGGAAAATTTGACCGTAAATATTTTTTAATATCTAATATTCAACTATAAATTTTTACTAGGTCTTGCACCATTCACTTTCACGGAAATATGATTTGTTCGACGTTAAGTATTCGTTTTCCTCCATCGCTTCGTTTAATCAAGCGGTTATTCCATCGCGGTTAATAGAATCGGAAAACCATCAACGGTAAGCCTAATCGTCAGATTAATGGTCGATCAAACAGAGTACAAACTAAATTTTTGCATGAATAATGACATCCACTAGATTTTATTACGATTCTTCTTTTTGAGCTCGTACAAGAAGTACAGTGTTGGACCAAAGCCTCTCCCGTTGCAGAGAGGATTACCATGAGGTTATGAAAGTAAAAGAGTGTTTGATTTTGATTTTTGACTTTAAAAAGGAGGAGGTACTAAATTCGACTGTATGTTTTGTTTTTGTGTGTGAACTTTTTTCCAGGTGAACCGATTTTGATGATCCCTTTTTATTTGATAACTGGTTCTTTTGTGTGTTCCCATATAAATTTGATCAATAATCATTCCTGAGTTATCCCTAATATTGGTAATATTATAATAATTTAATAATTTTACCATCTTATCTTTAATTTTATAAAAATTAAAGGTATAAATTTTTACGTGGTATAGTCATGCTGCAGTTATACTAGTAGTATCTTTGTAGCACAAATTGGCTCGACCGGGGAGAACCACGCTCTCACAGAATACCGGCGTAAAATAGCGGCACAACGCTGCTGTGTTTCGTATGGTGAGTATAGAGAACTGGAGCCTCGTTTTACAGCAAAAGTGGCATTCTATCTTAGTCTTCGCGGGTGACAACGCATCTGCATTTTGATTCGCAATCGAGGATAGATGTAGATGTCTATGGGCCACAGCAACCACTTACCATCAGGTGGACTGTGTTCTTGTTTGTCACCCTAATCCCATAAAAATTGACTTCTAGCATATTGATGATATTCTCATTTTATTTATATGCGTATTGAAGCCGGTTTAACTATTTTTTTTTATTTTACCACCTGTAAACTACGAATGTTCCATTTGTCATTTGATTGTTATACGCTGCTGTCGGAGAGTTGTACAATTTCTACGTTTTACGTTTATAGTATGGTGAATGATTTGATAAAAAATACTTATTTAATCTGATATTCTATATAAACAGGATAAGCTCTGTAGTAACATTGCACATTTACTGCTTCTCGCGCCGAACACGGGATCTATCCGATATCGGGAGATATCCTTTACCTTTCACTCACAAATGTTTCATTTATTTCAAAATCCACGTGTATGTAATAAGATTGTTACATAAAACTGATTCTTCTAATTATGTGCCACCAAAGTAAAATGCCACTACCAGTAAAATAATTAAAACACAAGAATAATATTAAAGGTGTACTCATATCAATCGCCGCTTATGTAGAATATGAGCCTCCCATAAAAAGGCGTGTGGCGAACATCCGATAGCTATAACATACAGAAAAGCGAATAATAATGGTTTTACTGCCGTCTTTCAGAAGTCGTAAGATTTTTCTGGTATTCCCCATGTAATAATCCCTTTACACACCACAGCTTAAGTAAAATATGTTTTGGTAATACTTTATTTGCGCCATTTATATATCATATTTATTTATTTATTTTTAAATAGACTTTGTGTACAACAAGGTTTGTAGAATTAAGATGGGATTTCCGCATAAAAGCTGTGAGTGTGGTTAAGGAAAATTTATTATGGTGTTTGTTAAATAATGAAAACAAATGTTGGTTTAGACCACGGAGTTTTGGCTGTAAAAATAAATTAAGTTACCTCCCAAGCAAGCTCTCTTAATTTATCGCAGCGAATATCTGCGCTAATTAAATATTTTGATTTTTTTCTCATGCAATATTGAGACATCCGTCCTGTAGGTATCCTTAAATTTATAGATTTAGTTGTATATCAAATGTTAAATATTGAGATAGACATTAAAAGAAAAACATTCACAAATTCAAATAAAATTAATTCTTTACCGACTATATCGAAGTTAGTTATCAAATACAGTTTTCTTAAAGAAAAGTAAAACATGCGCCTCATCAGAACTACGAAGAAATGCTACAAGTGTTAAAATATAATATAAAGTTTATTTAATATAAATAAAAATTTATTAGTTATTATATAGTCTTGCTCTAGTACTTTGGCTGTATTCCAAAAACTAGTCAGCTGTCGGTTGCAAACGGCAGTTCCGTTAATTTATAAATTGTTGTCAATAACCATAAGCTTCAACCTGCAAAGCTAAACAAAATATTTTATTAACTCTACTGTAGTCCTACTTCAAACTATACCTGTATAAAATGGATATAGGTTGGAATTTGATGCGGCAAAATCCATTCGGCGGGGAACCTTAAGTTTTTTTAGCTATTATAAGTCATTGCTTGGCTACTGTCCCGCCTGATGAAGCAGCCGAAGATGGCAAACCGCACTTGATTAGCTTAGCCAATGCCTATTCTCTTTCGCCTAAAGAAATTATTAACTGGCGAATTATTAACCTCTCAACCCCCTAGCGGTCTCATGAGGTCGCACCACCCACCCACAGCACTTTAACTAATAAAAACTTGTATATAGAGACTACTTTTCTAGGAAGACGTTTGGCATCATATAATCGATGAAATACTCTATCCTTTACTGCAATAAAAAAATTGTTATTCTATGAATATTTATTTACAATCTACGTTCATTACATACGCCATTTTCGCGTGAATGTTATTGTGCTGATTTTTGGATATTTCTAGTGTTTTATTAATATTAACAATGCATTTAATAGATTACTAATATTCCCCTTAACCACTCGTGGTAAGCTTAAATTGCTTGTGTTGTAATGAAAGTTTTTGTGTGAATGTAATTTATCTTTTTACGTAAATAATTTCAAGTAATATATATTGAAATAATTGTGATTTTCACGCTGCCGACATTCGCTTCGTATGTTTTTTTTTTTTGTTATCAATTTACAATAAAATCTTTTTGTATTGAGGTAAAACCTGACTTTTGTTTAGACCACAAAATGGATTATTTTGTATAAATTTTATAATGCTAAACTTCTTCATAGAAAAGTAGTCTCTAAATATAAGTTTTAATGGTTTTAAGTGCTGTGAGTGGGTGCGGTCGCATGCGACCGCTCGGGATTTGCTGGGTGCATGCGACTGCATGGGATTTTTATGGCGCTTGCAGAGTTAAACTCCTTTGCAGTACCCATTACGAACGATGGAGCAAACCGTTTGAATCGAATGCGGGTATTTCGATAACAAAGGTGTAGAGACTAGCTGAGCATTTGGTTGTCGGATGATGGAACGGAGAGGGAAGAATTAGTTTTGCGCTTTGTTGATGGCCATAGTGTATACTAAAATAACTAGGTACTGTATATCATTATTTTTTTAAAATTGATAGTCACCTTTATTAGATCTAAACCTATATTAAATTTTGGTGAAAATTATTCACTTCAAGTTATAATGTTCTTCAGACTGTTTTTGATCAAGGAGTACGGTCTCAATGGAGACAAATCTATATGTGTACAACTCGTACATTGTAATAATCTAGCCCAATCATTGCGTTGGACACGGATGCACTATCTACTTTGTCACTCTCGTAGAGACCGAAGAGGGATGAGGCGCAAGGCCAACGGCTTCTTGGCCTTCTGAGACATGTGAAACATCACCTACTTCCTGAATCTGGAATGCTACTGAGAATTTCTTGACCTAAAACGACAAATAACTGGTTTTGACTCAGCCCTGTTTTTTTAACCGGGACCATAATATCAACAGTCGCGTTTACGAGCACTAAAGAAACTCGGCAGTCGATCCAATTAAAATCTGTTGTTGCTATAAAGATTGGGTAGTTAGTACAAACCTTCCTAATCCATATTTATGTTATTAGAGACATATTCTGTATACTGCCCTGACACAAACGTAAATAGTTCAGTGCTTATAGCTGCCGCATTGTTGTTGCGAGGAAACAATTAGGTAATGTTTTAATTTCATTACACACAAATTATACGAGGTCTTGCAGTGATAAAACTGTACAAAAAAGGTTTTCATGTCATGTGTTCTAAATTTTTCTATACATATAAAATTGAAGTGTTTGTATGTAATATCGAAACAACTGCTTTATATTGAGCTACGGGGGTTATTTGCTTGCAATTAAGGAATAGATATTATAAAAATGTTGTTATAAAAAGTTTTGTCCGTCTGTCAGCCTATCTGTCCACGATAATCTTTGGAATAGCTAAACTAATTATAATGAAACTCACGAAAAAATAGTTATAAAGCAATGCCAGGAGTGATCTAGGCTATATTTTATCCGAAATACTTGGGGATTATTAAAAAAAAAATGAAAAATAAATGGTTTTTGATTATCTTAAATCTAAATAACGCGACATTTTGCAGATTCCACCTAAGCAAAGCTAAGGCAGGTTACTAGTAACTATAGAGTAGTGTAATGCGAGAGTAACTGTATAAATAGAATTATATATAATGTGTGGAAAATACCACTGACTGACTGACTCATCACGAGATCTTTTAAACTGTACAGCAAATTGACTTGAAATTTAGTATAGCTCATTTCGCAATGACGACGCTCGCTAAGAACGGATTTTGTGATAGTACCATAATTTTTTTTAATATTTTACATAGTACCCACTATCGGCTAGTGATGTCACAATATCCATAGAGATAAAAGATATCTGCGTATTCCTCGTTGGAAAATGATTGCCTTGCATGATCTCCGCGTCTTAGTGGTTCTGCCCATAGATAAATAAATATGTAGGCCGCCGCCATAAAACTTTGAAACTCAACTTCTTTAAGTGTAACAGGGAGGGCTATGCGCGCGTGTGTACGATGCCTGTAATACTGATGAGTGATTGAACAGTTTCTTCTTGTTTAACTTGTTTCTAATTTCACACTAAATGTAAACAATAGCGTAAGTTCAAACGCACAATCTTTTACGAGCATTCCCGCAGCTGTTGATAAGGTTCCAAGAAGCGATTGTTTGGGATTACCCAAAACATTGCTACTCGGAACTTGTCTACCTGGCCCCTTTTTTTCAAGTTTTTTCTGTACTATTTAAGTTACAAGCTAAATTGATACTTCGTTGGGTAGCTAGATAAGTAGGGATGTTTTTAACATGATTTGCACAATTGGTCACATACAATTATTTTTCACCAAATCATTTTTGTTTTTAATTACTTATGTTCTGTTTGGAAAAAGTTGTACTTTTAGTAGCGTTACTTCGAAAATGATAAGACTATTTGCACACCGTAGTATTGATGAATAAGTATCCAGGTTTTCATTAAGTAAAAATAATAAAATGAAAATAATACAGCTGTAAGTTTTTTTTTAGAAATTTTTGACACCAGACTTTTGACATTTTTGAAAAAAATAATTAAACCTAAATATTTCGAAATTGGTCCACATTTGGATAATGCATTTTATGGTTCATTTGATATGTTATGACCCCAACTATCACGCCTTGGCGGGAATACGTCGAG
This sequence comes from Parnassius apollo, assembly GCA_907164705.1. Lineage (NCBI taxonomy): Eukaryota > Metazoa > Arthropoda > Insecta > Lepidoptera > Papilionidae > Parnassius > Parnassius apollo. Next base: position 927,578 of record CAJQZP010000643.1, on the reverse strand, counting down.
TTACCAGTAACCCTGTATGTATATATATATATATAGTTCGTTTCGTATATATATATATATGTTATATATATGTATATATATATATATATATATATATATATATATATTGGGCTACTCTTAGTGTTCAGATTTTTTTTTTTTATTCTTTTATGGTTAGTATATATAGTACGTTCGTCATTTTTGAAGATTAGGATTCAATGTTGAAATTCTGCAAAAATATGTAAGAGAATGGTGCTTTGCTAGATGAGAAAGTTTTTTATTATCTAATTATAACGATGATGATGATGATGGTAATCATTACAGCTCTACGCACGTCCACTGCTGTCAAAGGAATAACAAAACATACTGTACTGAGAAACTGACACTCATCAATATCCTGCATTCTTACAAGGTCCAATTCCAAAGGTCCAAGGTCAATTGTAAACAAATTTAGATATTTTTTAATAAATAGGTTCGCTTCAGCGGTGGTACAATTTTGCATATATAATCCACCTCCAAAGATGGAAAAATAGGGAAAGAACTTTTTAATTGTCATTAATTGTTCTTTATACTACGTTTTAACCTGGACGTTAGAATTTGAAATTATTTTATTCTTTTTAGGGCTAACATTTAAATCTATACGTGATATATTTAGACGTGGTAGAGCCACGCTGCATCAATATTATAGCACAAATAGGTCGACTCGACCGGGGAAAGACTACGCTCTCACAGAATACTAGCATAAAATAGCAACTTAATACTGCTGTTTCGTATGGTGAGTGTAGAGATCCGGAAACCCTTTTTTACTGGAAGCAAGGCATTCCATCTCAGTCCTCGGATGTGACAACGGATCTGCATATTGATCTTAATCGAGGATTAATGTAGATGTCTACGAGTCATAGCATCCACTTACCATCAGGTGGTATGTGTGCTTGTTTGTCACCCTTATTCTATAAAAACATTCAATCTCCAAAATATTTTCATAGAACCTACTAAAATTACAAGAGAATCATATATAATACACATGTTTTGTAACAGTAGTTAGTAATAATAATAATAATCTTTATTGACATAAAGTGAGTTACAAATATCCTATGAATCCTCTGAATCCTAAACTACGTAAGAACCTGTATGCACTGTATATGCGTGCGTGCGTGCGCGCGTGCGTGGGTGCGTGCGTGCGAGCGTGTGTGCGTGTGAGTGTGTGTGTGTGTGTGTGTGTGTGTGTGTGTGTGTGTGTGTGTGTGTGTGTGTGTGTGTGGTGGTACATGTGTATAGTTGCCGACACGAGTCGTGAGCACAGATAAACTGTGGTGGGAGGTAGGTACACTGTCGGGCAAAATTATTGGGTACCTTTATTATTTCAATTCGTAATTGAATATTTTCGCCGACTTTTATGAAAATGTTTACTCGAACACATCAACTTTTACTTTGATACAGTAATGTTGCAGATATTCGTTACCGTTATTTAATTATCTACTATAAAGTATTTAATGTACACCTGGTGGTTAGAATTGATTATTTTATTTAGAAGAAGGAAGATGGTGATATGCCTTCCATAAAATCTGGTGTTGCGGTGCGCCGTACAGTAGATACTGAGACATTAGTCGCCTCAGCAGTCTGTTTATATATGTCTATGATGTTTTTTGCAGTACCTAATTTTTTCATGTAACTAAACATTGAATAGACCATAGACGTCTATGATGTTTTTTGCAGTACCTAATTTTTTCATGTAACTAAACATTGAATAGACCATTTTTCGGGATTGTCTATTTAACACCGAATGCTTCCTTCTCTGCATATTTAGACCAAAATCTGAACACTCTAATTATAACAACAAAAATAATTAAAAACTAGAAATAACAAAAACAATTAATAGCAAGGAATACACAAGCAACAATTAACAACGGTATAACAAAAACAGTTAACGAAAATAAACTAAGTAAAAAAGGTTATCACTTAAATTATTGCTCTGAAGTGTACGGACGCCGAATGATAACCGTAAATTGAACCAATAGACGACGAGAATCGACTGATGAACCAATCATGTTGAACGTCGGCGTGGTCAACGTCGTATCGGCCAATAAAAAGTGTGCTCACGACTTATGTCGGCAATTATATATATGCGTATCACATAAATGCTTCACCTATATCAGTTTTTCCAGTATCCTCATAGTCATAAATAACCAGTTTCTTATTTTAGTTTGACATTCGTGTGTAAGTGATATTACTTTATTATAAACTTATTCAGAAAGAAAACTTCTTTGTCGTCCTGCTATTGCAATACGGCATCTTATGGGACCAATTAGATTATCAATTGTACGCTTGTTTTACGTGATTTATTTTGATCATAAGGGTTAGAATCACGCTGTTTGGTGATGATGTTGTATATAAATAACTGTCTTACTGTGGGAACTTGACACATCTCATAAAGGGTATTGGTGTTGAATCTATAAGGCTTATATGTCATAGTATTGAGCAAGGAAAGTTGAACTACGTTAACGTGACGCAATCATGTATATGAACATGGTTTCTAAGTTATTTTCTCATTCAATAGTACTCCAACATACTTCATTGTAGGTGTTCTACTCATTGGTTGACATGTACATAGATAGTTTGAAAAAAAATTCATTCGAGAATTAATAAACTGTACAAATGAGGTTTTGGATACATTTATGATCAGTAGATTATGTTTAAGCCACAAGTTAGCCCTATGTAGTCCCATTTCAGCATTTTGTTGAAGTTCGACCCAGGTTTTCCCATGAAATACGAAAGCAGTGTCATCTGCGAAAATTTTGACCTCATGTAGTGACATTTGACACAAATTGTTAATGTATACAAGCAAGAGCCTGGCAGCGAGCACATTGCCTTGTGGGACCCCATAGTTAACAGCTACGTCTGAGCTGATATACTTGTTTATTTTAACTTGCTGCTGACAACTTCTGCAACATACTCTACCAAAGAACTGACCACTCCGTTTGTATTTTTTCTCGCCCTGAAGCCAAATTGGGACTCTGAAATAATATTACTTTATTCCAAAAATTTTAACAGTTGGTTACTAAGAATTTTTCCAACACTTTAGATAATACTGGTAGCTCAAAATTTTTCTATAATTTATTACACTGTCTCGTGCCTCTTGTGGACAGGTGTAATGAGAGCTCTTTTAAAAACGTTGGGAAAAACACCTTGCTCAAAACACAATTTAACAATGATGGTAAAGACTATGATGTGTTTTATCATCTTAAGGAACTTATTTGATATAAAGTCCCAGCTAGTAGCACTATCATTTCTAAGATTTATGATCAAGACCTCAATTTTGCTTTCATCTGGTGGGAGTAGAGCCATCGAATCTCTGTTACGGGATATTTTATAATCATTTGTGCTGTCTGGTAAAGTGTTTATAGATTATGTAATATTTTTTCCGCTAGTAGTTTCCAACGTTTACAAAATATTTATTAACATCCTCAACAGCATCATAGGGGTTAGCCTGAAAATTTAGCAGGTTATCTGCATGAAATAATGCTGAAATATAGCGTGTAATTGATTTAATAGCAGACCACGTTTTTTTATTCGTACCTGCATTTTTTTGATAAGGATTTTTCATACGTTTGTTTTGTTTAGCAACCCGTTACAGAAGTTTTGATAATTTTTGGTTATCTTGATCTTTTTTCAGATTTTCATGTAACTTGGCCGTATACTTCGGAGTGATCCGGAGTAATACTCGTGGAATTAGATTTTATTGCACTTAATAACTTATCGACGAAGAGAGTTGCACCCTCTTCTACGTCAGCTACGGGGCAGGTAAAAGAGAAATCTGTTCATTGTAGTTGCTTCATAATCGCCGCCAAGTCAGTTTTTATAATTCAATTGCGCTTCAATTGTTTCTGTTTATAGGACAGAATTAGGAAACTCTATTACGAATATACGGATAACATACGGATAGTGTAAAAATAAATTCTAATATTTTTATATAACAAGGAAGTAGCTATTGAGTTTTAATATTTTACCACAAATGTTAGAAAGATTCACCAGCTTACAGATAAAACTCGATGGTAAATACCTATTGCAACCTATGGTCTGCACCGCTATTGGCGGCAGAAATTTGTAAGAACCTTCCCAGAGAGACTCCTACGAGACAGTAATGGAATCCTATCACTAAGATTGCTGTATCCTATGGGATATTGTATCGTGGCGGCATGCAGCTAATCTTCGTACTGTATGATAAACATAGTTTACTGTTCCTTTTTTGCAAAATATTGCAAAAAAGAACAGTGCGCGTTATTCATAATAAGAGCAGCCGTGATTAATTAAAGGAATTATTTCAACCAAATAAATATTAATAATATTTTTATTTCTTTTTATTATATTATTAATAATATTATTTTCACTTGCCGGATTATATATAAAACGTGAATACGCCGACATAAACAAGAAACAATGATTGACATGTTTGATAAATGGTTACAAAATATATTTATCAAAACTTTGACTAAGAACGTAATAGATCTTTTTTGAGCGATGTAGGTACACGCATGTAATATAACAAACTTATTTATCAAGTAATAAGCGTCTCTAAAAAAATGTGTTTTACTCCAAGGCAAAGTGTATACTTGAAATAATTACCATTTTAATGACAAGGAAGTGTGCAATAATATTGATCCCCTTTAATATTAATCTCTGTGCAACAGTGTTACGTGCATGTTTTTTTATAGGATTGGAAGACAAACGAGCACATAGTCCACCTGATGGTAAGTGGATGCTGTGGCTCATACGCATGCAAATTTATCCTCAATTAAGAATCAAAATGCAAATGGGTTGTCACCTCAGATGACTAAGATCGAATTCCTCGATTCCAGTAAAAAGGGTCTCCGGTTTTCTACACTCACCATACGAAACACAGCAGCATTACGCTGCTATTTAATACTGATATTTTGTGAGAGCATGGTCCTGCTCCGGTGGAGCCGAACCATTCGTGCCACAACTATAATATAGCTGTAGCGTTTCCTCTAGATTGCGACGATAATTCCGCTGAATTCCGACGACACAAATGTCGCCAGCACGTCACACTAGGTGAATGTGTAGTGTACATTCACCTAGTGTCACAAACACAATTAGTACATCGGATGGGACGCAGTGAGTCCGCAGACGGGAGGGCCGCGCACCCCTCCACACCGTACAAACCGTACACCCGTATCCCTGGGCGGTGAGAACCACCCAGAACATCGAACGATACGAGTTCCGCCAGTGCCAACAGAGCCGGAGCCCGCCACCCCACTGTTCGGACGGCCGTTAGATAACTCAGTTACGTGCACTTTAAACTGACGTAGGCGAATATCTTTACACAAGTAACGATACTGATCGACACAGAAAACTCTTTTTAATTTTAAGGCCGCGAGCCCTGAGACCGATGAAGCTCTAAGAGCCACATAGGCTAGCAGCACCAACATCACCGAAACCAGAGAGAGCTGTACCGTAGCTCTACCACGTATATATAAATACACAACAACATATATAAAATATGTGATGTAATTTATGAGATATAAAATATTTGTGAATACATTTACAGGATATAAACATCAAGACGGAGTCAACCACTATTTAAACCAGAGCTTCACAATCACACTGTAAAATTATTTTCCTTCCACTAGTCATTTAGCGGGGTGGATCACGTGCAGGCGTGACTTTGATGAAAAGGAGATGAACGAAATTGTGTGCTGGATATCATTCCGAACAGTTATACATAAATATGTAGGTAATAAAATAATAAATTATAAGCATAATTAAATAGTTTATATTTCTGTAGTCCTTGGGGCAATCATAAAAACATTTTTAAAATGAAAAACGAAAGCTAATTTTTTAATTAAGAATTTTGGCTTGGACGTTTATCATTCAAGCCATGTCTTCATTTCATTCAGGATCTTCGTGTTTATGGATTTTTTCTTCACTACATACTGATTAGTCACAATGCGAAGTTTTTGGGAGATTTCAACGATAACTTAACGAACAAACAGCCGATGACGACAACCAATCAAGTCCATAGGACGCCTAAGTGGTCAAAATTACTTGAGGTTTATATCTACATCGGAGCACTTGTTTCGTCGTTTTCTCTAAAAGTTCACGTGCACGGACACTTAATACAAACAATTGCATCACTTTCATCAAAATCCATTTCAAACCAATATTTAAACGACAAAACCACCACGTTTTATGTATGTGCCAATACTTTTTTGTATTTTGTTTATGGCAATAGATAATGAACGCTATTTTTATAATAAAATAACCTTCATTATACTACAAAATCATAATGTTGAAAGATGAGGCGGATCTGTAGAGATTAATGTTGAATAAAAGAAATATATTAAGAAAAACGATTGAATAGGCTATATTGGTAAAGTAAAATAAAACATTTGAATATTATCTAACACGACTGAAGAGGCCGTAAGGTCATTGATCATTGCCTGTTCCGAAGGAGACTTAACTTGGTAACTTCAAGTTTCAACTTGTCATGCGCATTTGGCATTGTGGCTGTGTTTGTAATTTCATGTTTTTACTTTAGTGGATTTAGTTAAGTTGACCCTCGGATTTTCTTTTGGATTACAGGACAATAAATTCTTGGGTTATGAGAGGAATAGGACAGATCATTTACAGATTCCGGCTGCATTTCTAGATGACATTTTGTAATTAATTGCGGAAAATAGATTAACAATTTGAATAAGTTCAGTATTATTTTCATCGATTTATATGTGCTACCCACTAGATCTCGCATTCCGAATACTTACTCCTCACTGGTCGTGGTGAGACGTGGTATGAGGAAGCTTATGTTTGATAGCCGTGCTATTGCGAGGGCTATACAGAGAGTTTCTCTGCTGGATAGGCTTTGCAATGAGGATATCCACTGTAGAACTAGAGTAACCGAAATAGTCAAACGGATGAGTAATCTGAAGATAGTTCTCGTGTGGCAGGCTGGTAATAGATGTAGAAAGTTAAAGATGCAGTCGGCTCAGGAATTATTTTGTATTTCTTGGAGTCAATATAATTAAATAACAATTTAAAATCTTCGTATATTGTTTAATGTAACTTTCATTTCCTAAAACAAAATGGTAAAGGCTTATAGTTTTCACAATATGATTTAATATTTTAATTACGCCACAAAGCGAGGCTCGCGCTTGAGGAATTTCATTTTACGATCCATGTACATTTTAATGGCAATTAAGTAAATTATTATTTATCAGATTAATTATTATCAATTTTATTCATATCAATGTCATCAATCAATCGTGGATCTGAGATATGGTCCTCCACCACTGGCTGTATGAGGAAGCTTATGTTTAATAAGCGAGCTATTGAGATGGCTACACAGAAAGTTCCTCTACTGACAGACTTTGCAATGCGGATATCCGCTGTAGAACCAGAGTAACCGACATAACCCAGCGGATCAGTAATCTGAATTTTGAATCGGCCAGTCCTATAGCCAAAAGAACCGACAACCGATGGGAAACATAGGTTCTCGAGTGGAACCCTGGTAAGAGATGGAGGTAGTTTTTTTTTTTTTTTTTTTTTTTTTTATAGAAGAGGGGGCAAACGAGCATGTGGCTCACCTGATGTTAAGTGACTACCGCCGCCCATGATCAACCGCAACACCAGGGGAATTGCAGGTGCGTTGCCGGCCCTTTAGAAAGGAGTAAGCTCTTTTCTTGAAGGTCCCCAGGTCGTATCGGTTCGGAAAAATCACCGGTGGTAAATTATTCCACAGAGAGGTTGTACGCGGAAGAAAACTCCTTTTGAAACGTACAGTGGTGGACCGCCAAGCATCCAGATGGTGTGGATGGTATCGGAACGTTTGCCGTGTAGTGCGTTCACGAAATTTGGCGGCTGGGATTAATCCGAACAATTCCTCAGAGCACTCCCCGTGATAGATGCGATAAAATACGCAAAGAGATGCAACATCTCTTCGCAGCGCCAGTGAATCGAGCCGATCGGAAAGCACTCGGTCGTCGACGATTCGAGCCGCTCTGCGCTGGATGCGGTCAAGTGGAAGGAGCTGGTACTGGGGAGCCCCAGCCCAGAGATGGGAACAGTATTCCATGAGCGGCCGAACCTGCGCCTTGTAAAGTTGCAGGCGGTGTGCCGGCATGAAATACTGTCCCGCTCTGCTGAGCACGCCAAGCTTTTTAGAGGCCAATTTGGCCTTCCCTTCCAAGTGACCACGAAACTGCACGTCACTCGATATGTCGACGCCGAGGATTCCGATACTGGCTGAGGCAACAAGGGGAGTGCCTTGAAACTGAGGGGATACGACAAAGGGGTTCTTTTTAGCGGTTAACGCGCAAACTTGTGTCTTCTGGGGGTTAAACTGGACTAGATTTAGTCGCCCCCAATCCGAGACTCTGTCCAGCAGAGACTCGACTTCAGACACAAGTTTGTCCCGGCACTCAGAGACGTTTTCCCGAGAAATATTTGCTCGGCCGGTGTAAAGAGCATCACCAGTGCTGTCATCTGCATAGCAATGAATGTTACGGGTCTGCAACATATCATTGATATGCAGAAGAGACAGCGTTGGCGATAGCACGCAGCCCTGTGGAACACCAGCATTAATAAGCTTGCAATCGGAGCTTGCACCGTCTACAACGACCTTGATGCTCCGATCTGCAAGAAAACTGGTGATCCAATCGCACAATTTTTCGGGAAGCCCATAGGAAGGGAGCTTCGAAAGAAGCGCTTTGTGCCAAACCCGATCGAAGGCCTTCGCAATGTCCAAACTAACGGCCAATGCCTCCCCCTTGGACTCTACTGCCTCCGCCCATCTGTGAGTTAGGTAGACCAGAAGATCACCAGCTGACCTACCACGGCGAAAACCGTATTGGCGGTCACTAATCAGCTGGTGATCCTCAAGGTACCTCATGAGCTGGCAGTTTACAATGGACTCCATTGTTTTGGAGAACAAGGAGGTGATGGCGATAGGCCGGTAGTTGGACGGGTCTGAGCGGTCGCCTTTTTTAGGGATCGGGTGGACGAAAGCCGTCTTCCATGATTTTGGGACTACGCCTAGGGAATAGGAGTACCGGAAAAGACGCGTTAAAACCGGTGCCAACTCTGGAGCACACGTCCTCAGCACAATTGGGGGGATTCCATCAGGCCCACTCGACTTATGGATGTCCAGGGAGAGGAGTGCTTTGCGAACCGAGCGCTGAGTGAAGTGCACTTCCGGCATGGAGCACTCACACCGCGGGATGGTCGGCGGCGTACTCCCCCCGTCATCGAGAGTCGAGTTAGACGCAAAGAAAGAGCCTAGAAGATCGGCTTTCTCCTTTGCGGTGTGGGCCAGTGAGTCGTCCTCCCTGTGCAGAGATGGAAGAGATGGCTGACAGAAATTCCCCTGGACAGCCTTGGCGAGAGACCAGAATGCACGGGTTCCAGAAGGAAGACGAACTAGTCTCTCGCCAATTCTGCCTATGTGCTCTGACTTTGCCTTGGCAATGACTCTTTTGAAGGACCTAGAGGCGGAATTATACTTCTTTTTTTAGAGCGCTGGTGTTTACATCCCTGGACGCTGATGCGTCAGCCCAGGCTTGGTAGCACTCCATTAGCATGATGCTATTTTACAGGAGCGACCAAACCATGGCTGAGATTTGCCTCCAATGGGCACCACAGAGGAAGGAATAAAAAGTTCCATACCCTGAAGTACCACATCAGCGACAGAATCCGCAACAACGTTGGGATCATCCGGCGAGAAGCAAACCCGCCCCCAAGGGTAGGATGCAAAGAAAGACCGCATCCCATCCCAATCAGCTGACCTATAGTGCCAAACACGGCGGCAGCCTGCAGAATGCAACCGCGATTTCAGCGTGAGTGGCACCACACTCCGGACAAGACAATGATCCGAGGAGCCTAAAGGGGCGTCGACGGAAATCTGATATCCGTCCGGGTGAGAGGTCAGCAGAAGGTCCAACAGGGAAGGTGCATGATCCTCCACATCTGAAATCCGCGTAGGCGAAGTAACCAGTTGTGTCAGACTATATGCCAAGGCAAAATCACGAACAGATCTCCCCGCATGATCGGTTAAACGTGAACCGAGCCATTCGGCGTGATGGGCGTTGAAGTCGCCGAGGATCACGATCTCTGCGGAGGGGATCTGCTGTAGCAACGAATCTGCAGCCATTTGGACGTGGTCGAAGAGTCGGTCTGTTTCGGCATTACCGCTATGGGACCTATAGAGGCACCCGTAGACGCGCGGATGGTCGTCGCTGTCTACGCGTAGCCAAAGGATGGACAGGTCCGAACCTTCAAGTCTGCCGAGGCGTCGAGAACAGATGTCCTCTCTGACGTAAACGCAAACTCCAGCCCGAGGCACAAAGGAGTGTTCCAGTTTGTACCCCGGGTAGGAGAGATACGAGACATCAGCCGGAGAGGACACCTGCGTCTCGGTCAGAAAGAGCAGAGCCGGCCTCGCCGTCTCGAGATGGTAGTGGACGGCGTTTAGGTTAGAGTGAAGTCCCCTGATATTGCAGAAATTCATGGACAGCGTGGCAGGGGTCGCCTTGGTCTTGTTGCTCCGTTTGCCCCGAGCAGTTTTAGTCTTGAGCGGAATATTGCCCCCCCCAGAATACGCGGGGCAGCCTGAGCACCCACGCTCAGAAGTGGAGAAACATGGTCGTGGATGCTCAGCGAGGGATTCTCCAGGGGTGCTGGTACCCTCCTGGGGTAGTCTATCATTTAATTCCGCTACCATGTTGATGGGGGGGGGATTTGGGCCTCCGGCCACCTGCACTCACCAGACGAAACGCGGAAGCAGAGCTTCCACTTCACGCCGGTATTCTGTGAGGTCGTGGTACCACCCCCGGTTTGAGCCGGCCCATACGTGCGACAGCAAAGCTGCCGCGTGGCTCTACCACTGTTAAAAAGTTAAAGATGCAGTCGGCTCTAGATCGTTTGTTTGTATTTCTTGAAGTCTATAAAATTAAATAATATTTTAAAATATTACTATATTATTTAATGTATCTTGCATTTCCAAAAACAAAATGGTTTACAGTTTTCACAATATGATTTGATATTTTAATTACGCCACAAAGCTGGCTCGCGTTTGAGGAATTTTATTTTGCGAGCCGTGTACTTTTTAATGAATCACTGTTGTTAGACATATAATAGTGCCGTATGTCAGATTGAAATATTATTTTCTACCTGTCAGAGTATTTGACAAAGGTTGTACAAAACACTTAAAATTTAACGAAACTGAGTTAAACAATGGCATGATCGTCTTTAATTAATATATATTTTGATCCTTTGTAGGGATTTTCTTGTCAATACTAATGTAGCCAAAAATTTACTGTATTAAAACCATCAAAAATAAGCAGTATAAGAGTAAATTGTTTAATTTTCGATATCTTCGACAATCCGACACTTTTATTGTGTTTCAATAATTTAGAGGAAGTTTAAAAGTTGTGATTTAATTGCGAACGTACTTGGAAAAACAATGGCTAGATAATTTTATTCATAGAATTTTCAGGCGTTTTTAAAAGTAATCATTATAGATCTACTTAAATAAAATAATTTATTAAGTTTTTTCGAATTATGTTAAAGATCACTCTTAGTCTTGAAACAAACCATTTCTGTTGAAAACATATTTGCGTAATTGGTACCTATTACGATTGCTATGAAAATAATATTTTGTTTTAATAAGACACACAGTAAGTACAGAAGACTATTCATTGTTTTTTGCGGCGCCGATGTCTACTGCAGGCGCTATGGATATTTTTCATGGATTACAGAAAATATCTTTAATTTTTGACTTATTTTACAACAGTTTATATTTTATCTGTAATTTTATAATATATTATATAATTAATAACAGATAAAATATAAACTATTGTTTTTTTTTTTTAATTTTTATTGTATAATTAAAATAATAATAATATATAATATATTATTATTAAAAACGTAAAGAAAAGTCACTGTGCCATATACTAGTTTTAAGCTTCTCTCATTTGGAAGCCGCTGTAATTAATAAAATGTAATAAAAATGTAATGGACACAAATATTTGAAAGTCTAAATATCGTTTGTATAATGGTAATGTATAGAAAGGAGGCCTACGTTCGGTTTGACCATGGAAGATAGAGGAGATATCTCCTTCGGCCTATGCTGCGTGTGGTATGGAGCTTATCTTATTAAGTTCTATTCGAGCATTGATGTTGTATGTACTACGTCCCAGATATTATTTCAAGGCCTTGTTATGTTTGCATTAAAATTTGTACTGCTTTTTTTAACAAAATATCAAACTCAACGTCATTAAACGGAAAAGCATTGCAGGCAGACCGAATGGTGTCTAGACACATTGTTTTGTATATTCGAATTATAATAAAATTAAGTCTCACCTTTAACACTATATCGACGTATAAACAACGGCAAAGAAATCATTTAACATACTCATATCAGCGATATTTCCGATTATACTGGTAATCGTGTAGACTTAGGTGCTAGGTCTGCTTGACATGTTTAAGACTTATGCATATGCAAATGAACAGCCGCAGCTCCGGTAGTAAAGCGATCAACAATTTTCCAAGCTACATCCATCGGTAATGACTTCGTCTTTTGCATTTTATATTTCTTTACAGTCTACTTGCACCAGTGATTAACGACGCAGTGAAAGACCTGTTATATTTTGTGTGCATGAGTTGGAATTTACCACGTTTTTCTGTAATTCATGTCAACCTTTGTCAACGGTATATCACAACCCGGTGTGTCCTACTGTATGGCTGGCGGGGCGACCTTATCTAAAGAATAGAAATTTATCTAAAGAATTGAAGAACCCAATTTGATATGCTTACATAACAACCAAATATAGCATGCTCTACACTCAACAAATCTTCTGCCCAGCTTATTAAGTATGAGAAAATCTCCCTAGAGTTAAGAACATTATTGATTCTTAAATGAAGATAGAAAAGTTCCGATGGGGTTTTCTGCTAGTTCTTCTCAGGAGGCTTATGACCGAACCAGTGGTGAAAGAAAATAATTAATGTTTCAACGTCATTTTTAAAATTCTTGGGTAGGTCTTTGGAGTAAAAGATTTAAGAACTGTGTCTTTGATGTATTAAGGTAAGATTTGACATATTGTGGTTGCGGCGAGAGAGGTTAGATCTGGATCTATCTATGATACCAGCATTGGGGATCAATCGTGATGACTAAGACCGAATGGAAATTGCACCTATATTTCGATGGTTTTTCGATAATACTTGATGGGAATATTATTAGCCGGACTGTGAATTCGTTTTCTTTAACTAAATAATAAAAACAAAGTAAAACAATATGCAAAAAATACGTTAAAAATTTTTAATTATATTTTCAGTTGTATTGATTGAGAAACTTTTTAATTTATTTAGGAGCTTGGAGGACCCCACAAGTGATAAGTACCAAATAGGATCAGCACGCCCAACCGTTTACTTCCACTAAAACATCCTAAGTGAAGAAATCTCTGTGAAGAACGTACAGTGAGATAGGGCGTCCCGCTTGCGTGGTACATTCTGTGTATTAAAATGACCTGAGTGATGTTCGCTGAAAAGGAATGTTAAGGCCTAAGTGGGAAGCGCTTGGCGGAGTAGAGTGTTCATCATCTCAGTTATATACAGACGCTTTTCAATTATCGCGTCAAAATAATGACGTTTTAATGTTTATTTACATGTTGAGATAAAAACAAGACAATCTCAATCAAAAAGTTATCTAAAGCTAACTTTTTTGGTTTTTCATTAAAACGTACGGTATACATAAAAGCAGTCTCATCGAAGTATAAATGAGCTGCTTCGCAATCACAGTTTGAAACAAGGAGACTGCCATTTCCTTTGTTATGTTCCGACATTTTTTCTCCAGCTTTTGTTCACCGAAAATAACTATCAGCGTATCGCTACGCCAAGCATGCAGATATTTTTCATGTAAATCTTTGCACGGAACTGTTTCATGTGAGTTTGTTCCAGTTTCTTAGTTAACAATGAAACAAATGATTAATGTTTTTATGTGGCATGTAAGATTTTAATATAGATATTGCATATGTGGCAACCAGGCGGATTAAAAAAAATCTGGTCATACGTGGAGTCATGCTGCAGCTATATTATGGTTGTAGCACGAGTGAGTGGGCTCGTTCGGGTAATAACACCGCTCTCACAGAATACTAACGTAAAATAGCAGCTGCCATGTTTCATAATTCAGTTCCCTACGCTAACTATTTAAATCCTTAGGGGTGACAACGCATCTGCGTTTTGATTCACAACCGAGGATAGATGTAGATGTCTACGGGCCACAGTATCCATTTATCATAGGGTGGACTGTGTGCTCCTTTGTGACTCTTGTCCTATGAGGGTCCCTACTATGTGAGGAATCCATGCCGAGCAGTGAACCTTTAAGTGCCAATAAAGAAGAAATCTATTATCTTTTTTTTTTTCATTTCCATAGATCACGAAGTTATCAATTATCTGCCAATTTATTAAACCAAAAAAATATTTAGCCGCCATCATTCTGCTAAAAACCCTTCTGAGTGGTTGGCATTCTTGAAAATATGTGAGCTAGATTTGTGTGTAGTGACATCGCATCACAAGCTTTATTGGAAATATTTAAAGGTGTTTATTGGATGCAATAGCTACTTATAGTCAGATAGGTTTGTTTCTCTATGTATTACTTAAAAACTTTGATATTTTTTATCATTAAAGAAAATCCGATAAAAAATCCTTGCACTAGTTAGTTTTTTATACTAATTGAATATTAAAATTTAAAATTGATTTGAAGCGGAAATTTATAACAAAAAGCATCGAGCTACTATGTACTACGTACTAGAGGCGACACTGCATTCAGCTACTCTGTTCCACTCAACTGCGGTGCATACACTGCACTTTAATCAGTCACTCGCTAGGCGCTTGTAGAGTTTTCACGTGTTGTGTTGATTTAAAAAACATCTCTTGATTAAAATATGCCATCGTGTGTACTTAGATATTGCACAAATAATTCAAGAAATGTCAGTAAAAACCAAGTAATTACTTTTCATCAGTTAATAAGATACTTAATCAATAAAATTTATTTATGTATTATGTATTAATAATAAAACAAATTATTCCTAAGACGCTATCTCGTGTCAGGGAATATAGATTACGAAATTAATATGTTCAGATGCGACATTTCTGTGGGTACTTTAGTATAGGACAACATATATAAGTGATTATAATTTGGCAAAATTTTTCATGTTTAAATCTGCTTATTATTCTTTTATTTTATTTTTAGGTTCCACTACAAAGTCAAAGTGGTATAAATTCGTCCATTTTTAACTCTCGCGTGCCCAGCATGACTTATGAACGACTATTTTCTTAATTTAAATAAATATATTTGTAATTTAAATGTTATGTTAATAAGTTTTGTTAAACATAGATTTAGTATGATATTTATATTTGACTTAGATACCTTTTAAAATATTGAGATATAAATATCATTGAAATGTAATTGTGATATAATATCATGTTATATTAAATAAGCAAATATAATATACAAAATAAATGACAAAATTTAAATATTGTTCGCGATATAATTTACCTATTTAACAATACAATTTACTATTACCTACTGATCATTCTACCTATGTTTATTCTATGATAAAAAACAACCGCGCGAACACAGAATAGCGCACATTTTTTGTTTGAAATAGCTGTTCTAGTACGTAAGTACATATTACTTCAATGACAAAAAGTTATATTATAATGTCCTCCAAACCGAATTTCGGCCACGACACCTGCCTCAACAGAGGCTAGCCATCGGCGCAGGACAGGATGATAGTGCCCAAGTGTATGCGCAAGCACAGGTGCACTCCCTATTCCCTCACTCTTGTAATCTGACAGGACAGTAAACCGACACGACCGGAGAGAGATCAGGCGCAGGACCAACGGCTTTACGTGCTTTCCGAGGCACGGGGGTGAGACAACGCCAACTTCCTGACTCCGGGCAACTACTGAGAACTTCTTGACGAAAAAACTCAATAATTAATTTATTGCCCGACCCGGGATTCGAACCCACGACCTCATGATCAGCAGTCGCACTACTACAACCACTAGACCAACGAGGCAATAAAGTTATAAAAATAACAAATGAAATAAAATAAAAAAGGTATTAATAATATGTAAAAGTTATATTAATATGATATTTAAATAATATTTCATTATAATAAGATAGTTATTAAGTAATATTGACTTTATCTTATATAATTCTGCATCAACCTATAGTTAAATACTAAAGAATGCCTCAAGCATTAAGTCCGTACATACATCATAATAAGAAGATACATAACAAAATAAAATAAAAATGAGACTATGGTACAGCAGACATAGTCGGACACGAGTACTATAGATTATTTATACTTTACTACTTGCATAATACCTATGTGCGATATATACTATGATCTTTGATATATACCGCCCAACTATTTGAATTGGTAGAATTTTAGAAAGGTAGAAAAGGTTTTGTTGATTTACAATTATACTCCTCAATGAATACTTATTAAAATAAATTTTATGTAGAAGAATGTAAAAACTTAAAGTAGAATTTAATTTTAACCTACTTAATAAATATTATTTCGGTTTTTACTAAGCAGATTTAAGTTTAGATAACTACGAGTAAAATACCCGAAAAAGGCATTGTTATACGTGAATATATAGGACAAGTTGTAAAGAGCGTTTCATTCATCGGCAAATATTTGCAACGATCTACTCCAGTCCTTACTACAAAGCTGAGTCAGCTCTGGCATTTAAAGAGTATATCAAGAGCTTCTTTGTGAATAAAAACCTTATCACCCTTAAAGGGTCGTTATATACGTTTTATGTTTTAATCACTTCATTTTTATTTTTCAGTTATAGATTTTTTATTATTCGTACCAGCAATTGTTACAACAGTAACTCAGAAATGTTTGATGTTCCCTTGGCCGTTTTTCATATAATATTACCATTACAGCCTATCAAACCTCCAATGCTGAACACAGGCCTCTCCCATAGATTGCCATGGTTACTTAAAAATCAGGTGGTAACCGCAGTTTTTTATATTTATTCAGCTGCTATCATGAAGATGGTGCTGCCTATCACACGGTACAGTTTTCCACTGTCGCCTCTTACGACACCCACATAGGGTAGTGGTTATTCTTAAATTTAGTTAAAAACGGATCTTACGACGTTTGTTAATCATTTACCAAGGAGGTAAAAGTATAATATAACAACCGTTGTGAGAAATAACTGTCTGCTTGCTCTTAATGGCTCATAGACCTTAATAGCTCGCTGGTTGACGTTATGTTTTCTGATATGGCCAGCCATCTTTATTTTTAATAAGTTTTTAACTTTTTACAACTATTTTTAAAAAATCTATCGTATGACACTTGGCCTCTAACAGAGTTTCACAACATGGTGAATAGCACTTACAAAGTACAGAGATAAAACTGCAACAACGCAGCACAGCACAGTACAGGGATAAAAATGTGTATATAATCCACAAGCCACTAAGGAGTGCAGTATTGGATTCTATAATTTTTGTATAGGTTGGCAATTGTTTTATTATTAAAGTAATTTTAATAATATTAAAATAATACACATAAAATAAAATAAACAGCTTAATATATAACACATTGCATATTTGATATTGCTTAATAGATTTACAAATAAAATATTAACTGAAGTAACATCTAAGCCTAAAAATAAAATTCCTTCGCAAGCTTGCATCGTTCAACATGCGCTAAGCCTGTTTTTAAGAGCCCTAAGAGTTACGCAAATTTAGGTATTTTACGTTCCGAGTGGGCGATGACCTACGCGAGCTATATTGTATTTCATATCTCTATTCAGTTTCTCGCACTATGGTACTGTGAATATAGTAACTAAACGATCTTGATTTTACAAGTTTTCTTAGGATGGAGTTCGATGGATGGAAAATATTTGGTTTGTTATTTTTATGTTATCTAATTTTTTCATAAATATTTTAATTGTTTCACCGTTATCGATTGTTAACCAATGTCGGTTAATAAGCGATTATATCTATATCATAATATATACTCGTAAATAAATAAATAAATAGTACCGTTGCAACCGGTTTTTAATAAATAAAATAACCAACTGTAACTAACATTTTTTCGATTGGTATTTACTGTCAATTGCCACATTTTCTATTATAAAAATATTGCCGCAACCACATTGACCGAGCTCACCTCGAGTCAAAAATTTCAGGCATTACACACTTTTTTTTAAAACGCTTGTAACTTGGTTAACATATTCAAAATCGAAAATTTGTCGTCTTTGTAGATTTTTAGGACTTTTACCGCATAGTCTGGGCCACTCCATATGGCAAGCATGCAGACATTTTTATTCTCCATTATTTTTGTCCAGAGATAGGATATTTCTTTTTTTACATTTGGTAACACATTGATACCTGTATTTATTTTTCCTCATTCCGACTGGTAATAAAGCTCAGCAACAATCAAAATAACTATAATGAGTTAACTATGTGGTATAATAATAATGTGCGGACTTACTATTTATACTAATTGAAACATAAAACTTCCAACGATTAAAAATTGCGGACATAGTTGACGATGCTCTAGCACAAAATAGCAGCGCCACGGTCATTGACGCACACTACATAATATCGATACAAGACGGAGAGCGCGAAATAAATTGACACGGGTCTGAATTTCGAGAGCCCCTGGCGCAGTAATGAATTCAGATGGCCGACGCGGTAAAATATATAGTACTTTTATTTAATTAATTAATAAAATTATAGAAAATTATTAAAGTATAAAATATTTGTGAGATAAAAACATTTTTTTTGATAGTCGATATTCAATAGAATCTACAAATTAGAGCTTCCAAATCATGTCTCTCAGAGTTTTGACCAGAACATGCATCAGGATAATGAATATTACTAAATAAAAAATAAGTTTGCCTTGAGTTCATTGCAGTAAGGAAAACGAACTATTTTTACCAAGTTATTGTTATTTCAAGCGAAGAACGGAAAACATATAATTTCAACGGGGAAACCTTGTAATTTCGCGTTTTTTGTAATACTCCTCTTAAAACATTTTTCATATGTATTTCATTTGATTCAATTTAAAAGTGATGGCGCTACGTCGTAATAATACAAAGTTCTTTACACACCGCAATAATGTGAAATTAAAAATTGCATGTGTATTTAGTGAAATGTTTGTCGTCTAAAAAATTATTCTTTATATTTTTACATAATTACTTAATATATATCAAGAAAATACAAAATGCGTTATAGAATTTAATATATAACATAGAGTAATTATAAATGTTAGAGAAATATTAATTATTAGAATTATACTGGTTGACTTTTTTAGTCCGGAAAAAATAGAGTATATCAGGTGTAGGGAATAGAAGCCTATGGCATTGATATTTTACATTTTTTTTCCTTTTGCGTATTATAAGTTTGATTTATCAGTAAATGGTAATCATTAGGTGCGTATTATTCTATTTTCGATAGTTTTTAATTTTTATTTATTTATTTCGAAAATATTTGTAAATAAATAACAAATAAATTAAAATAATTGATTTATTTATTTAGTTTAACATTTTTGTTTTTATGTTATAGTACCGAAAGCTTACTTTAGATTAGTAGTATTTATTGATAGACCAATTTCACAATCTGTTAGTTTAAAAGAAAAAAAAATTGTAAAATATCAGTGCTATAGGCTTCTATTCCGTTCACCTGTTAAAATACCATATTTTTCCAGACGGTATGAAATATCTTCCAGTATATATCAGAAATTCATATTGAAAAAAGCAAAAAAAATAACTACTCACAAAATTTTAATACGTATCTGTTAATTTCCTTGGAAATATAGTTATGATCGAAAAAATGTAATCGATCAATTGGAAGCATTATTCGGTTTTTATTCTTTAATATTAGTAACAGTTCTAAGTACATGGTCCTAGTTAGGAACAGTATATAATCTTATGGCCTTTACCATTTGAAGGAAACAGAGATGACAATACATTTACTCAGAATACCTGTGAAAAGATGTTATACCTGACATAGTTTAAGATTTTGTTAGATCTCATTCAGTTATTCATTACAATCTGGCCTTCATCCTTTCCGGAATCAGCTTGATGTCCGAATCTTTCTGCTATGCATGTTGTAGGCTGTCCTTCCACTCGTTGCAGTTGGGCTGTCCTGAGCATCCTCACAGATACCACTTTCTTACCCTCTTGTCCAGTACAATGTAATTCATTACAATCTATTACAGTCCACTGCCAAAGATAGGCCTCCCTCAGAAGGAGGTTATTTGCCATAATTGCTACGTTTGGCAGACTGTTTGCTGTCCATCTATTAATTCCTGAAGGAACATGAAATAGAATAGAATAGAGTAGAATGATTTTCATTCAATATAGATTATTACATAATACTTATGGAAAGTATTTTTTTTATTTACCACTGGTTCGGAAAAAAGCTTCTATCCTGGGAAAACCAGCAAGAAACCCAGCGGGACTTTTGTTCTGAACATATTTTATACATACTATACATTAATTTATTTTGTACAATTTTTGAATTAATTTTTATGGAACCAGCATGGTGGCGATCATCCCATTCTCAATTGTAAGATAAAAATTGTTTAAAAAGAATTTAAATAATACTTCAACAGTGAACTAATCTTCTATATATTACCTATAACATCGTCCACTTTTTCAGTCTGTATACCAGCTGGTTTTGAATTTCTTGTAAGATTTTGACGATATCTTTGGCAATCTGACACTTTTATTGTATTTCAATAGTTTAAATGAGTTCCTAAACTAAAGATTGTGCTAAAATTGCGAACGTACTTGGATGAACAAAGGCTAGATAATTATTCATAGATATTTCAAGCGTTTATAAAAGTCATAATTACAAATATTGATAAAATAATTTATTTAGTTTTACGAATAATGTTAAAGACTTCTCTAAGTCTCGAAACAAAACCATTTCTATTGAAAACAGATTTGAGTAATTAGCACCTATTACGATTCATATTAAAATATTTTGTTTTAATAGGATACACAAGTAATAACAGAAGACTATTTTTTGCTTTTTGCGGCATCGATGTGTAACTGCAGTCGCTATATAAATAGAATTTCAAAAATTACAATAAATACCTTTAATTATTTACTTCCTTTATTAATAGTTTATATTTTATGTGCAATAAATTAAATTTTGTATGGGAGTTCGCTATTGTTCTTTACGAATATAGCGGTTTTTATCTTACATTCTATTTGTAGAACACATTACTGATAAAGTAGAATTTATTATATTTTTTACAGAGTTGCTCATACTTGGCTATATGGCTAGACGTTGTTGAGCGAATAATCTGTTTTTAGGATTTGACTTTGCAGATTTTACGGATTTTTTATGGAGGCCATCGGTTGGTTATTAAAGGCTTATGTGATAATTAGGAGAATGAAGGAAATAGGCTCTACGTGTATAACTTAAAAAAAGTTATAGTACCATGTGCTAGTTTTAAACTTCTCTCATTTTGAAGCTGCTGTAATAAATAAAATATAATAAAAATGTAATGGACCCAAATATTTGAAAGTCTTAATGTTGTAACTATGGCAATATCCTTTATATAAGGCAGTCTATAGAGGAGGCCTACGCTCAGTTTGACCATGGAAGTTAAAGTGGAGATCTCCTTCGTTCAACGCTGCGTGTGGCATGCAGTCTTATTAAGTTCTATTTGAGCATTGAAGTAGTATGTACTACGTACTAGATATTACTTCAATGTATTCGAGTTACGTATGTGTTTTTTTTAAATTTATTAAAAAAAGAGTTACGTATGTATTTGTGCGTTCATAAATAAGTAAAGTTTTTCGTTTCGCATATCATGTGATCGTCTTTAAACCAACTTTATTTGACGCTAATTAAGTTTGCATTAAAATTTATACTGTTTCGTAAACAAAATATCTAACTCAAAGTCATCAAACGGGAAGTCACTGTATGCAGACCGAATGGCATCTAGAGCCATTGTTTTGTGTATTCGAATTTTAATAATAAATATAAAATATAATTTATATCTGCACTGCTGAAATTTATGTTCCAGCAGTGTTTCACATATTTAAGATTTATTATAAAAAACATAATTATAATCTTTAATTGCAAACGATTAAGCTTTAACTATTGTTTAAATATAAAGCTATTCTTTATCAATTGTATTACTGTTTATTATTTATTATCAATTAAACAACGGCAAATAAAATATTTAACATACTCATGTCAGCGATATTTCCGATTATTCTGGTAATCGCGTAGACTTAGGTGCTGGGTCTCTTTGACATGTTTAAGACTTATGCATATGCAAATGAACAGCCGCAGCTCCGGTAGTAAAGGGGTCAACAATTTTTCAAGCCACTCCTATCAGTAATGACATCGTGTTTTGCATTTTATATTTCTTTAAAGTCTACTTGCATCAGTGATTAAGGACGCAGTCAAAGACCTGTTATATTTTGTGTGCATGAGTTGAAATTTACCTCTTTTTTCTATAATTATGTCAACATCTGTCAACGGTCTATCACCATGGTGTAACCTAATGACCGACTTGCGACGGCGACCGACTGATTCATCAAAATATTAGGTGAAGCCAAACTTAATATGCTTGCATAACAACCAAATATAGCACACTCTGCACTCCACAACTCTTCTGCCCTGCTTACTGAATATGGGAAAATCTTTCTAGTAATGGGTTTTTCGCTGGTTCTTCCGAGAATTCTTATATCCGAACCAGTGATCAAAGAAAATGATAATTTTTTTAATGTCATTTTTAAAATCTTGGATAGGCCTTTGTAGAAAAAGATTTAAAAACTACGTTTTTGGTATGTTACGGTAAGATTTGATTGCGGCGAGAGAGGTTAGATCCGGATCTACCTAGGATACCGTAGATACCAGCGTTGGGGATCAATAGTGATGACTAAGATCGAATGGAAATTGCACTTATATCTTGATGGTTAATCGAGAACAGATGATGAAATTATTATCAGCCGAACTGTTAATTTGTTTTCTTTAACTAAATTTAAAAAAGAAACGAAGCAAATCAAGTTACAATAAAATGTGAAAAAGTTTTTAATTAGGTTTTCAGTTGTTTTGATTGAGAAACTTTTTAATTTAATTAGGAACTTGCAGGACTCTACAAGTGATTTTAGCATAACTATAAATATCGAATTATTTTTAAATCCCCTTGTGTTCTTAATTACTTGTTTCTTTCTTATGCCCGGGTAACAACCAAGCGAAATTTTCGAAGCTCTTGCTGATATATCATCATCATCATAATCATTACTACCTATCATGAGTCTATTATTTTGGGTTGTTATCAAGAAAATGTTGCTACCCACAGTATTTAATAGGCTAGTGCGGCCTCCTATGTAGGTTACGTTTCAACAATTCTGCTGATATGCAAGTGAGCTAATATTTTGTTGCGCTTATTTTTTAAATATCTCTTGACCACCATCCTTGTTAAAGAGCAACCAAATTTAGTGACAATTTTTTTTTCTGGTTTCGATGAGGTTGCTGCTGTTAGCTTATAAGGCCGTGGGTTATTCATGGCTTAATGTTTTTAATCGTCTAGATGTATATACTATGCTTGTATATGGTTCTGTTACAGTTTTTAAAGCTGTAACTAAAAATTCTGTACAAAAGTTAGCGTCATTTGACTTATATATTGTTTTAAAGTCTATATTACCTATGTCTTAAAGAGGACTTTTTAATTTCATTCTGATTTAAGTACAGGAGTAGCACAGTACTGCTTGATGGTCAGTTAATGTAGAAGTAATCACCAAAGTGAGAGCTGGCTTTTTGTTTTGAGCAGGACATGGTCGAGACACGTTTTATTTTCCCATGTTGGACAAGTGTGGGCAGGTAATAAACCATGGCTAGCGTAAAAAGATTAAGATAATCGTGAGCCCTTTTATCTCTATTTTCTGGTTCAATATCTATATTTGTCACCTATAATTTATATATTTTTAAAATTTGATAAATTTGACAAAATAAAGTTAAGATATCGATTGAATATTTCAATTTGCAGTACGATGGCGAACGATATATAGCTATAAATGCAGTTTCGAGACCGAGTTTCATAACAAGACAGTTTCCTTCCTGGAAATTTTGGTTCTTCGAAAATAATAATGATATCAGATTTTGCATATACCACGACTCCATCATTCTGCAATGCATGTTTTGTTGTTGCATGACTACTATATCCATTTAAATTAGGCAATAAAGGATCAGAACCCAGTCAGCTTTCGGTCAGAATAATAATGTCACAGTCAACCTCAAGTATTTTCAATAATGCTGTGAAATTGTCGAGATTCTTTTTAATACTGCGAATATTTTGATTAATGATAATAAGATTATTGGGTTGACCATATAGGTTTAGTTTAGTTTGCTCAACTTTACATATGGTGGATTCAGATACAGAAATTTGGTCAAGTTAAACTCCTATATCTACATCCGTTTTATAAATTATATTGCATTGAGGCTCTAGTTTAAATAGTTCTACTAAGTGAATTAAATTGATCAGAGAGAGTAATAAGTTAAGAGCAATATTATTGATTATATAAAGAAGATTTGTATAAGTACTGGTTGTGTATTTAGTAAGCATGTAGTGGTATGGTGTGGAGTTATAAATATAAAGGAGTATCATTAGCATGTAGAGTATAGAGTAATTAAAAAAATAATAAGATAATGTGTGTAGAAAAAAATAAAATAATAAATAATCTAGACTAGTACAAAATGTTATTTGAAT
The DNA here is from genome assembly GCA_907164705.1 of Parnassius apollo. Taxonomy (NCBI): domain Eukaryota; kingdom Metazoa; phylum Arthropoda; class Insecta; order Lepidoptera; family Papilionidae; genus Parnassius; species Parnassius apollo. The sequence continues at coordinate 902,823 of CAJQZP010000643.1, read as the reverse complement.
AGTTTGTAGCAAAAACATTTTTCTTATTATATACACTACAAACTGGAATGATGTGTAGGATTCCATTAGCTTTACAAATTCTACTTCTTCATTAATTTTTATTTATAGGCTTCCTTCCTTCTTCCGCAAATATATTTTTTCATAAGATGACTAACAGAAAACATATCCATGTGTTTTTGCAAAATCGGGAGCGAGGAAAAATAATCTTTTACCCTTGAAAGTGAGAATTTCAGAGATGAAAATAGGTACTGAAGGGCCATTTAATTTCAGAGGTGATGTGTTAAGTTTCTTTTCACTCGCAGATTTTTTATAAGTCTTAACAGTTTTTAACATACTCTGCTTTAAGAAGCAGAGACGGATACAAATTCGACCACGATGGGTTTAGACGAATGGGGTTTGGCGAATCCTTGATGTAGATCTTTTATGTCCGTCATTAGAATTGGGGTATTTATAAGATCTCCAATGCTCTGGTTTACACCCCTAGTAAGTTCTAGTTTTGACTCATTTGGAATTTTATGAATATTACGTATTTCAATATTTGCGGCACACGTGTCATTTTCGAAATTATCGACCCGGTTTTCAAGTATTTTTATATAAGTGAGTTGTTCTATACGCTCATGTTTTAACAGATACAACTCCTTACGAATGTCATCATATTTATTCGACAATAATTGTATGGTGGCTGTTTTTAAATCTCTTTAATGGCGGACTGTAGGCTTTCAAGTTTATTATTTTGTTGCTCAGTGAAATTGTTAAATAAACTGCGAACCTCGTCCACAAATCCAGATCCTTCGATCTCCCGTTTACGTTTCAGTCGTAGATTATTATTCTGCGATTCCTTTTCCATTACCACTTAGTCGCTTAGGCTCACGTCATCGAAATTAGAATCCAAAACCGATTTTTGAGGCGGCGGAGTGCGTTTTAATGGCATCGTTAGTTAAATGTAATTAGCCGCGAAAAAATACTAAAGTTTGTGGCACAGAAATTCAACAGCGTAGGTGTTTCGTAGCGCTGGTTACGAAGAAATTGTAAACAGCGGTAATTACCGCATCGTAGCAGATCGTAGCGTTGATCGATGATAAGGAAAGCAATTATGCAACCATCTCTTTTCCCCGTGGTGTGCTGGTCGGAGACGGTGAGAACACAGCGACGAAGCGGCTACAGGGATCAGCTTGAGTTTGTCAGTTTGAGTACTGAGTACAATTATGTGAAACTATTATTAAGTTTTAAGATAAAAACAAAAACACATCTGCTTGCAACGTGATCTCGGACGAAAGAGGATAAATGAAAAAATCCTTCTGTTAAAAATCCATTTGAGTAATTGGCGTACTTGAAAATAAGTGAGCTAGATATATAGTCATGATGGTATGCAATTATGCAGGAGTGACATCGCACCTGCCACCATCTTTATTGGAAATGATTAAAGGCGTTTATTGGACGCGTTAGCTACTTATAGTCAGACAGGTTTGTTTCTCTATGTACTACTTAAAAACATTCATATATTTTTTTTCATTAAAGAAAATCCGATAAAAAATCCTCGCATCAGTTTTTTATACCAATGGAATATTAAAATTTAAAATTGATTTGAAGCGGAAATTTATAACAAAAAGTTATATTAAATATGTTATTAAAATAATATTTTACTAAAATAAGATAATAATTAAGTAATATTGACTTTATATTATATTATTCTGCATCAGATACTAAAGAATGCCTCAGGCATTAAGTCCAAACATACATCATAATAAGAAGATATATAATAAATTGAAATATAAATGAGACGCAATAAAAATGATAATATGACACAGCAGACATAGTCGGATACGAGTTCCATAAATTATTTATACTTTACTACTTGCATAATACCTATGTGTGATATACAGTATGATCTTTGATATATTCCGCCCATCTATTTTCATTGATAGATTTTGTTGATTTACGATTATACTACTTAATAAATATTTATTAAAATAAAATTTATTTAGAAGAATGTAAGAATTCAAAGTAGAGTTTAATTTTAACCTAATATAATAATATAAATAAATATTATTTCAGCTTTAATAAACAGATTTAAATTTAGATAACTACGAGTAAAATACCCGAAAAAGGCGTTGTTATACGTGAATAACCCATAGGATAAGCTGACAACTTGACCGTCGACGGATTGTTGCTCTGGTTTTATCGTTTAAATAATGGTTTGAAGTAAATTTTGATACGTAAAAGTGATGCGATTTTGTGTATTAAGTGTCTGCGCATGTGAGCTAATAGAGAAAACGACGAAAAAAGTGCTTCGATGTTAATATAAACCTCAAGTTATTTTGATCGCTTGGGCATCTCATGAACTTGAGTTATTGTCGTCATCGATTGTCCGCTGGGTCGACAATTTACTACCGCGTTATAAAGAGCGTTTCATTCATCGGCATATATTTGAAACAATCTACCCCAGCCCTTACTACAAAGCTTAGTCAGCTCTGACATTTAAAGAGTTCATAAAGAGCTTTTTTGTGAATAAAAACCTTATCACCCTTAAAGTGGCGTTATACACGTTTCATGTTTTAGTCACTTCATTTTTATTTTTCAGTTAAACATTTTTTCATTATTCGTACCAACAATTGTTACAACAGTAACTCAGAAATGATAACGATGTTCCCTTGGCCGTTTTTAATATAATATTACCATTACAGCATATCAAAACTCCACTGCAGACCTCTCCCATAGATTGCCATGGCAACTTGAAAACCAGGTGGCACCCGCAGTTTTTTTATATTTATTCAGTTGCTATCATGAAGATGCAGCTGCCTATCACACTGTACAGTATGATTTCTTATATTTAAGCGAACTTCAGCGACGCTCCGGGAAGTCTGCAGTCTGTGAACACGTACAGGATCGCCCCCGTCACTACATCAGATTTGATAGACCGCAGATCCTCGCTAAAGAACACCGATTCCTTCCAAGGATGATTCGCAGGGCTATTGAAATAAAAAAACATCCTAATTTCAATAGAGAAAGATGGCTGGGTGCTACCATCTGCTTGGGATCCTATAATAAATAAAATTAAATCCCAACCCAAGCATACAACTGCAAGACTTCAAGATACCATAAGTTCATACTGCATAGATCGGAACAAAAGTTAAATTTTAATCTATGGTAACCGCGGTTAACTATGACATATGGACGTTGAACATCTCAGTCCTGCCCGTGATCATGAGTGTTGTAAAGCGTTCGAAACGTCGGGTATTTAAAAAGTTAAAATATACGCGATAAATTCCGTAAAAACTAGTATTATTTCAACACTGTACAGTTTTCCACTGTCACCTCTTTCACACCTCTGTCATTATTTTATATGGGGTTGTGGTTATTCTTAAATTTAGTTAAAAACAGTTCTCACGACGTTCGTTAATCATTTATCAATGAGTTGAAAGTAGAATATAATAACCATTGTGAAAAATAATTGTCTGCTTGCCCTGTAACTGTAACCTGCAAGTGATGAAAAATATATGCTAAATTCTTCACAAGTTCACTGCTGAACACAGACCTCCTCCAAGAAATGCCACAAAATACTGTCTTGAGCCTTCTACATAGCTCGCTGATTGACCTTATGTTTTCTCATATGGCCAGCCATCTTTATTTTTTTAATAAGTTCTTCACTTTTTACAACTATTCTAAAAAATCTTTTGTGTGACATTTAGTCAATAACAGAGTTTCACTATATGGTGAACAGCACTTATGAAGCATGGAGATGTAACTGCAAAAACGCAGCACAGCACAGTACGGGGATAAAAATATGTATGTAAAATATATAATATTTTACATTCAAAGCCACAAAGGAGTGCATATTTATATAATTATAGTGATTCTATAATTTTTGTATAGGTTGGTAATTGTTTTATCATTATAGTAAATTTTATAATATTAAAATAATACACATAAAATAAAATAAACCGCTTTATGTATAATATATTGCATATTTAATATTACTTAATAGATTTACAAAGTTAAATATTAACTGAAGTAATATCCAAGCCTAAAATTAATGAAATTCCTTCGCAAGCTTGCATCGTTCAACATGCGCTAAGCCTGTTTTTAAGAGCCCTCTTAAATTACGGCGTTACGCAAATTTAGGTATTTTACGCTCCAAGCGGACGACCTACGCGAGCGATATTTTATTTCATATCACTACTCAGTCGCCCGCACTATGGTGCTATGAGTATAGCGACTAAACGATCTCGATCTAAAAGCTTTTGCCAGCAAGAACTAGATCACCAAGCTCAATCAAGTCAATTAAACCACAATCATTCGTCATGAAGCAATCACCAGCTCGACGACCATAACATTTGGAAATAAAACTTACAAATCTACTTAGCGTACAACCCACCACGAACTTCATTGTATGATGATACTACTATTCTGAATACATTAATACGCCTTAATTAACTTCTGGTGGTATTTCGGTATTAGGACTTGCACATAATATTTACTGCTTTTATCCACTGCTTTTAGCTCCAAATATGCTCTCTGGGAATTTGTAAAATTTCACTTTCACATCAATTCCAGGTTTTTGACGTGATTTCATATTACAGTCACGGATACAGCAATGTTTTTGAAGCTGACATTATTAAAATAATATCAATATATTTTATTAATAGTTATTAAAAATATAAATTACGTGTTAAAATTTAATCAACGATCTCAACTAGTTAAGATGTTTGCCACCTGTTGGCATAAAAGTCTACACGTTTGGTCACGATAAAAATGAATCTTTGCATTGCTAACATTACATAGCTTAAGTGTGATAAGTTTCATCGAAACCAAAAATTTATTTTTAGAGGAGATAGCAACTTATGTTCTTAAACCATATGATTCTACTTCCTCTTCTAAATCTAAATTCTAAATAAATAAAAATTCTAATTTCAAAAATTTCAAAAACTAAATAGAAATTTAATTTCAAATGGGTAAGAACTGAGCCCTGTTGAATTTACTGTTTTTCTTGGCATCACTCCTGACACAAAGCTTTATTGGGGCCCCCATTTATCCAAACTAGCAAGCAGAGTAAGCTCTGTAGCTTATCCTATAAGAAGGTTAGAGGTCTCAATAGTGTCGAGACAGCTGGATTAGTTTATTTCAGTTATTTCTATAGCATAATGTCCAACAGAATTTTTCTGTGGGGAAATGCAGCTCAGATAGAAAAAACCATTTTTGTTTTATAGAAGACGGCCATAAGAGCTATTTACAACCTAAAACCGAGAGAGTCTATTAGGGAAAAATTTAAAGAAAAAGACATATTAACTTTGGCCTCTCAATATATTTACGAAAGTTAAACGTATGTTCACAAAAACAAAGGTAGTTTTAGTAGAAAAAGTGATAAACACTCTGTAATACTATCTTCTGTTTCTTTTTCTGTTTCAATGAATACATGGTTAATAATAACTCCTGTAAATGAGGTGGTCGCTTCCAAGCTGTTTCTAAAATAATTTTTGTAAATTTTTGTACAACCTTTAATTTTGTAAAATTTACTTTTAATAAAGTCCTTTTTCTTCCTTGCTTCCTTGATAGTTTATCACGGGACAAAGGTTTTTTTTCCAAAGTAGTGGTAAAGTAAAAAAATCTTTCAATAAGAATTACACACATGTGATCCATATTGCATAAAAATTATTCTATTCTATTCTATTCGTGTTTTTATTTTAAATCAATGATATTTATGAGGAATCGTTGCGGATAACATTGCAGTAACAGATACAATGAAATGGTACTCACGCGACAGAGATAAAACGTCACATTTGGAATTCTGCCAAGGTGCCTATAACAAAGCAGATAATTTAACAGGTGTGCACTTAACACCATAGATGAATAATTCAGTAATGTTTTAATATGTTAATGTGCAAACAAATTTATAAATTAATATTATGGCAATAAACTCTGTAAATTGTAATACTGCTAAAATATATCACTGCTTTAAAGAACCAAAGGAAATAACAATTTTATTATAAAACTTGAATGCCCTGGAGAGAAATTCATACACCAGAGAACTTAAAACCACGAAAGAAGAAAATATCAGCAGTATCTATACCTTTAAATGTTTGGTCCTATAAAACTGGACCTCCTCTTCAAACCGAATCACAGCAGTGATTGCATTGCTCCTTGACGACAGAGGTACCAAAGTGGATATAGCAGTAGCATGTAGTGGCGGTGTAAGTTTACTTACTACCACATATCATCCCGTGGGTGTCGTAAGAGGCGACAAACAAACCAGTAGCGTCTCCCTGATAAAACTTCAAAATGAATAAACTGGTAACTATGGCAAATATCCCTCCTATTAGGCAATCTAATGGCGGGGGGGAGGGGGGGGGCTATGAACATATTTGTGGACTTTTAATAGCGTGTAATGACGACAGTAACTTAGGCAGTAAAATACGCTCATACGCTCTTGCTGGTCATGATTCTCTCCCATTATAGAAAGCATACTAAGTTATAAATTTAATAATTTAAAACCACATAGTACTCGCTCTTCCTTTACACGTTCATACGCTGATGCTGGTCAGGATTCTCTCCCATTATAGAAAGCATACTAAGTTATAAATTTATTAATTTAAAACCAATACAAACATGAAAATTGAACGCAAAAGTTACTTAAAGAGTAAGCTCATCAATAACCGATAAGAATCTAAAATTAAGTTATGAATGTAAATATTTTTCTTGGATTTTTTAAATGTCCCTTCAAAAATCACAACAAGTGAGCTGCTTTCTTCGCAACCAGAAGCTAAGAATAGTTAATAAGCAAGTAAACGCAGCCGTTGTTTATTTGGCAATATGCCGCAAGGAGTAATGTACCTCTAATAGTTTTTTAAAGTTGGTTTGCTATAATGTAACCATTTAAATTTCCTTCTTTAATTTGAAATATTTAAACAGTCTTTTTTGGAAAGTAATAAATAAAAAAATTGGTTGACCCTGCAGGTCATCTCTGGAACTTCCCACTAATTTGAAAAGCGCTCCGAATTTCACCAAATTATGAAGTTGAATATTAAATATCGGAGTAATATTTAAAAATTAATTTTTCAGAATTTTTCATTAACGATATCTCACGAACCAATCAATCGATGATTTGACCGGACCGACGGTGATGGACGTGGTTGCTCAAGGTAAGTGATTAGTTTTTGGAATCGGTCGTTAAAGCCGTTTATAGTTATTCCAAAAAAACAGTTTTAATTTTTTTATTTTTGTTATTTCTCAAAATCTACCGGTCCGAATTAGTTAAAATTCATAGGAAATCTAAGTTTGATGAAATACTTTAGAAATCCGCTTAGTTCATTTCAATCGGTCAAGCCGTTCAAAAGTTATAAGAGGTTTATATACATCTAGACACACACACACACACACGTACGTACGCACGCACGCACGCACGCACGCACGCACGCATAAAAACACCGAAAAATTGTTAGAGTGGCTTCCTTTAACCTTAAAACGTCAAAATTTGATAAATACTCATTTTTTGAAAAAAGAGTGAAACAATAATTTCCTTTCTGGTGGCACGGCAGTGCCCCCGCCAAGTTGAGCAACAAAAAAGCGGCACGGCCGTACCATCCTTTTCAGCAATTTTGTCCATTTTGGACCCCCTATAACTTCGTTGTGGATAAAACTAGAAGCCTGAATTCAGTAACCAAGCAAGAATTGTATAAACACCGTATATTTTAAATTTCATTCAATTTGAACCAGTAGTTTAAGAATTATAACTAGTCAAAAATTTTCTTAATTTTGTCACTCACTGACTGGCTGACCGATCAGCAAAACTCTAACTCTTACTCTCTTCTAGGAGACATAGAAGCTTCAAATTTAGAATATAATAAGTTTGAAGTGTATATATTAAGGAAAAACTAAAATATTTTGCAATTTCTTTCCAATTTTCTAGATACACCAACTGCATAAATAACTTTGCAATCCCATATAAATGAATAGGATTACAAAGTTACATTTGCAGTGAGTATAATATAATGGAATAATAGGTGTGGATAGGTACGTTGTTGGTATTCAAGAAGTAGAAGGTACCAGTAAGAAAAAAGTAGGACTATCTTCAAAAAGAAAAGAGATGGCATCAAAAACATAACTTGTAAAAAAAAACAAGTCACGCAACTAATTTTTTCTGCCGTAAAAAGTTGTGATATCCATGTAATACCAATTCGGTTTATTTATTCAGTCTCTAAGGGTTTTTCCGTCTTAAATTATTACGTACTTAGCTAACCTAACAACATGTTATAGTGACCATATCAATATTAAAAATCTTTTATATTTTAAATAAATACATGTTATATTAACGGTAATGTTCAGATGGTCGTTAACTTAATACTGTCAACCTATTACATAACAGTTAATTTCTGTTTTTATTTTAAAAGTGACCCCATATCTTTCTTGGGGAAGAGAGTTTCCTAAGAGATGTCATAGGGAAACTGAAAAAGGAGATTGGCAGCAACATTTTAATATTAACAGCTCATAATCAACAATAAAAAAGTGCTGCCCTATCGTCTGTTAAGCGGGGCAACTATGGCAAATGACCCCTCTGGGGCAATCTATGGGAAGGGCTATGATAAGTAGCGGATATTTGACAGGCTGTAAGGAATCATATTTCATTCATTATTGAGTAAAAACTATATTATTTTTTTACCAGCTGCCCTTGCCGTGTGGTGGAGGTGTAAAAGATATCATCGGGGAAATGCCTGATAAATTTTATGCCTTCCGATAGATGGCGGTATAAGTATCTTGTTCATACCAGACGTAAAAATACATAGACTGGCTAAAATAAAAGCAGAGATTAACTGTTATGTAATAGATTGACAGCATTAAGTTAACGAGGGTCTGAAGATTACCGTTAAAATTACGTTTTTGTGCGCATTTCCATGCCACCTGCGGCATACGTGACAGGAAATTTAAAAGAAAACCTTAAAAATATACCTTTTTTGTAATTTTAGTATTAGACGTAAGGATGACAAACGATTACATGCGACTATTTTAACTGATTATAAGTGGATTCTATGGCCCATAGTCACGTACATCTATCATCCAAGTAGAATCTTAATTCAGATGCAGATACGTTATCAACTCAGAGAACTAAATGGAATGTATCTTTCCAGTATAAAGGTTTCCAGTATATTTCTCATCATCGACTTGCGAAATATTGATATACTATGACAGCATGATCCTTCCATAATTAAAAACGTAAAACTAAACAGAATTAAATAATTTCATTTTTTACCCTTTTGAGTGGACTCAGGAATGTCGCAAGCTCAACGTAACAATTAATATGTCGTCTAAAATGTATAGTTATATTAAAAACTTCATCACCTATTTACACACTCTTAAGGGTACAATTTTGTCTCTGGATTTGTATAGAACTATGCCTAAGGTATAATTTATTTAATTTAAAAAAAAAACTGTCAGTCGTAAGACTGCACGTCAGAAGTGAAAACTTATTAGCTCCACAAACATTTAAACATAATTTTTGGGTTGTTAAGAAATATTTTAGTATTTTATATTAAAAATATTTTTGATTTCTTAAATTTACGGAACACTACACATTGAATAAAACTATATTTACGGATTTTATCGCATTTAATTAAATAAGGTCTTAGTTAACTAAACGCGATAAAATTCGTAAATATAGTTTTATGCAAGAAATATTTTTTATCAACGTCTTAATACAGTAAAAAAATTCATTTATTGCGCTATGTTACATGAAAAATAATGATAATTATATACATAATACAAAAAAAATTATAAATACATCTGTGTATATATGAGTCTGAGCGTGACGATCACGCGAGTTCAGTGCTTTTTCCCCATCCATCAAGTGCCTAACATGCCAAAATATGTTTTCACTTCAAAAGTTTGTAAATCTAAAGCTAAAGCACCATTAAATTTGTAAACTTTTCAATTTAACATTATAATTCAGAAAACATTTTATATTTATACAGCTTAAATAAGCTTCTAGGTTAAATTCATATTCGAATAAAATTTTATTAAAACTTCTTCGTATTTGAGATTGCTTCCCTTTCATAAAGTCTAAAAGACTTTTATTCTATTACCTAGATCGAATCAGAGTGGAGTACGTTGTTCGATACTTCGCTATATCGATTAACATTATTTAAGGCTTAGACGAAACGAAATGAATAACCAATTTATTAAATTATTTTAAATAACACATTCATAGTTAAAATGTCATCAGCAGATTATTCTATACTTAACTTATGAAGATATTAAAATTTCTTACAAAAAGTACCTACCTTCAAGAAAAAGTTATGTGGTAAATTTAATACTTTTTTTGGAAAGTTCATCTATTTATGAACCGTTTTAAGTTTTTATGATTTTAGGTTATTATAAGTAGCAAAATGAATACTTTGTAATATAAACTGCTTTTCCATGTACCTCGTAAGTGATAAAATGGATCTTTACCAATCTTTACGAAGAACGAAACGTTTCTTGTACACTAAAATCGTGCAATGGTCAAGTTTTCAAAACTGAATATTTTTTCTTCGAAGTAATGAATGAAATTAAAATTTAGAAGAAAAGAATAGTTATCTCAAAAGTAGATTCTATTACTGTGTGCACCGTTCTTCATCCGCCTTAATTGGCCAATTGAGTTAAGCCTTGTAGTTAAATATTGCCATGACCTGTTATTTAAAAGAATAAGAAAAATAATATTAAAAGAAATAACAATACGAAACCATTATCTCTGTCTTCATACATATATTTAATTACCTACTTTTTTATTTGTCGACCTCCATTTTCCACAATAAGATAACATGGTGGTCGGCAAGTCTTCTTTTTTTCACGTATTTCACAAATTTGTTGCAATATTCACGTTTTCTTAACAAATGATTTGCTTCGTTTTTCGTAATATAGCAAAGGTGTGGAATAAAATGCCAACATCTGTTCTTCAGTCCTACTTAAATCTGGATGTCTTCAAGATAAGTGTGATTAGGCTATTGTAACGCTAAGGCTTAGTAGCAGGTGAGGTTTTAGTCAGGCTCTGACTTATATTGCATAAAAATATTTTGAAATTTGTGGCGCCTATACAAAGAGCACTGTGGCGAAGGAAAACATCGTGAGGAAACCTGTATGTCTGAGGAATAAGAGAAAAAAATATTTCGAAGACATGTGAAGTCCGCGGGGCAGCGCGGCGGACATTTCCTTGCCCTAAAACCCTCTCAGAAATGAGGTGAGGCCTGTGCCCAGCAGTGGGACGTATATAGGCTGTAACTTTACTTTACTTTAATTTAATTTATACAAAGAGCACACAAAAACATTTTACCCTTCTCAAATATCCATGAGGCTATCTATCTGTGAGTCTATCTATGAGGAACTGGTGTAATATTACGAAATGGTGTAATGGTGTAAAATTAATGTTACAAAATTAATCTACGAGTTGTTGTGCCATTGTAAGTCATTATTTAAAAAATATCAACATCATCAGTATTACAACCCATCACTGCTAAACATAGCTATGTTATATATAACATAGCTATGCTATATGTACAACCCATCACTGCTAAACAATGCTATGTTTAGCAGTGATGGGTTGTAAAAAATGACGCCGCGTAACTTAGCCTCCAGCTACAGATACATAAGCCTTCACAGCATACTGGGGAAAATGTACGAACGAATTATATTAAATCGCCTTCAAAAATTTGTTTTCGCTAACAAAATTCTTCCGAACTAGCAATTCGGTTTCAGACCCGAAAACTCGTGCACTGACTAGTTACATCGCCTCACATAATACATTCTGAAAGGCTTCAATCTCCCCAAAAGAGGTCCACTAACACCGGCGCCTTCTTCTTCGATGTCACAAGAGCGTTTGACAAAGTCTGGTACGAAGGCTTGCTTTACAAGCTGTATAAACTCAACCTGCCTGATGGACTGACTCACACCATCAGAGCCTTCCTTACCAACCGCTATTTTCACTATCGAATAGAAGGCATCCACGCCTCAAAGCGTCCCCTTAAGGCTGGAGTTCCCCAAGGCTCTGTCCTCTCCCCACTCCTTTTCACACTCTTCACTCGTTACATCCCTAAAGGCCCATTAGTTAACACTGCTCTTTTCACCGAAGACACAGCACTCTTCGTCGCCCATCGCATTAAAAGAATCCTCACCAAGATGCTCCAAGCAGCCGTAAACCGCTTAGGTAATTGGTTCCACTCATGGAGAATCGAAATGAATTCTGAGAAAAGTGTAGCAATGTACTTTCAAAGGAACGCCACTTTCAATCGTCATAACACAAATCATGATAAATCAATACGCACGATCACCCTGCTCGACCGCCAGGTCCACAGGCAATCTACGGCTAAATATCTAGGGGTCACTTTCGACCACGGCATGACCTTCGCGGAACATATTAGCCCCGTTCGCAACCGTGCCAAAATAGTCCCTAGCCATCTCCATCCGCTAGTTAACAGCAAGAGCAAACTGTCCTTAAGATTCAAGCTCCAACTTTACTTTGCTTGCGTAAGATCCATCATGTCCTACGCAAGCGTTGTTTTCGCACATGCTGCCCATCGCCATTTGTACGTCCTCCAAGTTGTCCAAAACAGATTCATCCGCTTAACCACTGGAGCTCGGTGGTATTGCTGATACCACCTCCGACCATACAGAGACTGTCAACTCCCGAGGATCTCTGAATATTTCAAGGAAATGTCTCAGCGCTACTTTGATAGGGCTGAGACATATTCAACCCGTTAGTGGTAAACGCAGCCATCTACGCCCCGACTCCAAACGTTACGGAAAGTCTCCGCAGGCCCCGTAACGTTTTAATTGAACCCCTGTTCTGCTAGATTCCGACGGCACAAATGCTGCAAATATAGCCACATTGGCTAACAGTATCAACAACATCGAAACCAGCTTGCTTAGTAATTATAAAAATTAAATTAAATAATTAGTATTTTGTACGGCCAAAATCTTACAAGAAATTGAAACGAGCTGGCATACAGACTGAAAAAGTTGACGATATTATAAGTAATATTCAGAAGACAAGTTTACTGTTAAAATAATATTCAAATCCCTTTGTTAATAGTTTTAATCTTATGACACTAACAGAAACAAAGACAAAAGTGAAATAAATATTATAAAAGTACAGTATTCGTAAAAGAGCTATTCGTGCTAGCTTAGATGGTTAACGCTTGCTAAAAATATAACAGAACGCGAGTAACCCGGGTTCGATCCCCGCCGGCACCAATGAAATTGTTAATTGCAATTTTAAGTGCTGATTTACCACGTGCTCGGCGGTGAAGGAAAACATCGTGAGGAAACGTGCATGTCTAAGGAATAAGAAAAAAAATTTCGATAAATTATTGTGAAGTTTGTCTACACACATTGGGGCAGCGCGGCGGACACTTCCTTGCCCTAAAACTCTCTCAGAAATGAGGGAGGCCTGTGCCCAGCAGTGAGACGCATATAGGCTGCAACTTTAACTTTTATAGTATTCGTGTTGACAATAATTTATATTTATAACTTTAGTGCATTTCAGAAATCTAATAAGTAGCAGCCGTATTAAAAATATTGTAAGGTTTTATCTATTTCCTTAAAATTACCAAAAGGTAGGTAAAATACTGTAAATAATGAATTTTAATATTTTTAGATAGAAATATTTTTCTTCAGGAATTGGGCTATATATATTTTAGATACACGTGGTAGAGCCATGCTGCAGTTATATTAGTAATATAGTCGTAGCACGAATGGGTCGGCTCGACCGGGGAAGGACCACGCTCTCACAGAATACCAGCGTAAAATTGTAGCTTAATGCTGCTAAGTTTCGTATGGTGAGTGTAGAGAACCGGAGACCCTTTTTACTGGAAACGAGGCATTCCATCTTAATCCTCACGGGTGACAACGCATCTGAGTTTTGATTCGTAATCGAGGATAGATGTAGATGTCTATGGGCCACAGCAACCACTTACCATCAGGTGGACTGCGTGTTCATTTGTCACCCTATCCTATAAAAAATACAACAACCGTGTAGTGGGGATGTAAGAACTATCACATAACGTGAAAGGAAACAATCGATGGACAGTAGCGCCTTCCTGTTAACAACTAGGAAATGAGCTGCGTTTGCGAACAACCCCTTCCCTAGGCATTCTATGGGTCATGAATGTGTATTTCAGCGGAGGACTTTGATAAGCTGTAATGAATTAATTACTAAAATATAGCGAAATCTTATTAAATGTGCAGTGCAACACCTTTTCATTGGAATTCTAAGTAAATGGTTATCATCTCTAATTCCATAAAATAGTATAAGCTATAAAATTTTATACTATCATCACTGAGGCTGTTACTTATTTTTTCGGAGTAAATGCTAAGGCTTTGCAATAGTTTCGAAAAATGCAATACACCGACTGTATAAACACTGACTGTGTGTTTTTTATTGCGAAATGAAAGATTTGTTATCCGCCCGAAATTTTTGAAGGTAGTTATTATTTTTGTTGTCACCAAAATCAATTTCAAAAGTTCTTTGAACATAATTCTCTGACATTCAAATTGCTCCATCTCATCATTAAATATATTGATAATATATTGAATCATTTTTTACACCACAATTTTTTTTTCACAATTTCATTTAATAGAAATGCAGTTTCAAATTCTACAATATCGCGGTGTGTTATGAATTTCGTATAATTAAGACGCAAAACTACCGCTTTTAAGCTGAATTAAGTGAAATGCATATGAAAAATATTTCTCAAAAATGGGCTTAGCACATGCTGTACGATGTTAACTTGCGATGAAATTTTGTTATTTTTGGGCTTAGATATTACTTCCGTTTTTTTTTACTTCGTAATATTAAACTACTAAGTAATACGAGTTTTAGAAATGTAACATGTTGTAATATATAAAATGGTTTATTTTATTTTATGTATTATATTTTATTTAGGTCTTGAATGTCAAATATTATGTATAATTAATTTAATTGTCACATTTTTAACTTTTTCAAAAGCTTTTTAAGAATAGTAGTCAAAAGGAAAGTAATGATAAAAAAATAAGGTTGGCAGACTATATGACGTGCTTTGTGGCATTCCTTGGGGGAGGCCAATGTACACCAGTGGGACCTTTGAAGGACTGAAATGATGAATGATGACTATGTAATAATAAAACTTAAGGTGAATCAACGAGCTATGAAGTGCCTATGCTGGAAATTTTTCTGCGTGATATAATGCATAATGAAAATATTCACAGTATAACCAACATAGCCCAAGATAAACGACTTGTACGGAGGTCCGCCACTAAATGGAACAACGAGCTGGTAAGACTTGCAGATGTTCGTTGAATATGGGTGGATCTTAATTTGTGGCATCTCTTGGAGAAGACCTATGTTCAGTAGTGAACTTGTGAAATCTTGAAATCAATCAATGAATAAATATGAAAGAAATAAAACTACTACATTTTTCAGCACTTGCAGGTTACAGTTACAGGGCAAGCAGAAAATTATTTCTTACAACGGTTGTTATATTCTACTTTCAATTCCTTTATGAATGATTAACGAACATCGTGGGATCTGTTTTTAACTAAATTAACGCATAATATGACTTAACTTCAATATATGGGAATTGTATTAAACTATTACCTCGTATCATAACAGGATATATCACCAATGAAATAGGCAGCAGCATCTTCCCAATGGCAGCTGACTAAAATAAAAAAGCCACGGTTTCCATCAGCTATGAGAGAGGTCTATGTTCAGCAGTGGAGGTTTATAAGCTGTAATGGTAATATTATATGAAAAACGGCCAAGGGAATATCGTTATCATTTCTGAGTAACTTTTGTAAAAATTTTTGTTACGAATAATTTAAAAATCTGTAACTTGTAAAATAAATGCGAAGTGTCTAAAACATTAAAACGTATATAACGGCCCTTTAAGGGTGATAAGGTTTTTGTTTACAAAGAAGCTCTTTATGAACTCTTTAAATGTCAAAGCTGACTAAGCTTTGTAGTAAGGTCTGGAGTAGCTTGTTGCAAATATTTGCCGATGAATGAAACGCTCTTTATAACTTGTCCTATGGTTATTCACACAATGCTTTTATGGGTATTTTACTCGTAGTTATCTAAAGCTCAAGCGTAAAAACTCAAATAATATTAGTTAAATAGTAACCTATCTTAAATTAAGTTCTACGTTAAATTCTTACATTTTTCCTCATAAATTTTATCATAATAAATATTCATTAATTGTAAATCAACAAAATCTATTACGGCGGTATATATCATAGTGTATATCGCACGTAAGTATTGCGCAAATAGTAAAGTATAAATAGGTGATAGTATCAGGCTATAGCTGCTGCGCCATAGCCTCATTTCATTGCGTCTCATTTATATTTCATTTTATTATATATCTTCTTATTATGACGTATGTTTGGATTTAATGCCTGAGGCATTCTTTAGTAGTTAACTCTAGGTTGATGCAGAATAATATAAGATAAAGTCAATATTACTTAATTTGTATTTTATTTTAATAAAATATTATTTTCATAATAAAATCATTAATATAAAATTTCGTTATAATATTTCGCTGCAAATTAATATTAAATTCTAATATTCCACAAGTTTATAAAATTTAATGCGAGAATTTTTTGTCCGATTTTCTTTAATAATAATAAAAATATTGAAATTTTTAGAGTAAATAGAGCAATAAGCATGCTCTCAACCTATCTAACTATAAGCATCTATTGCATCCAATATACGCCTTTAATAATTTATGAGGTAGTGGCAGGTGCAATGTTCTTCCTGGATAACTGCATATAACTGTATATCTAGCTCACTTATTTTCAAAAACGCCAACCACTCAATTGGATTTTTAGCAGAATGATGACGGCTAAATGTTAGTTTCTTGGTTTAATAAATTGGCAGATAATTTATAACTTCGGGATCTATGGAAATGAAAAAATAAAAAGATAATAAGATGTCTTCTTCTTCTTTAATGGCACTCAAAACTTCATTGCTCAGCATGGATTCCTCAAATAGTAGGGACGCTTATAAGATAGGAGTGACAATGAACACATTCACCTTGATGATACTCTTAAGTGGATACTGTGGCCCGTAGACATCTACATCCATCTTCGATTAAAAATCGAAATGCAGATGCGTTGTCACCTCTGATTACTTAAATAGTTAGTCCAGTTCCCCACGCTAACCACACGAAACAAGGCATTTTACGTTAGTATTCTGTGATAGCGGTGTTATTACCCCGCCAAACTGACTCATCCGTATTTACTTGTCACGTTATTTTTCCACGATGGACTCCTAAACTACTAAATTGGTTTTAATCAAATGAGATAGCCAAAATGTGCCAAAAGCGGTACAAAAATAAGACCATTGCTATTAATTTAAACAAAATAAAAAAAGAATTATGAATAACTGTTAACATTTCATAACAGTTGTTGAAAAATAATCAAGTTTAAAAGTATTTAAAGTGATTTCTAATCTTTCAAGTCACTCTATAGCACCTTTAATGTGGCCATATACATACATACATAAGCACTCACGCCTGTCACCCAGAGGGATAAGCAAAGACTACAGACTTCCATTTAGCATGATCCTGACACACCTCTCTCGCCTCCTTCACATCCATACACCCACGCATACATGCTCGTTTGTTAAGGGTGCTCCTAATTTGGCCCGTTTTCAATAAATCGCCAATTCGGTCGATAAATTTACCCTTTCCGACTCTGCCATTCACTCCTGCAACATAAATTTTCTTTGTCGCTCTTTCCTCATTCATTCTTTCCACATGACCAAACCACCGAAGCATTCCTTTCTTAATCCTGGTCACAACATCATCTTGCAAACCACACTCTTCTCTTATTACACAATTTCTTACCATACGTACCTTTTTCGACACATTTTGACTCTTCACAATAGAGTGTAGTGCCCCATTTATTCTCTTTCCTGCATTCACTCGTCGTTCTATATCCTTATCACATCTCCCATCCCTACTAAATACGCAACCCAGATATACAAACTCATCTACTTGCTCGATCAACTCCCCTTCTATTCTTATTTCACATATCATCTTACTTTCTTCTTTCAAAAACCATAACTTTCGTCTTACTTGCGTTCACTTTCATACCCCTTTCTTTTAATGATCTGTTCATTAATGTAACCATCATTTGCAGCTCGGCCGCCGACGACGCAACAATAACTAGATCATCGGCGTACAAAAGGCATTTGATGGTTAACTCACCCATTCTTAATCCGCTTTCTTCAACTTTCAAATTTTGCAAACAACTGTCCATAAATAGGTTGAACAGCCACGGGGAAGCCACACAGCCCTGTCTGACACCTTTATGGATGCCAAACCAGTCCAAGTAGACCCCGTTGATCCTAACACAAGCACAAGAGTCCCTATAAAGCGACTCCAATGCCTGTATCAAGCCAGCGTTCAACCCAAATGAATTCAGTGTTTGCCATAGCACATCCCTATCCACTCTGTCATAGGTCTTTTCCAAGTCCATGAACGCACAAAAAACCTTTTGGTTTTTGGCCAAAAACTTTTCTGCGATCATGCGCACGGAAAAGACTTGAACATTACATCCCATTTCCTTTCTAAATCCCGCTTGCACATCCCAAATTTTTTCATCAGTTTCTTTCATGACCCTTTCAATCAGTACCTTAGCATACAGTTTTCCCACAATGCTAAGAAGGCTGATACCACGGTAGTTTTTACAGTCTTGCTGCGACCCTGGCCATATAATACTTAAAAAGACCAGAGTAGGGAAACAACAATAGCTAAACTCATAAAAATACTTTATTTATGATATGCTATGTATAATAACCCTTCCTTGAGAGGGTAAAAACAAGCCTTCAATTAATGAATTAATACATCAAAATAATCAAAATATAATAAAGGATAGGATTTTATTTATTTGTTTAATACAGCAACTGCTTAAACATGTAGCGTTACATTATAGGATAGGGTTATTTTACTTTAGTACTTGCAACACTGAATCCGTCCGTCAAGCAACAAAACTACGTAGTACTATTATTTATTCTGTGATAAAACAGTCAAAGTGTCAATGTCACACTTGACATTTTATGTTTTTTTTATTCGTAACCCATACAAAAAAGACAAATAAATACGAATCAAACATAACCCTTGTTTTCCGAAATTCAATTTTTTATATGAACTTTGAAACATTTTTCAATTTCATTATTTCTCTTATATTTTGTGTGATTATGATATAAATACAACATCAAATTATTTGAAATATGTAATAAAATTATTTTTTATTTACATTTTACAGTAAAAATAAATGAAAATGGAAAAATAACACATTTCTTACTCATCCACGAAAACGGAACTTTTACAGTATAAATTCACATAATTATAACACACTCAAATATGTTCGACGCAAATGAAATATTTTTAGAATAGCACATTTATAATGTTATTTACAATAAACATATACAATTCAATGCACAAAACACAACAAATTTTAGACAAATGAAGAAATGTATGGAGCAAATAGTGATGTGGCGTCGCTGCTATATTTATCGATATTTTTGCAATATAGTCGGCAATAATCAAATTCACTTGTTTGACTTTTTGTAATGACTTTAAATTGAGTTTACAATACATTTATTTTTTTACAATTTTTGAATGAACTTTATAGAACCAGCATGGTGGCGATCACCTCATTCCCAGGGGTTATTTTCATTTATGTATTCATTTATATTATAATAAATCCTTTTGTATTTTTTATTTTGTATTATAATAAATTGTTTTGTTAAATCAACAGGTATACCACATAACATACTATTGCATATAGGTATCATACGTAATATTATTTATTCTGTGATCATACTTTGATTGGTAGGTGATAGACCGAAATTTATTTCGCCAAAATATAAAATTATGTTGATTTTTAAGACTTCATAAAAGGAGGAGGTTCTATGTTCGGCTGTATGTTTTTTTCTTTTATTTTATTTTTTATGTATGTTCACTGATTTCTCCATTAATTGTGGACCGATTTTGAATACCTATTCATTTTTTCTGCGATAATGTATGTCTCACATTTGGCCCCATATAAATGTCATAGAAATCATTTCAACCATGACATATGTTATAATTGAGTTTTATGAAGTCGGTTGTACAAAATTTTCAATTTTACCACTTGTCTAGTAATAATATTAGTCGTTAGAAATTGTTGTTCGTATTACTATTTTTTTAAATTTAGTTTTATTTTTTTATTTTAAAAAGAAATCGTGATTACTATTATCAGGTCCAGGGAAAATTACATATCACTGGTAGGCAATTTTGTTTTGTCGTAGTATGGACTCTACATGTTTTGGCGTATGAAAAATTAAGTATGATGACCACCTTTGGACAGAAAAAATGCAGCTAAAACGTAATTCATTTTATTTTCAGTGTTTATTACCAAAACTGATTCACCCTCGAGTGCCTAGAAATATGGCAACTCGAGAAAGAGTGTAATAATGTAATACATACATATGTAGTAATAAAAAATAATTTCCACAAGTTGTTACTTTTTTATTCATTCGCCTACCTAATTAAGTGTAATCTCGAAATATTTTTAAGTTACAGTCCTTATTCAATAAAGACTCTAAAATAAAAAGACTAAATACCTAATGAAGTTATTTACAGATATTAATTTTTTCAAAAGAAGTATTATTTGTGTAGGTTTTCGATATTACTTTCTTCTCCCTAGGCTATAATATCTTTTTTAATTATTAATTTTTACGTTATCCCCACACTAGGACTTCCTCCTGTATGTTGGAGGCAGTTTTTACATACATAAATTGCATAAGGACAAACGTCCAGACCCGGAACAATTACTTGTAGGCCATACAAATACTTGTGCCGTGCGAGATTCGAACCCGCGACTCTCAGCGCTATAACTTATTGCTGAGCTACTGCGCCACGTAGCCGTCAAATCTATACATACATGTATATCGATAAAATCTCCAACATCTAATAACAACAAACCACAACTACAGCAGTATGCGTATGCCCCTGCCTCCCGACCCGTATCGTGCGATAGAGAGAGTTGCAAGTCTTGGAAGCAATTGCCTACATTTCTTTATTGAAATATTGTTTCGGGCGATAACATTTTTACCCCCTAAACCTTTACAAAATGAGATAATTTTGGTCTCATTAGATTTAGTACACCTTAGTCTAGGTCTGTTCTTTTTTAGGAAATCGGTTTAGTTTAATTAGGAAAAATAAAAACGCTCGAGGAAGTTTTTAAGTCAAAAATGTAGATATTTAGATGCTAACTTACATCGTACGTAATATTTCTTTAAAATGAAAACGTACGGACCTAGTTTTTTGTTTTATCTACAACATTTCCAAAAATTATGAAAATTAGACTATTTTTACTGGTGGAAAAACGTTATCGCTTTTTGTATGAAAATTAACAGCTTCACAATCCTCTTAATAAAGTTTTTGAAATTTGTGTTGTCAAATTTTGTATATTTTGTAAGAAAAATAGTTTAAAGTAAAAAGATTAATATAAAAGATAATATTAACTCACTTGAAGTGATTTATGCGAGGCACGTTAAACGATAATTCTCAATTGTTTGTATACCATTATGGGCTTTAAGTCAAATCCGGTATTCAGTTGATAAAGGATGGAATAGCTATGTTTATCTTATCGTTACTATACATTAGTCATTAAAACCGTAATTATTTGTTAATTAAGAAAAAAATTAAAAAATGTACAAATAGAAATATAATCTGATGAACGCAATCTTCAATGATGTCAAACGTACAGTAGAAAGTATATACCTTCACTAGAAAAGTCAATATAAAGATCATACGAACATTTTAATTAAGAAAATATCATATTTTGTATAGGTTTCAAATAATGATTCTTTATGTTCACGCGAACACTACACATTTAAATGAAACTAGTTTTTACGGATTTTATCGCGTCATCGTCATCATTACATACCTTCACAAGTCCACTGCTGAACATAGGCCCCCTCAAGGAATGCCACAAAGCACGGTCCTGAACCATATGCATCCATCGACTTCCTGTATGTCTTACCAGGTCGTCATTCTATCTAGTGGGGGACACTCAACACTTCACCTGCTGGTAAGAGGCTGCCACTCGAAAACCTTTTTTTCCCCATCGGTTATCGGTTCTTCGAGCTACATAGCCAGCCCATTGCCACTTCAACTTATGTCGGTTACTCTGGTTCTACTACGGATAACCTCATTCCTAAGTTTATCACGCAGCGAAATTCCGAGCATAGCCCTCTCCATAGCTCGCTGAGCGACTTTGAGCTTCGTCATACGACCAGCAGTGAAGAACCAAGTCTCAGATTCGTAGGTTCACTGGCAACACGCACTGGTTGTACAATCGAGTTTTGAGATTTTGAGGTATGCCTGACGATAAGATGTGTCGCAAGCTCCCGAACGCTGCTCAGCCGAGTTGAATCCGTCGATTGACCTCTCGGTAGAAGTTGGAATCACCTAGTCGGACTACTTGTCTATTTCTTCTTCCAGCTTCAGGATCTTCTCGTCAGTTCTCAGGGTGCGTGCGTTATACGTTGCGTTATACTAAGTCTTAGGTGGCAGCCGAATCTCCACCGGAGATTCTTAGCACCCCCTGCTTCGTTGGTACCATGGTAGCCACCGTAGCCAGGAATAGCAGGGCCACCCGGGACTGGAGGCTGCTTTTTGGGTCGTTACTCATGGGCATATTGCCATAGTTACCACGCTTGGCGAGTGGGTTGGTAACCGCAGTTTTTATTGTTTTTGCTGTTATCAGAAAGATGCTGCTGCTCATCTTCTGTCTTAGTTTCCCTCTGGCTCCTCTTACGACACCCACGGGAAGATATGGGGTAGTGGGTATACCCGCCACTACACGGGGATCATATCACGTAGATTATATCTCGTATAATAACTTATTTTATATTCCCGACGATCCGAGCACTTTACAGCACCCCTGGTCACAGGGACGACTGAATTAATTGACATCCCAATATCATAGTTAACCACGGCTACCTCCAGATTAAAATTATTAATTTTCGCTCCAATCTATGCAGAATGAACTTATAGTACCTATCTCGAAATCTTGCAGTTGTGTGCTTGGGTTGGGATTTAATTTTAAGCTATTGCATAGCTTTTATCGCGGGCTTTGAGCGCGGCGACCGAATCAAGAAATTCCGTAACGAAAATAAACCTAAAATAAGTCCTGGGGGCTGCCACTCCGACCAGCACAGCGGTGCGGCGTTGAAAGTCCTGAATCGTCTAACGTCGTTTCAGTTCGGCAGACTTCGGCACGGTGTTTGTGTGCGTGCGACTAGACCTACATGTATTGTAAGATAATAAAAATATTTTAAACAATATTAACATCTCATTTATTCAATTAAAGAAAAAGATTTTCTTATCGGTCACCACGCAAAAAGTGTAACTTGAATTAATATCAAAGAAATAACTTGAACTAATATCAAAGAAAAAAGTAAAAATATACTGCATAAATAAAATAAATAAATAATTATAATTGCATAAGTTGATAAAAAATGCTATCAAATAGCTTTACCGCGGCGGTCCCCGAGTGCCACACGTATTTTTTTATTAATTATAGGATAGATGGTAAATACTAATTTCAATAGAGAAGGCGGCACTCAGCCGCCTTCTCTATTGAAATTAGTATTTTTTGATTTCAATAGCTGCGCGAATCATCCTTAAAAGGAATCGATGTTTTAGCGAGGATTTGTGGTCTTTCAAATCCGACGTAGTGCCCGTCACTCGATCTTGTACGTGTTCATAGACTGCATTCTCCCCTCAATTTTTCACATCAGCTATGTGACAGCGCAGCCGGACCGAGATCTCCACAATATCCATCTAGACGTAGACAGAGCGATAAACGACGGCTCTATGGCGCAGTGCAGCAGCAGTTTGAATTCCGAATGGAACAACTATTTGTATGATCTTCAAATCCTGGTTTGGATGTTTGTCCTTTTGCATGGTTGTAAATTGCCTTCATGGTACAGGAGAAAATTAAAGTGAACGTTTTTTTAGAAATAAAAAATATAATAAAAAACTAGCTTTTGTAATTAAGAAACATTCGTTTCATCTTAGTGCAAAAATGTTACATCGGGTAACGTGTGAAAGGCTGGCCATAATATACATACCGAATTCCGTTTTGGAATCCCAAACGGGTCGGACACCACACGTTCGGAATCCCGTTGTTCCCACAAAATTTCAAACGAAAAACTACCGTACGTGTGTGACGGATTCTTAATTTTTTACGGACTTCCTACTTTCGGCATCCCAAATAGAACGGAATTCGGACCCCAAGATCCAGGATTATCCTTGTTTGGTTCCCAACGGTAATATTTGTAAATCTTATCTTGAACATTGTATAGATGTTAAGCTCACTGTTCTTGCTTATATTTGTTAAATGTATATGTCAATCAAATTTATTATTATCGGAATCCCAAAACAGAATTCCGTATGAATATGGCCGGCATAAGAGTGCTTTGACATTCATGACATTGGCATTCATGGCACTATAATATTTCCTTCGCAGTAAACAGCTTTCGATAGTATAAAAAAAAATTCCAATGTGTTGTATATCAGACGCGCTCTAGACCATAGAAAAATAAGAAAAAATGTTGGCGAAACATGCATCTGGCATAGCTGTGCTAAATCCACATAGCATGGCGATTAAAACATGCATACAATGAAGTGATATATGTTCATCATTTAAATGTCGATGATGATAGCAATACCAGTATATCGAGATGGAGGTAGTAAATTTTTCTCGGTCTGTTTCGTAGAATCACGAATTTACTATATATTTTGACAGCCAGGAAACTTACGATTAATTAAGCACTCCCGATGACCGAGCGGACTGACGTCAACGGTACGTACATGCTAAATAACAAAACATTTTTTATGATTTCCCTCTTCCGAAAATAAATTCCGTAAAAAAGGTTCCACTAAATTAATCCGTTGTGATGGATGAGCTCGATATAATTTTCGAAGAATTATTTACACAAATACATCATCTTGAATGAAATTTTCCTCTTTAACAATTCGATAACTCTAGTATTATATTGAAATAGCATATTTAAATAATTTATATCTTATACTTCTATTTTGTCAAATTTCCTGAAAATGTGAAAACTTTAGCGAATCCTATTTAAAAGCATTAAATATGTAACAGTTTAAAAAATAAATCCAATGTAATGTAATGCTTTTGTAGATTTAAGTCACAAAATTTGTTATTTTAAGAAACTTTTGCGTACGATTATTTTACATTCCATAAAAAGACTATATAATTCGATTGGAATATATTTTGTTTTCACCAAAGGTAAGCACAACAATA